>CM031234.1:299798262-300159657 GCA_018340775.1 Taxus wallichiana var. yunnanensis | reverse complement strand
GTTCATTTACGACAAAACATAATGAGAAAAATGGGGGTGTGACATATATAAAGTAGTATGTATATCATGAAAAAAGGATCCATAAGTGAGCATGAGGACAAAAACATGTATGGAGTGGCATAGGATCAGAGAGGAAATCTGTTAGCATACATAGATGTAGCAAGGTGTCATAATAGTGTAGATAGATGTAGCTATAAATATTGACATAGAAGGATCATATTTGGGAACCCATTTGGGTTTGGTAATTACAGATGAGCATGTATCAGAATGTTGTGTAGTAAATTAAATAAAGCCTTGATTCTCAAATTTCTTGATTCTTCATTCTAAACCATAGAAATCATTGTCATGATGTCCATTGATTCTATGATAATTACAAAATGGGTGACCTTTGTATTTTGTAAATCCGATAAGGAGGGTAGTAATAAGTAGGTGGCAAGGTGATTAACTAGTTATTAAGGAGTTTAGAGAGAATATCATGTTTTGTAGCATTTCATGAGAGGTTAGTTTTATGGCAATAACTTGACCTCGCTTATATGAGAACATGCGGTAGAAATGGAATCGGGATTATTTTTAGAAGAAGAATTAACATGGGCATGCGATATTCTTGAGATGTTGGATTTCGACAACTATGAGGGATGTAATTGTGGTTTCCATAGCTTAAAATTTATCTTGAAAAAAGGGTGTAAATTTTGAATTGAATCGAAGATGGATTGATTGGTTGTGTTATTAGGACTAATAAGGGGGTCAAAGATATGATTGAAAATTGTACTTACTTGTCAACATGGAATATCACGAGGGAGGTACATTATCATTGTATGTCTTTTGAGAGAACATCTTTATAAACTGGGTGGTTTTAAAGTAATTGATACAAGGAGACTTGAGGAACTTGAGGGGCCATGATATGAAAGAAAAGGAAATTCGTTAAATAAGAGCCCTGAAAGTGATCTAGAGGATAGGACTAAAGATGAAACCCTAAGAAGAACTATTGAGCATAGATGTATGATATACAATAGATGGAAATATGAATCCTGATGCAACTAGGGTTTGGAGTTAGGGAAAGAAAAATATAATAGAATAGGAAAAATAAGGATTTGAGTGATCAATCACGAGTTGGGGTTCACCAAATGATTTAATCTAATTTGAATTAAACTTTATTTTAGAGTAATTTGTTGTAATAAATTAAATTCAAGATGATTAAGCATGATAATATGAAAACACTAAGGATTCAAGGATGAAAAACCCCAAGGTAATGATAGAGGGGATAACTTAGCTAATTCTTTGCAAATTGAGAGTGGTCATGACTGTATCTATTGGAACATGCTAAAAATAGCATCACAAAGGATTGATGAGGGTTCAAAACCCCAAAATATATAAGGTAAAAGCTCCCGCAAAGGGAAGGACCACTTTAGGCATTAACTACTGATTTTGGTGTCTATGTCTTATCATATGCCCAAATTATGATCTATTTTGGGTCAGAATACCTTCGATGTTAGTTACTCTTTGTCACTCTTGTTTCACTTTTAGATTGTTTATCGCACCTATAACCTACAAAATAAATGATTTCCTCCACATTTAAGAAAAAACACATCAAATATAATAAAAAGATGTAGAATGGGGAATCGAATGACCTGGGTTGGCATCCCAAAGAGTGAACTTACGACCCAGACTGCACTAAATATCAAACTCCATTTAAATCTACGTGTGTGTGTGTATCCATGTCTCGTGTCCTAGGTTTCCCTTGTGAAATTTGTACGATGATAGAGGGATGGATCTAAATTGTCTTGAACATGTAAAATGTGTGTGATGGAATATAATTAACTCCCATATAGTGTATGAAGACCAACACATCCCTTGACCCTTGTATGAATGTGTTAGATATGTACTTTGTAGTGCTCTTGTGACTTTATGCAAGATTAGGTGGTGATAGATAATGTTTATAGTGTTTGGCCACTTATTTGAAAGAAGTAACTAAGAATATATATGATTTCCTTGTTTGTGTTTCTTAATTGAAAACTAAAAGGTTGACCCAAAGTATTAAAAGATGACCAAGAAGTGAGAGGGACCCAAAAGAGTAAGAAGAATAAAGAGAGGGACAAAAGGAACCATGAGGGACATGAGCACCTGTGCACTTCTATCCTAAATGGAGGCTATTTTTAAGGCCATCCAAATGTGAATCGGTACAAGTTCAACAGAACCTTAAGATGTGTAAAGCCAAAATGATGGTCAGTCAAACTCAGAAAAATTAAATTGAAAGAGATAAAGTAAACAAAAGGCCAAAAGGAGTTGTCAAACACTAGTTTTCTTGATTTGGAATCATGTATACATTATTATTCTTTGGGACCTAGAAATGTATCCAAGTACATAGATTTATGTCTATAATTGGCTGAGTGTACTGATAAAATCCTAAACACATACGTCAATGGATTTCGTGGTTTCAATTTGTGCACCGTTGCTTGCCAAAGTAGAAAGCAAATGTTCTGTAGTGATTACTAACATAAAACTAATCAACATGTAATGTGGATGGCCAAAAAGATGTCATTAGTAAAAGACCAAGTGTATCATGACCCTTCATTTCATTGCATGTGTAAGCCATAATAGGTTTCACTCCCACTTTGAAATAAACAAGTTAAAAGACAATGTAAACAAATTAAAAATATACAAATATTTTAGTACTAAAAACCTAGAAAATATGTAAACCATCATTCCAACAATCTAGATGATTTTTATTCAATAGTATCATATGATTTAACATGAAAATAGATGAAATGAAAAGAAACGAGAAGTTTAAAGACTAGTGCTAGACAATTGTAAAGCATATATGCCCGCTAGAATAGTTTTGATGTATGCTTTATAAAAAAACCTTTCTATATTTGACTCATCCCAACATAGTTTGTAGAATGAGATTATGTTTGGTTTACTTGTTTGTTTATTTGGTATTGGAGGTTTGAATATGTTTAGTTGGCCTATTTTTCCAATGCCTCCCAAGTAAAATATGACATGCATCCATGAAGAAAAATTCACACCACACCTCATCCTTGTAGGTATTCCTAATTGGAAACTTTGCTTAGGTATATTTTATCTATTGTTACCTCATTACCTTTATTGAACCATGATATGGGATAAGAGATAAGGGCACTTCTCAAATTTCTTACTCTATTTATCAACCATCACAGTTGAGACCATATTTTCACAACTACCACCATTAATAATGATTTTACATACCTTCCCTCTAGAGGTGAATTTTTCTAAAGATATTTGTTCCCAACCAAGAATCACCATTGGCACCATCTCGTTCTTCATCCTTCCTTAAGATTACAACCATCCTCTTTATCATGATGGTTTCTCCCAAGTATAAAGAAACAACCATTTCATATTCTTCCTCAGCTTCAACCAGGTTCACTCGTGGATGTTTTGATTACCATCTATCATGTTTAGGATAGTGTATATAATCAAAATATTTGTACTCTTCTTCACCACATCAGTGAGAGGTATTACCTTTGGGAATATTTTAACCCCGACATCCACCATATATTATTCCTCTCTAAAACCCCTACATCTTTGGTAGTTAGCAGATCCTTGAGTAGATTCTTCTTTCCCTTCTGCATTATAGGATACACCTTGATGGAATCAAATCTACCTCTCCCTCTCATTGGATATAAAGATGGTCCTCCCTACTACTCTTGTGATTTTCTTCTTCTTTCAATAATAGTTGATAAGCATCATTAAGACTATGGATCTATAGCATACTCAATTCATCTTATATGGTATTACTTAACCCTTTCCCATACCTTGTAGCAATTTATGTTTAAGAATCTCTATGTTCCACTCATATTGATAGCTTGTAAAATTCATTGGTAAAGTCCTTGATGTTAATATCATTGTGTCTTAACTTTATAAACCTTCAAATAGGGACTAGGCATAATCTATACAAAGAAAATTTTCTTTCAAATTATTCAACATTTTATTCTAGTTTTGGATCTTTTCCTTTCCTTTCCTTTGTCTTTGATTTTGTAGGTGATCCACAAGATGAATGCATGTCCAACCAAACTAGTGCATTCAAATTAACCTTCTTCTCTCCTGAAAAATTTCCACTCAAATAGTTTTTCTATGTGATTAAACCAATAAAATAAATCCTCTGTTTGTAACCCTGCACCATAATCAGGAACTTTAATCTTGATTTTCATTCTTTCCCTCCAAATATCAAATCAATCTCTTCTAAAATGGCCACTCATAACATATTTCTTCACCTCTCTCATACTATTCTCCATTTCCTCCATTCCTTAATGAAGGTAATACTTAACTATCACTATTTGATTTTGTATCCCCATTTGTATGTCTTTGTCTGAGGTGGGTAACTTCTCCTGTGATCTCGAAAGCAACTTGTCTTTATAGATCCTACATATTCTTATTCATCTAGGCATAAAATTCTCTCCTCGTATCCGGCCATGATTATATAGAATAGAGCTAATAAATCACACTAAAAATGTAATATATATCACCTTCACCATTCTGCAAGATCCAAATCTTGCTCTCATACAAGGTAAATTTTAGCGGCAAATATTAATAGATTGTCAAATAGTAGGATTTTTGGAATTTGATTTTGTCATTTTTATGGTCATGGTTGTGCCCAAGTTTTGCCAAAAAATTCCACAAACAATAACTCATCCCATGTGAGTAGTAAAAAAAATTTAATCCTAATATAATATTTTTATATCGAATCATTGTGTGATCGACAGGACAAGATTTTATAACATTCTTGGATCACCAAGAAATCTATGGAATCTTATTGGTCCTTTGGGTTCATTCACATACATGTATGGGAGTTTTTTTTACGAATTTGATTAAATTCACCATGTACACACACACACACGAGTAATGCCCACTCCTCTTCTATGTTGTTTGAACCGTGTTATCAATTTCAATTGATTATAATCACAAACCCTATTGTTGTATCCTAGTTAGCACACAAATAAAAGGTGCAGACATCAGAGATTCTATTGTGTTTTGGTTATTATTATCACTTTGAATGTTTGACCTCGTATTGTGGACTTGAGGGGAAATTAAGGATTAGACATTTAGCTAGAATGGTTGCATTGTTATAAATTGATTGTGATATCATTACTCTTCGATATTGTTTTGTTATATTTAATCTAACACTGTGACTGAACACATAGACATCATTGCACATTGTACATGTAAATAGTAATGGACGAATGATAGTAACACATTGTGATATGGAAATTGAAGGATAGACATCTCTAATCAAACTGATTAACTTTTGATAGACTTTCAGTATGGAAGAAAATGATGTGTTGTCAGTTTAGATATATGTTGATATTTCAAATTATTTTCGTATTGATTTTTATTATGATGTTCAAAGTTATTTTGTGATTTCTTAGATATTGAATAATGGGTGAAATGAGAATGAGTGAAAGTATTTCTTAAACTAGGTGATTCATTTGGTTTATGATCTTAGTTGAAAACTGATGTATGAGTAGAATCGAAATGTTGAAAATTGGAGTAATTGTCGAATTACTTGGTCTTAGCAATAGTAGTTTTGACATTAGATGTTGAAATTGATATGTATATATAAGAATTTTTATTATTTTGATATCACTAATATGGCCACGAGGCTAGAAAGGTATTGTGTGATTTTGCAGGTAATTATTTCACAACAATAAACTATGGGGGTAGGAGACCAACAACGAAGGAATGTGGGGTATTGGCAACTGGTCACCATGGCAACTTGTGTTATGTTGTGTGTGTCTTATTTGTTGTTAGGGGGTCCCCATGGGGGGATAACCTCCAATTGTGACCAAGGGGTTTGTGTTGTTCTTTTATTTTGTTTCCTTTAGTTAATTTTAATATGTGATTTTATAGTGATGTATTTCCTTTTATTAAGTATTTAATTTGTGTCTAGATTATTAAATTAATCATGTTACTAAACTAATCATGGATGGGACAAGAAGAAGTCATTTATTAGATTAGGTGATTCTTTGGTTTATGTGTTATAGGTGATGTGTATGTGATCTTGAGTGTTGTACACTCTACATCTCCTTAGAAATTTGGATTTAGCCTTAAGGGCCAATTTTGGAGGCTTGTGGGACAAGTTAAACTTGTCCCACACCTCTTAATTTATTATACAAACCCTACGTATGGTTAGGGGTAAAAAATAGACCCTATAAGTGTTTTATAAGGTAACATGTGAGATTTTATTTTCACTTTATTTCTTGTGTCTTAAATTTTGTCCTTTGGGGTGTAGGTTGAAGTGGTGTGTGTAAGAGGGTTGTCATACCTCTCAATCACCCATTTATTATGCCTTGGGGTTGAGGTTTTACTTGTGAGGTGGAGTTGAGGATGAGTGATGTGGCATCCTACATGGAGCCACCTCACCCTCCTCTTCCCTTTTCCTTTATATGCATGTTTAATTGTTGTTTTAGGGGTTACTCATTTTCCTTTTGGGAATGCTTGTAATTTTGGAGATCTTGCTTGAGAATGGTGTTTGAGTTTGGAATGGATGGTTCTTGGTTAGGATTTTGGAGGGTTTGGAACTTGTTTGTGCTTGATCCTCTTCATTTGTAAGGTATATCTTCACTCTTGTAATTACTTTGTTATTTTGGTTGTGATCATATGTGTAGTTGATGTTTGTTATATTGCTTATGATTATGGGAAATAAATTTGATCCTTAGGTTGTGGGAGAAATGGAAATGGGGGTAAAACTTGAGGGAGGCATAAGAGAAATGTTATTGGGATTTTAGGAGGGAGTTGGGTTGGGATGTCCACCTTGTTGATAAATATGTTTTGTATTTATCTTGTTATTTTCTTGAGGGAGGCATAAGAGTGGGGAGGCATAAGAGTGGGTTGATTTCTTGAGGGAGGCATAAGAGTGGTGTATCTTCTTGGAGGGAGGCATAAGAGTGTTTTATGTATTGTGATGGAGTTTTTAGAGGCTCTTAGGTGGACACCCAAGCCCTTGGGAGGCATAAGAAGAACCCCCATGTTCCTTTCTCCTCCATGGCTTTAGTATGAAGCCATTGTGTTTGATATTTTTTGTTTTGTTGTAAATTTGGTATTTTGTTATCTCATTGATTGTCTTTATTGAATGTGTATGTGGAAGCCAAATTTTGGAGTTGTCATGGTTGTCTAAATAGCCCTCATTGCTTCTCTCCCTCATTGGATATTTTGGTTGGGTGGAGAGTGTTTCCTACTCCCCCATTTTGTTGTGTGCATGGCTTGATGAGATGGTGGAGCTCAATAGAAGAAGTGCTCATGTTGGGAAAAGGAATGTGGAGTTGAAATTTGATCTATTATGGCTTTACAACTTGTATATTTTACCAACACTAAATTGGATGTAATCTTACCTATTGGCTAGATTCTTGTAAATGGTTTATTATGGCTTACATTATTTTATCAAAATGGGAACCTTGTAACTACTTTGAAATGCAAATAAAGATCCTTTAAATATGAATGTTATCCAAGTTGAATGAAAAGGGAGTGTTGATCATTTTGGCATTATTGGAAATCATGTTTGAATGAGATAAATTTCATTTAGGTATGTGCAATTACCCTCCTATTAAAATGGTGTACAAAAAAAGATGAGTAAAATTAATTTTTGCAATATAATTCTCCCTTGTTGCAATGAAATTGTCACCCTAAAATTCCCCTCTTGTGGAAAACAAATTTGTAGGTCTCAAGTGTTGGTACTCGTTTTTAATCCAAATTTCCCATTTAAAATTCCTTAGTCTGTGCATTTTGAAACATTTTTCTATCTCCTTTCATGGATGTGTGGAATTTATCAATCTTTTTCTATGGCTGTGGACCACATCGAGCCTTGTTTTCCTTGCATTTATCTTTCTGTAGAAAAAATATTTGATTCGGGCATGAATGGTGGAGTTTTTCCCCTTCATTTTATCTTTTACGGGCATATCTTCCCTGTCATTTTTTCCCCAACATCCACGTGCGTACGGAAATATCTAATTGGATGCAACAAGATGGGTTCTTTTTACGAACTTGTCATTTTGTTAGTTTTAGCAAAAGTGTCAAATTGGCCCCATGGCCCTAAAGGATCCTGATCGGCTGAAACAAGTGGTGGCGGAAAGGTGGGCCCTTTGTGTGTTTTAGGGAATTATGGAAAAAGGCATAAAATGTAAAAATTATGCCTCGAGCTCTGCAAAGGACACATGGCCATTTTTAATTCAAAAGTGGAGAGGTGGGTTTTCGGGACACTTTAGGAATTTTACCTTTGTTTCCAAAAGGGCGTAAAGTTATAAAGTGAAGCGCAACCCCACTGACGCCTAGGTGAAGCCACGTGTTGATGCCTGTGTTGAAAATTCAAAAGCGGAGAGGCGGGTCATCAGAGCACTTTTGGAAATTTGGTTTTATTTCCAAAAGGGATTAAAGTTGTAAAATGAGCTGTGACTCCACTCATGCCAAGGGATAAAGTCAAATGTTGAGCCCACATCAAAAGTCAAAGTGCAAAGGCGGGCCGTCGGAGTGATTTGGGAATTTAGGTTTTATTTCCAAAAAGAGAGTTAAAATTTATAAAATGATCCATGACTCCGCTGGGGTTTTGAGCTTGCATTGAAAAGTCAAAGCGAGAGGCGAGTCGGTGGAGAAATTTAAGTTTTTGAGCTTTTTGTTGAAAAGAGTTAAAGTTATAAAAGTGAGTTGTGACTCCGTCGCCACTCAGGTGAAGCCACGTGTCAGGCCTATATCAAAGTGGATGGGTGGGCCAAAATGTTTTGAAGTGCCATTTCTCTAAAATGCACAAAATATAAAAGTTTTTCTCAGGCCCATTTTAGTTTAAATATTTTCCATGTGGATGAATCATATTTGAAGTTACAAAATAGGTTTAATGGCTGCATTACAGAGCATCATTTTTTTCCACCATTAACGCTTCTGCAAGAACCAAGAAACCGAATGTAACCATTTTTGAAGATTATTTAATGGCTTCTCTACGCCATTATTGAGGGTTGGATCCTGACATTCTTGAAATTGTAATAGATTTGAAAATAATCAATACAAAAGTCTTTTCCCTTTCTTCCTCTGTAATTCTTTCTTTCCTTGTTCGAATTTGTGAATCACCCATCTTTGCATGCCAAGAAAATTTGTGTTCTTTTTATATGATTTTTTGAACTTTGTGTCTATGGAATTATATCCATATAAAAGTGAATGATTCTATTCTACATCTCCTTGCTCAATACGTATAAGGTTATACTCTTCTATCTATATTTTCTGAAATTATTGTTATGTTCTTCCTCTCTCATCTTCTTAGTTCTTCTACTCTTTCATATTGATGATATTTTGGGCATTAAATGTTTCAAAGTATCAGGAATCCACACTTTGAAATTTGTACATTTGTATATAATTTTTGTTGCTTGCTTTCAATAAGGGAACCTCTCCCATTAAATAGGAGGGACTTGTTGTCCCCTGACTGTGGTTTTTAAAGTACAATTTTAAAACCCAATAGTTTTTGGCAACTCTACTGGGGATTTCATTTCAAACGTATCCCTTTCTAAAGAATAACTTCAAGATCATTTTTGGTCTGGAGACTCTATGGTATACACATGGGAAGAAAGCTCTCGAGGTAGAGGATTCCCATTTTCAACTTCTGGAACAACATAACTTCTCTCTTCTTCCAGCTAGAAGGAACAAAAGAACTTGTTCTATAAGCACACCTTCATTAAAGACAAAAATTCCAAGCCTAGTATTCCTCAATAAAACATTAGTCCTAATCTTCGTGCTTTAATACTTGCTTTGGTGTTTCAATTCCCCTTTAGTAACTTTTTCCAAAGATGGAGTACCTTTTCCTTGGGGACAATGGGTTGGGCCTCTTGCTCTTCCTCATCCATTACATGAGTTACCTAGGGGTAATAGGAAAAGTTTTCCTAAATTCTGAGGTGATGGGAAAGTACACCCAGATGAACACATTACAACCTTCATTGTTGCATGTGGGATTCTTGGGGTTGAACATGAAGATGTCTCTATCAAGATTTTTATGGAGACATTGTAGGAAAATTCTGTTGATTGGTTCTATCATCTTCCTGTTGGGTCAATCACTGATTGGGATACCATAACAACTCAGTTTGAGAAACATTTCAAACCTACTGAAGATGTGCATGCTCTGTTAGCTCAAATCTCTCATATCAAGAAAGAACCATTCGAGCCCATGAGAGAATTTGTGGCCAAATTCAACAATCTCATTCATAAAATTCCACAGAACACTCATCCTATAGATCAAATCCAAAAATGCTTCTTCCTTAATGCTCAATTAACTGAAGTGAGTTATGCACTAAGGAGAGCTAACCTTACAACTTTGGATGTTGATCAATGTTTGGCTATCAGTGTTGAGGATGATTTAATCATGTCTAGTAAGTTAAAAGAGAAGCTTCCAAGTATAAAGCATATTCTTCTTCCTCCTCACCGGAGCCAATTAATTAGTTAGTACAAAATATTACAAATGATCTCATTACTATCAAGAAACAATTGGCTCAGCATGCTCCTTACCAAGACATTCTAAGGAAGAATTTTCAGCCCAGGAACCATTTGCCTTCTTCTCCAAACTAGATTGGATATTGAAGGCCCACCCATGAATGTTCTAGTTAATGTAACTTGTGAAGTTCAAGAACACCGATGATGAGGATTTTAATGAACTCTATGAAGAACCATAAGAAGAGGTTGATGAAGAAGTGGAGGAGCTCGACATATCTCAAGTTCATTTCCTTACCACTTTGAAGGTATGGATGATGAAAATGAATATGATGAAAGAGTAGTAGATATGAATAGTGAGTCATATGTTTTCATGACTCAGAAAAACGAATAGAAAAGAAAAGGTGGTGCATCCTACTAAGAAGTCCAAGGACTTTCCTATAACTATTCCAAAGTGCCTCCACACAAAAGGCGGTAATGATAATCCTCCTCCTTCTACTTCTATTTCCAAAACTTCTTGTCCTTCAAATCCTAAAACTAATAAACAAAAGTCTCTCATGTTCCTAGTAGTGATGCTCCATTCATCTCTGGATATTTTGATATCATTGATCACCTCAAAAAAGACCAAAATCCAAATTTTGGAGGTAGAGTTTACCAAACCCATCAAAAATCCTTTGCTAAAATGGTAAAAATTTAAATTCCAAATCCAAAGCTTCATCGCATACTTCTAAAGGTATTTTCCCAATCCCTCTTCCTCACCTCAACCAAGCCTTGTGGCTACAGCTCATTTCCCCTAATGAGAAAGTTGAACCATTCTATGTTACTCTCCTCATAGCTGGCCATAAACTTAGTAATTGTGTTATAGAATCAAGAGCATCAAACAATTTAATGCCTACAAAAGTAGCTCATGCTTTGGGCCTGAATCTAACACGTGCCTTCGAGCTTCTGCTATTCCATGGAGAGTAGGAAAGTGTGTTTGGTTGGGAGGATTAAATATGCACAAATAGCTTTTACTACTTTGATAGAGAAAAGGGTCTTAGCCACTATTTTGGTAGTTGATATTCCTCCCTCATATGGGATGTTGTTGAGTAGAAATTTTTGTAAGGAGGTAGGAGGTGAAATTTAGATGGATTGGTCGCATGCTTTGATCTCAGTAAATGGAAAACTAAATAATCAGCTACATAAGAAACATACTGAATACATTATGTAAAAGACTGATGATCCAAAATCATAGATACTCTATGAAGATATATGGCATGGTAACTACATGATCATGTCACAAGATGAAGCAAGACTTCCTAAGGGAGTGACTCATGATCCTAATGACATTCGGGCTTTGGAGTTTGATGGAAGCTGACTCTTTACCTAGTCTTTGGGATGGTGTGATGCTAACCTCTCCGTATGAGGGAACATTCAACCTTTTTCTTTCAATCTTTATTTTGAAAATACAAACAATACAATTGAAAATGAGGCACTCATACTTGGATTGAACATGGCAAAAGAAATGGGAGTGAAGAATCTTTGTGCTCATGGAGATGCATATTTGATTGTGAAACAGGTAAGGGATCTTCACCAAGTCAAGAATAAGAGATTGAAACAATATAGAAATATTTTATGGGATTCCATTGAGTTTTTGATGCTTTCTCTATTGAAGTTGTGCCAAGAGAAAGAAACACTAGAGATGATTCTCTAGCTGTCTTAGGATATTTGTTGATTCCTCACCCAGATCTCTCTCAGAAAATTTACCATTGAAATGATTCATAGGCCCAGCAGTAGTGATAATGCAAGTAATTGGCAGGTTTTCAATGATGATCAACACTTGCTCTTATTCTTAGAGATTAAGGACAACTTCAATCAATTTTATTTTAAAGGAAGTGAGACTTCACCTAGAGAGTGTGTATCCTCTAATGAAAAGATATCAAGGAAGAGATGGATCAAGATGGCTGCATCAAATTGAAAGGTAACAAGATCCCTAAAGGGCTGGTGAGTTTGGAAGATCTTTTTGATAAACATGATAGGTACATTAAGTCTAAAGCTTCCCAAGGAGCTCAACAATCTGCTAAATGTGAAAAGGTTAATATTGGGAGTCTTGATGAACCCAAGATGGTGAACATTAGAAAATTTGCACTCAAGAAGAGAAGAAGAAAGCATTAAATCTACTTAAAAGGTATGTTGATGTTCTTTCCTATTCATATGATGATCTCAAGGATTTTCAACCAAAGAAGATGCAACATTTTATCCCTCTGAAACTTGGGATCAAACCTTTCAAGCTAGAAAGCAAAGGTAATACAATCCTAAGGTTTTTGGCACTATTTTTCAAGAGATCTAGAAGTTACTAAAGGAAAATATTATTTTACCTATACATCATTCAACATGGATTGCCAACATTGTGCCTGTCAGGAAGAAGAATGGTGAGATTCACATCTGTGTGGATTTAAGGAATTTGAATTAGGCCTCTCTGAAACAAAACTATCCCCTCCCCATGATGTCTCTGTGATGTTTTCTATTCTTTATGGATTCTCTAGATACAATCAAGTGGAAGTCAATACCTAGATCAACACAAAATTCTTTTACTACTCCTTGGGGCACTTTTTCCTACACATAAAATGCCTTTTGGTCTTATTAATGCCGGTGCCACCTTTCGGAGGGCGATGGACTTGGATTTTGTAGTCTAAAGGGAAAATGTATTGTTGTGTACCTTGATGATTTGAATATTTTATACAAAACAAGGGAAAATCACTTTCAAGATATTGAAGCAAATTCCTCCATAAATGTAGAGAACATGGATTTTTCATCAATCCTAAGAAGTCTATCTTTTTGTTATCAAGGCAAGTTACTAGGGCATATTGTCTCCAAAGAAGGAATCAAGATAGATCTAGAAAGAGTTCAACCAATCTAGTAGATTCCTCTTCCCACAAGCAAAAAGGGTGTTCCTTCTTTCTTTGGTAAGCTAAACATCCCGAGGAGATTCATTCCCGATTTTATAGAATTGACTATGAGCATTGATCACATGATTAAAGGAAAGAAAAAATTTGGTTGGAATTCTGAAGGTAAAGAATCATTTGAAGGTATCAAGAAATCCATTGCTAAGACTCCCATCTTAGCATGTCATGATTTCAGCAAGGATTTTATCATCTATTGCTATGCTAAAGAGAGTACCTTAGTCACAGTTGTGCTAACTCGGAGGAATTATAAGGATCATGAACTTCCAATTTCATTCATGAGATATGTTTTAAAAGCTTATGAATTGAAATATACTATGATGGAGAAACATGTTTTTGCAGTGGTCAAAGCTATTAAGAAGTTTCATTTTTATATTCTTAATTCTCACTCTATTGTGCTTTGTACATACAACCACCAAGTCTATTCTTACACAACATGAGTTTTGGAAATAAAAGAGGCAATTGGGTAGCAAAATTATAAGAATATGACCTTGATATCAAGCCAACTAAGCTAGTCTAGGGTAAAGGCTTATGTGAGCTTATTGCTGAAGGAGCTGATGTAGAATTTTCCAAAGAAGTAGTTGATGTTCATGTTGTCCTCTTCTTCATTTCAACAAATGAATGGTATGTTGATATTGCACATTTTCTTACTTATGGAGAGTGTCCATCCCACTTGAGTTCCAAGGAAAAGAGAGCTATTAAGATAAGGTCCACATAGTATGTATTATGGGAGAATGCTTTGTTCAAGCGAGGCATAGATGGAAGATTCTTGAAATGTGTGGACAAAGAGAAACAAAATAAGTTGTTCTTAGATTTTCATGATCAAACTTATGGAGGGAATTTCTCTTTGTTGTCACTTGCCCATAAAATCCTTTGTGGTTTGGTACTATTGGCCTACATTGTTCAGAGATGCATCAAATTGGGTAGGTAAGTGTGAAGCCTACTAGACTTTTGATGGGAGACCTAAGTTGTTTGATTTACCACTAAAACTAGTAGTGATTGATGAGCCTGTTCAACAATGGGGATTAGATTTCATTGAACTCTTAATACACTTTCCAAAGGTCTTTGGGAATACTCATGTGCTAATCGATACATATTACTTCAAAAAGTGGGTAGATTTATTCTAGTCAAAAGCACTACTTTTGAGGTGGTGTGTAATTTCATCAAAGAGAACATCTTGATAAGGTTTGGGGTACCAAACAAGATCGTGAATCGATAATGATTCCAATTTTTCTTCTTCTGAGATGATGGATTTCTTCTATGGTTATGGAAACTCCTTGCTCATTCTTCAAAACTAATACCCCAAAGGGAATGGACAAGTAGAATCAATAAATAAGAATTTGGTAACCATTGTTTGGAAGATTGTTAATGACTCTCAAAGGAATTGGCACAAGAAGCTCTATGATGCTCTCTGGGAAGATAGGATTACACCCAAAAGAGAAATTGGGATGTCTCCATTTCAAGTGGTGTATGTTGTTGAAGCTCACTGTTAGTAACAATGGAATTTCTAGCCTTGCACTTAATGAAGGCTATTAAAGATACAAGTTTCATCAGTTCCTTGGACAAGAAGATCATGTATCTCTAGGAGCTAGATGAAGGCATGATGCAAGTTTTTGATAGAATCTCAACTCATCAACTAAAGGTGAAGGATTTGTTTGACAAGAAGGCTAGACACATATATTTTCAAGTGGGAGACATTGTTTGGCTATGGGACAAAATATATGAACCTTGAGGAAGCCATGGTAAGTTTGATTCTCTTTGTCTTAGCCCTTTCAAAATCAAACACTTTGCTAGAGAAAATTCTTTCTACTTGGACTATATGAATGAATATTCTCTCCCACTTCCTTATAGTGGGAAATATTTGAAGTTATTCAAGTTCTAGGTGATTAGGCAAATTCTTCATATATCAGTGTACAAAGGTTTTGGTTTTAATGTTATTTTGTGTTTTTATTTTTGGTCTTTCCTTTTGGTTTGTTTCCTTTCCATGTGTGTTGTCTTTTGTATTGGTTTTACCTTTGATTTTATTTTCCCAATGGATAAGGAAGTGGTTTGATTTCCTAGAGTTTTTCTATGGTTCTTGATATTGCCTCATTCTTCACAAGTCATCCTAGAAAGAGCCAGTTGTTGTCGCCTAAAATTCCCCTCTTGTGAAAAAATTTCTTACAGGTCCCAAGTGTTGGTACTAAGTTTTTAATCCCGCTAGTTCCATTTAAAATTCCTCAATCTGTGTGTTTTGAAACATTTTTCTATCTCCTTTCATGGATGTGTGGAATTTATCAATATTTTTCTATGGATGTGGACCGCGTCGAGCCTTGTTTTCCTTGCATTTATCTTTCTACAAAAAAAAATTTGATTTGGGCATGAATGGTGGAGTTTTTCCCATTAGTTTTATCTTTTCTGACAGCGATATTCCCTATCATTTTTTTCCCCAACATCCACGGGTATGTGGAAATCTCTGATTGGATGTGGTAGATGAGTTCTTTTTGTGAACTTGTCATTTTTGTTATTTTAGCAAAAGTGTCAAATTGGCCTCGTGGCCCAAGGATCCTGATTGGCAAACAAGTGCCTTTGGTAGGAAGGCGGACCCTTTTTGTGTTTTGAGGCATTATGGTGAAAGGCGTAAAATCTAAAAAAGAATTTCTAAGGCTCTCGAAAGGGACACATGGCCATTTTAAAGTCAAAAGAGAGGAGGCGAGTTTTTGGACACTTTACAAATTTTACGTTTGTTTCCTAAAGGCCGTAAAGTTATAAAGTGAAGCATAACCTTGCTGGCGCCCAGGTGAAGCCACGTGTTGATGCCTGTGTTGAAAAGTCAAAAGCACGGAGAGTCGGGTCATTAGAGCACTTTTGGAAATTTGGTTTTATTTCCAAAAGATATTAAAGTTATAAAATGAGTCGTGAATTCACTCATGCCAAGGGATAAAGTCAAATGTTCAGCCCACATCAAAAGTCAAAGCACGAAGGTGGGACATAAGAGTGATTTGGGAATTTAGGTTTTATTTCTAAAAAGAGAGTTAAAAGTTATAAAATGATCCACGACTCCACTGGGGTTTTGAGCCCATGTTGAAAAGTCAAAGCGGAGAGGCGGGTCGGCAGAGAACTTTGAGTTTTTGAGCTTTTTGGTAAAAAGAGTTAAAGTTATAAAAGTGATCCGTGACTCCATCACCACTCAGTGAAGCCACGTGTCAGGCCTATATCAGAAGTGGATGGGTGGGATGAAATGTTCCAAAGTGCCATTTCTCTAAAAGGCACAAAATATAAAAGTTTTCCTCAGGCCCGCTTTAGTTTAAATATTTTCCATGTGGACAAATCATATTTGAAGTTACAAAATAGGTTTAACGACCGCATTACAGAGCATCATTTTTTTCCACCATTAACACTTCTGTAAGAACCAAGAAACTAAATGTAACCATTTTTAAAGATTATTTAATGGCTTCTCTATGCCATTGTTGAGGGTTAGATCTTGACATTCTTGAAATTGTAATAGATTCAAAATAATCAATACAGAAGTCTTTTCCCTTTCTTCCTCTGTAATTCTTTCTTTCCTTGTTCGAATTTGTGAATCACCCATCTTTGCATGCCAAGAAACTTTGTGTTCTTGTTTATATGATTTCTGGAACTTTGTGTCTATGGAATTATATCCGTATGAAAGTGAATGATTCTATTATGCATCTCCCTGGCTCAATACGTATAAGGTTATACTCTGCTATCTATATTTCCTAAAAGTATTGTTATGTTCTTCCTCTCTCATCTTCTTAGTTCTTCTATTATTTCATATTGATGATCTTTTGGGCATGAAACGTTTCAAAGTATCAGGAATCCACACTTTGAAAGTTGTACATTTGTATATAAGTTTTGTTGCTTGCTTTCAATAAGGGAACCTCTCCCATTAAAGAGGAGGGACTTGTTGTCCCCTCATTGTGTTTGTTAAAGTACAATTTTAAAACCCAACAAATGGACATTTCCCTAAGTAAATGAACAAATCAAAATTAATTATACGCTCTTAGAGGTCATCTAAATGAAACAGGAGTTTGAAAATTTGTTAGGTTAAAACATGAAACACATTTTCATACAACTATAAACATCTCCATTTTACAAATTTACATATATTTAAACCTATACACACAATCCCATTTACCTATTCTCACCGCAACTTTTCCTTTTTTTCTTGTATTTTTACGTAAAGAAACTTAATAAATAAATAAATATATATTAGTAATATATAATAGATATATATTAATAATATAAATTATTATTTTCAAATTTTAGAAAATCATTATCTAAAAATTTCTTAATAAATATTAATCATTGAATGTTAATAAGTAATATTAATATACATAAATATTTATATATTATATTTATATTTATTAATACTCTTAGTAATTAATACTATTATAAAAACTCAAACCCCTTTTTTAATACGCTGTGCTTTATAAAGTGGGTGGATTTTAATAAAGTAATGAATTAGTTTTTGTTTTGGTCGGCCAAGTGGCCCGTGACCCCATGCAATAGTTTTAATTAAAGGAAAAGGTTGGGGGAGGGATGCCGACCCCACCCCCAACCCATAATATTTATGGGGCGAGGGTGGGTTTAGTGCCCTCCCTCCCAACACATCTAACCCCCTTGAATAAATAGTAACCATACTATATTCCATGACCTTTCTTCCAAGCGACATGTGTGTTTTTTTACGAACTCGTATTCTTTTTGTTCTTTCATGCTACGAGCTTTGCAAACACCCAAATGATACAAAAAAATTGAGATGTATTCTTTTCACAAAATCAGTATGTAGGGTTTCAGGTTTGACCCAAATGAGTATATACTCTTTGTATATACATTTAACCACAAGAAAATACAGATAGAAACAAATAATGAAGGGAGACCAAAACCACAAAAGAAATGGGTAGATCCTTGCCCTAAATACAAAAAAATTAAAAAGAGAACTTCAAATCCTCTCTAATGGCCTCCATAGTTTCTTTTCCTTCTCCTCCTTCCTTAACCTGCAAAACAAAACAAGAGAAATGAGAAAATAGGTCTAAGAAATGAATATATGAGATCCCATAAGGATTCCTAGGGTTCCTTTAGACAACCTAGATCTAATGGCTTAGATAGATTAGATCCAAGGGTGTAGGATGAACCCTACATCACTTAAGTGATAGGGTATTTAGGTGGGAATGTTTTGAATAAAAGATGGGTGTGTAATGTTAAATGGGGCCTAAGGAGTTAGACTAAGTTGAGTACCTTGCCCCTTTAAAATAATGAACTTATTTAATTTGCATGCATTTAACAATGCAATATTTTTATCCTAGTATGTTTTAATATAAGAAGGATTTTGTACCTTAAATAAAATAAATTTAAAAGGGATTAATGGAGTTATGTTTGGAAAAGCTAATGAATGTTATTTAAATTAATTTTTGGAGCCTTGTTAGTGAAAGAATTAAAACTTAATATTAATTTTGAAAATTAGGGTAATCTTAATTAATCGATAATTGTTTTCCGATGCCTTGTAGTTGTTTAAAATTTTATAACCCGGATTAGAGTAAATTTTGGCTATTGCCATGTAACCTTTTAAAAAAATTTATTCAATAATTTTCATAGTTTTCTATCAGGTTTATCGTGGGTTTGAGTGGGAAAATTTGGGTGTTACACACACACACACACACAAATGTATATTATAGATCTAGAATCACTAAGCATTGAGAAAGGTTTAAAAGTTTTTTTAATCTTTTCTGATTTTTCAATTTGTGAATTTGCGAAGTAGTACTAATAGAAAAGGATTCATTGAATCATTATATTGAAAATTTACTACAAAAATCAAATAAAGAAAGGCCTTATTGGGGCCCAACTACTGCGTTGTAGTTTACATCCTAGAAGAACTTACTGCAGGTGAGTCTATTTGAAAAGTTTTTCCTGTTATGTCACATTGATTTATCTTCTTTAAGTTTTGTTAATTATTTATGTCATATTTTGATTTTACAGATCAAAAATGTCATGACACTACAATTCCTTAGTCAATTTTCATCCCATAGTTCTATCAATACAATAATCGTCCTTACAGATTAAGGAAAATGACAACTAGAAAAGGGAGCCTCATGAAAAAAAAATTCCATCCCCTCCCGATAGTGGTACTAGCATTCGAAAAATAGAATATTATTTTGAGAAACCGTCTAAGGAAACCCATCCTTCTCCAATAGGACCACCAAAATCAAGGGATAATGATTTCATTAAAAATGAAACTTAGAATGAGTTCATTTTTTATTTGATGCCTAATGTTGTCAATGATGATGACAATGAAATGCCTCCTCTTGAAGACATTCCCTTGAATGATGTTGAGTTTGACAACGAATCACCTTCCCAATTAAATAAAGTCGACACTACATCACCTGCGTAATTGAAAGAAATTGACACTGAATCACATGCCCAATTGAATCTTGGAGGTGAAACTACTGGGATTTGGGTTTTACTTTTATATTGGGTGTTAGAGTAGATATTTACCTTAGCTCATGTTAACCTAGGTACTTTATTTACCTTTATTGTATTTATCCTCACCCACTTATTTGTGTGGATATTTATTTTATCTTATTTAGATATTAGGAGATGTTATCTAGTTGTTAGGTATAGTTATTTCCTTGATCTATGGTATTGACTAAATCCTTGATGTCTAGTTCTCTCATAAATCTATGGTCTTGACTATTTCTTTGATGACTAGTTATTTCCTTGATTTATGGCTTGATCTATGACCTTGACTGGTTGTTAGATTTTTATTCCTCGCGTATATGAACAAGGCCCATTTCAAATTATTTCATTGAGTTCCATAAAAATATATGATATCGCTGCTCATTTATTTGCAAAGGTTTTAAGTAAATTTATTTTGGTGAATTACTTTCATATTATAGATTGTGGTGTTTGATTAACATCTTTGTTCTTGTCTTGGTACGATCCGGTTATCATCCCTTTTACTCGGCTCCTTTGATGTAGACATGCTTAGAGTTTTTTTATTCTGGAAACCCTTAATGTTAATTTATAAACCATAATACTAAAATATTTCAAAGTGAAGGCTTATACAATGCTTATAAAAAGATAATATTTAAAGAATCAAATGTAGGATGACATTTACTAGGAAAAAATGAATATTTTGATTCTTACATGATCTCGTAACTTCTATGAATATTTTATTCCTTCGGTTCCAATATGCCTTCCAAAATAGAATGGAATGTAATTATGGCCATTAAATATCACCTCACAAGAATTAGCACATCACTTTTAATTATTACATCTTTCAGTGTAGACATCAAATTTATTATGTTTTTAAATTTCATTCAGTGGATGATAATTGTCACTTTTCTAGGCCTATTATGGGAATTTATATTTCAAATGTGAGTGTGTCAGGCCTTCATTCCGAATAGAGCCTACGTCATTGATCTTAATATATCAAATGTTGTAGAATATTCAAAATAATATAATAAAATCATAGTTCATACTTCGCATCGTGTATCCATACGTGTAACGTATATTAGTATCTATAGATGGTAACGTCACACATGGAGTGGCCAAGTGTCACCCATTCCATGCACCTGAGTGTAAAGGTATGAAAAAGAAGCCCCAATGCCTGGAATTAAATATCACACGACCACGTGGTAGGATTTTGGGCCTCCTAAAGATAAAGGCATTATGCGGACTCAAAGCTTGCGTAATGAACCGATTCAATAAATTTTCAGGTCCACGATGTCGGTCAATGAGATAGAGTGGAACAAGAAGTCTAGTAATAGGGGATGCATGTTTCAAAGGAAATATCAGTGACCAATCAGAAGATTCCACATGTCATTTTCCTATTCTTCGAGCGGCCAAGTGTCACCCATTACAGACACTTGAGCATAAAGGTGTGCAAAATAACCCTTGACTCTCATAATTGAATACAAGATGACCATGTGGTAGGATTCTATGCCTCCTTAAGAAAAAGGCATTCAGTGGACTCCAAGACTGGGATATGAATGGAACTCTTAGGATATTTTTGGATATGTTTAAAATTAATTTTAGAAATTTTTTGATAATAGGTATTCTTCAAACTAGTTGTAGGAGATTTTTCATTTGATTTCCAACTATATTTTATGATTTTACCATTTTCGCTATAAGAACGAAATTGGTTACATGGTTATTCAAAAACTAAGAAACTCGGTTACAGGATATTCACCATGATTTATATAATTTTTTTTTCTCGGGGTTCCATTAATTTTTCCCTATTCTGATATCAATATATGTGGATCCAACAAAGCAAGAGGTAAATAATGGCTCCAAAACACACATGCGCGTGCGCGCACACACACACACATAATCTACAAAAATTCCATAAGCTTCAAAATAATTTCTTTCTCATTCTTGAATCCACACTAATAATTTACAAAATTACAATCTCCCTTTTATTTCCCAAAGATCTCACAAGAAAAATCGTAAATTAGAAAGAACCCTAAAACATAAAATATATGTTAAATTTAAACACCTCGACTGTGTTGGAAATATTTTTATTGATGTCAAAGGAATGAATATGTCAAATAATTTTGTTCACATAATTTATATGTTGGAAATAATTTTCATTGATGTCTAGCAAAATGATTAAACCAACAAAAAATTATGGAAGTTTGAATTATGTTGGTCACATAATAAAGGAAGTCAGTTTATAGTCTTTCACAGGTCTCAAGAAAAGTCAATTTCACAAAAAAATGGTGATAGTTTATAGTGTCCTAGGATTTTTTGAGGTAATAAAACCACGGAAAAAAGGATGTGTGATGTGGAACAAAGGAAGTGATCCATATTTTTCCACATGTGGTATCAAGTATAAATATCCACATAGAAAAAAATTAGGTCATGAAAAGCTGTGGAGGTGTAGGAAAGCCATGTAGAACATGACGAAAGGCTAAAAGGGGCCACAAAAGTCAAGGGAAGGCTAAGAACAAGGAGAAGGATAAATAAATTCCACAGAGGTCATGGAAAGCCACCGAATAAGGTGCAAACTAATCAAGTATGCGGAAGTCAAACAAAAACTTAGAAATTCAAAAAATCAGTCTAGAAAGGTGGACTAATGTTTTACATCAAAAACTAATGTTATTCGACAGACCCTCAAAAATAAATCTCACCATTTCAAAATATGAAAATGGATTAAAAGGACATAAATTTGGAAATATTTTTGTGTGCGCGATTGTGGATAAGAGAGTGTGAAGTAGAGAAAAATAATAAAGATATATCATTCAAACTCATGCATATTTTTCTGAATGAGATCTATTTAATTTTCATCCATTGAATAATTTAATTTATAGGTTGGTTCTTCCTAAGATAATATATTATTGTCTCTTTCTAATTTAGTTATTAGCAGTGGGGATTGGTTTCTCCACTAGGTTGATGCTTGCAAATTGCTTAGTGGTGGGGATTGGTGTCTCCAGTAGGTTAGTGCCTAAAAATTACTTAACGGCAGGGATTGGTGTCTCCAGTGGGTTGTGCTATCAAATTTTTCCCCTCAAGAAAAAATAGACAAATATGAACTTGCACATTGAGAAACTTGAGGGATCATTTGGCCATGGGAGCTCGATCCTAATGGTGAGGTTATAGGCGGACTCATAAATGAAAATGATGTCAATGGAAAGAAATCAAGGAGGCTTAGAGTCAAGATAAGTAAAAAATGGGGCCCCAAAGTTCGAAGTCTTTGGACTTTAGAGGTTTTATAGTTTAGAGTTTCAGCGGACAAAAATGTAAAAATCAAAAGGTTTGAAGTTATGAATCCCGAAAGTCTGAAATTTCAAATTTTTGAGGTTTGGAGTTCTCGCAAGGTCAAGTAGTGAATACTTCCATGAAAAAGAGGGTCAAAGGTCCAAAACATGAAGTAAAAATTTAGAATTCGTAGAGTTTCGAAGGTTCCATGCGCCGAAAGACAAGAAAACTCTAAAACCTAAAATCCTAAAACCCAAAAAAGTCCGAAAACCCCAAACCTCGAAAACCCCAAAACCCCAAACCCAAAGTCCCAAAATCCCCAAATCCATAAAACCCCAAAATCTTTAAACCTGAATCCCGAAAGGAAAAGGTCTAAAACACGAAGTTTGAATTTCAGTTTTAAATTTCTTGCTCTAGTGAGTAATAGTGTCACGCGACATAATTTGGAGTTCAAACTCTAAATTCTTAATTTCTAACTTCAAAGGTTCAGTATTTTGGAACTCTCAAGTCATCTTAAGCAATGATAAATAACCTGAACTATGAAATCAAAAAGCACAAAGTACTAAATCCCAAAATTCCAAAATTTCATATTTTAGAGGGTGCGATGTAAGTTCAAAGTCTATAAAATAGAGTCAACCACTTGCATTTATTGCAGAATGGCACCCGCATCTTCAGATGACCATAACATTTGACTGGGAGCTTGGATTTGTATAAAATCAGACTTTTCAGAAACCCATAAGTAGGGAGACTAAGTACTTCAAAATGAAGAAATACAGTCCACCATTTTAGAGGGTGTTTCCAAATTTCTCACCTACCCAAATGATGAGGTATGGGTTTCCTTTCTTCTCCAACAAGGTAAAGTACATTGAGGTATGGGTTTTGTAGTGGCACCCATCATTGTTGCAGGTGATTTTAATGCATTTTAGGGTAGTTGAAGCAATATTTTGAATTATTATCTCTCCCTTATCTCATTCTTTCTATATATGTAAGGAGGGGCTCATTTCAAAAGGTTAGACTCCTTGTTTATGCCCCTCCCTTATTCTTCTTATCTGTAAGAAATTTTGTGGAGATTCCTAACCTCCCTACTAGACATTGTAATGCAAAATTTGTGCCTTTGGCCATGTGATGTATTATATCAACTTGAGAGAAATAAAATCAGATCTGTGGATGCTTCAAACCCTCTTCTGTGTTATATTAGAACTTTTTGATCTTTCATTACATGTAAGGTTTTTGTGTATTGATGTTGTTTTCATTACAAGGTTTTGGTAGTGTTGTGTTTATTATACAAGTTATTCAACATCCTTCTTGTTGCATCACCTTCCCTTAGAGTAGGTTTTATTTTCATGCATTTTCTATATCTATGTCTCCTTGTAAATTATAGATTAGGGTTAGATCTACAACTCTCTACACTTTGGAGTAGTGGGCACTAGGATAGGATAGGAAGTTGGTCTTCTCTAGAGAGATTTTCCGATCACAAAGTCCCACACTTTGGGAAAATCTCCATGTTATGCAATCACACTAACAATTTCAATCTATCAAGTTGCAAACAATCAGGGGTGTTATGATTACACATCAATAGGTTGTGCCTACAATGTTTTACATAATTTTATTATTTTGTGACCAGATTTTGAATAATAGATCCAACCAGTCTTTTCTTAGTGGTTTTATCCCAAAAGGGTTTACACATAAATATTGTGTTTCATAATTTTTGAATCGTGTGTGATTATTGTTATTATAGATATTATTTTTTAAATAAGTAAAATATTGTATTATACCAATTCACCCATCACCCTCTTAGTATAAGTTTGTGTTCATCAATCAAGATTTCGGGGTGGTTCCATCAAAATAGTTTAACCACTGGAGGGTAGATCTCAAGAGAACAAATGGTTAGTCAAGAGGGTTTCTCGTCAAACAGAGATCCATTTTTTATCAATCAAATAATGCATTCTCGAGCATAAAAATGTAGGTTGGTGCCTACAAATTGCTTAGCGGTGGGGATTGGTGTCTCCAGTGGGTTGGTGACAATTTTTTTCGTAAAAGACTTATTATTTTGAGACTAGATTTGGATAGTAGATCCAAGCAATATTTTCTCTATGGTTTTCTCCCAAAAGGGTTTACACATAAATCTTGTGTTTCATAATTGTTAAATCTTATGTAATTTTTGTTATTATGGATATTATTTTTTAAATAAGTAAAATATTGTATTATACTTGATTCACTCATCACCCTCTCAATATCCATGTGTGTTCATCAATTGGTATCAAATCCATTTCCTTAAAAATAATTTAACCACTAGAGGGTAAATCTCAAGAGAACACATGGCTAGTCAAGAAGGTTTCTCCACAAACAAAGCTCCATTTTTTGATGGATCAAACTATGCATTCTGGAGCATAAGTATGTAGGTTGGTGCCTAAAAATTTCTTACTAATGGATATTGGTGTCTCCAGTGGGTTGGTGCCAATTTTTGTTTTGTAAAATACTTTAATTATTTTGAGACTAGATTTAGATAGTATATCAAAACAATCTTTTCTCGGTGGTTTTATCCTAAAGGGTTTACAAATATATCTCGCTTTTCACAATTTTTAATATTATGTGATTGTTTCTACTATTGATATTAAATTTTAAAATATGTAAAAGAGTGTGTTATACTGATTCATCCACCCTGATATCAATATAAGTTTGTGTTCATATATTGGTATTAGAGTGGTTTCCTTGAAAATAGTTTAACCACTAGAGGGTAGATCTCAAGAGAACACATGGGTAGTCAAAAAGGTTTCTCCTCAAACACATCTCCATATTTTAATGGATAAAACTATGCATTCTAGAGCATAATAATATGAACTTATCTAATGTCTCATGGATTTGACATTTGAAAATCATTTGTGCATTGTTATACAACTCTAGTAAATCCCCTAACAGTATACAACTAGAAAGAAGGCCACCGAAAGAAATGCAAAATCCATGAATGAAATCTTATGTGGTCTATCAGATCCAAGTTTGTCAAAGTGATGTATTGTGATTCATAAAAAAATTATAGGACAAAATCAAGACTATTTATGAAGGAGATGAAAAAGTAAATAAATCCAACCTTCAAACTCATAAAATATAATTAGAGGGTTTAAGATTGAAATATTTAGAAAAATTACATCCTATCTCCTACACATGGATGAAATATTCAACATCATCAAGGGTCTTGGATAAAAATTTGAAGAATAAATTATTGTGCTAAAGGTTTTAAGGACCCTTCTCTTGCAATTTGACCCAAATGTTTCATCCAAAGAAGATGTAAGAGATCTGAATACTCTAACAATGGATTGATTACATGGAATTATAAAGCATATGAAATGAGAACAAAAAGGAAAAATCATCTAAGTGTGAGAAATACTTTATAGCCTTAAAAAGTGTGAATAATGAAGAGTTTAAATCAAGCTATAGCAACAATAATTAATCAAATGTAGAGGAAGTTCATTTCTTTAGAAAGCTTAAGAAAGGATTAGGCAAATACAAAGGTAAGCTACCCTTCAAATGTTTTAACAATGGAAAAATAAGAAATTTTGTTGCTAAGTGTCCATATGCAGAAAAGGATAATAGTGATGATGAAGAAGATCATAACAAGAAGAAAGGGAGCAAACATCATCAATATAAAAAGAGCTACAAACAGGTAAAACCTGAGGAAAGAAAGAACATTCACAAGTACAAGAAAAACCTCTAGGATAAGAGTTGATTTCACTAACATTAAGATGGATGAAAATTTTACTATCATTTCAAAAAAATTATTCTTGGTTTATATTATAAATCTCTCTATAGTTTACATGGCAACACTCCTTTAACCATAGTGCACGTAAAGCTATCATCTTTGTTGTTAAAAATTCAAGAGCAGGAGCTAAGTCCCAATTTTCTGATTATTTTCCTTTTAATTATTATACTTATTTTTAAAATGTTTATATCTTATATTTTGGATTAATAAGTAGTTTATTCTTGAATTATAACAAGGGGATAGTTGTTGTAGCTGCATCATGAAGGGAAAATACTATCAGAGGTCATTTCCCACTAGGTTCCATAGATTCAGTTATTATTTCGGATGATTATCACTTCAAGGAGGACACCACTCAACAAATATTTAAATGGATGATGAGTTCATTGATCCATCAAATTGAAACATCGACTATACCATCTCGCATTAATTGTAGGTATTTATGATTTATATATTTCAATATATTTGAAAATAAATGTAATTTCATATAAATTTAGAATAATTATTTATAACTTATTTATATTCTCTTTCTATAAGAACCTCTAGTAGAAGATGAATATATTGTCAGGCTCTTGGTATCCCAATGAAAATGTATATGAATTTCATCAAACACAAGAGCTATAAATATCTTCAAGACTTGCTTTCAGCTCTAGGTATGAATCTCATTTATGTTTTATTTTTTACTTAATTTATTTTAAGGAAGATTCAAGAAGCTCGTAAATTGTTAATGATTTCTTCTCTTTTGGATCACACTTACCAAGATTACTCTCTAGTATTTTAAGATTACTTCTCTACAAAACCCACACGAAGTGAAATATTCCCCATCCGCACCTAAAGTGTATCTATGTAACTAAGTAATGTTTTAGTATTAAAATGATATCATTTTATATTTATTATTATTTCATTCTTATTATGTTTGTCATTTGAATTTTCTCATTTTATTTATAATTGATTGTTGTAGTACCTCCTCCACCCCTAATTTGAAATCCATCTACTACTAGAAGATGAAGATGCCACCTCTCGTCGTCCACCACAAAATGTTGGAAATAAGTTTTGTTGTAATTATATTTCATTTATTGCTCCATTTTCAAATAGGGGACCCATTATTTTTGTAGCTGAGTTTCCAACGCTTTTTTTTGGAAAATGTTTCTAGTACACAAGGTGTGTTTGTTTTGAATGAAATTGATTAGGATGAGGAATATATAATGATTGAAAGTGGGTTTCAAGGCCATGGAACTTTCCTTCCCCAAGATATGATTCATGTGTCAAGCCAACATTATCCCATTAGAGTAGATATATAAGAAACACTTTCTCTAATACAAACTACCTTAATCGATGATAAAAAAATACTTTTACACTTACAACTCTTTTGATCGACATTTTTAATCCAATTTTAATGATTACTAAGCTAACATGTAAAATAAGATCCTAATCTAAAAGCTACAACAATAGTAAATGAATAATAATGAAATAGAGTAAGTAATAAATAATGAAACCCTAAGTGAAAGTAGAGGGTAAGAAGACTTATCTAATTCCTAGTAAAATATTGATTTTAAAAGTGATGCTCATGTGAAGTAACGTAGGGAGCATGATAGAGGGACCCCAAAATTACATATTTGGTAGAACAAGCTGGATAGGACGCCCGGAAAGGGATAGGGGCACCTATGGGCTCTGGGGTATTGATTCTCGGTGCTCGGGTTTACGAAAAATGGTCATAAGACCTCTTATGAGTTTTCAAAATATGTTCAATGCTAGTCACTTTTTATCACTCCGAGGTCATACCAACATCGTTGAGGTCATTATAAACTCGTAAGGAAGAATGAACTCAGAAAAAGCTGTTTAATATACATCAAATATCAAAAAAGAAAGATGTGGAATGAGAAGTTAAACTGTCCTCAGTTTTCATAATGGAGAAATTACAAATGAGTGATGCACTACATCTCAAACCCAATGTATTTCGTGTGTATGTGCATAATTGTGTCCTAAGTTGGTTTATGCATTTTACACTTGGATAAAGAGCAAGTAACTAGATGTAGAATGTAGTAAATGTGTGCATGGAATATAATGAACTTTCATTCTAAAAGTGTATGTAGATGAACCAAAGCTTATGTCCCTTATGATGGTGCTAAATGAATGTAATGGAGTTCTTAGATGCTTTGATGGATGCAACCTTATGTAGAGATAGATTTTGTTTAGTGTTTGGTCCTTTATTATGGTCATGTAGATTTATACTTATATGATTCCTTTATTAGTGTGTGTGACCTTCCTAGTCATCATCCACATCACATGGTGAGTCATCTCACCTTGCGAGAGTCATAGGTCTTAGGGAGTCAAATGAAAAGTGTCAGATTCTATCATAGAATATGTCATTGTCCTTTGCAAACGTCAGTGTCATATGAGTTACATTCCTTATTTGGAATTGTAACTCCTCCTTTAGTGGCGTCATATGTGTTAGTCACGTCATATGCGTTAGTGGCATCATAGGAGTTACTTTCCTTGTTTAGGCATGGGGGTTACACAACACCCCTATTTGTACTTCCTTTTTCGATCTATGAGAACAAGCATACCTGTTTATTATTTGCACGCTCTTTTCATTATTCAAATATTTCTTATTGCGTTGGAGCTATGATGTTATGATCAGAGTGACACTTCATCGTGGTGCATTGTTTCAATATCGATTCTCACATATCCCTCTTTCATGGTATCGAGCTACACAACTTGCCATCGTCAAACCAAAAGCTTGAACTGATGGTGGAGAGGGATCTCATCATGTTAAAAAATACTATGCCAACACCCTCTCGCATGATGGAGCTGAGTATACACCTAATCAGGCCCAATAACATTAGGAGGTAGTGACACCGGGAATTTCCCAGAGATCACCCATCCTAGCACTACTCTTGAGTGGTGTGCTTAATCGCCTGGGAATTAGATCAGCATGAATTTTTGCCACACCAAAATTTCAAGCTGATGGTGGAGAGGGATCTCATCGTGTTAACAAGTTGCTATGCTAACACCCTCCCGCATAATGGAGCCGGGTATACACCCAATTAGGCCCAACAACATTAGGAGGCAGTGACATATATCTTAATATGTTGGTGCTTAGAGGTGGGGATTGGTGTGTTTAGTAGGTTGGTGCTTACAAACTACTTAGCAGTGGGATTTGTGTCTCCAATAGGTTAGTGCCTAAAAATTTCTTAGCGGTGGGGATTGGTGTCTCCAATGGGTTGATGCATATAATTTTTTATAAAATAGTTTTTATTTTATGACTTGATTTTGATGGTATATCCAAGCAATATTTTCTCTATGTTTTTCCCTTGAAAGAGTTAACACATAAATATTGTGTTTCATGATTGTGAATCTTGTGTGATTCTTTTTAATGTGGATATTAAATTTTTAAATAAGTAAAAGATATTATTATAGCGATTCATGCACCCCCTCTCAAAGATAAGTGTGTGTTCATCAATTGGTATTAAAGTAGATTCCTTCAAAATAGTTTAACCACTAGAGGGTAGATCTCAAGAGAACACATGGCTAGTCAAGAAGGTTTCTCCTCAACCAAATATCCATTATTTTATGGATCAAATTATGCATTCTAGAGAAAGAATGTTAAATTATCTGGATCTTGGATTTGATATATTGAAATTAGTTATGAATGGTTATGTAACTCAAGTAAATCCCCCAATATATACAACTCAAAAGAAGACTATTGAAATTATCAAGCAAAACCCATGAATGCAATCTTATGTGGTCTATCAAAATCCATTTTTTTCAAAGTTACGCAGTGTGATTTTGAAAACAAAATCTAGGAAAAACTCAAGATTAGATATGAAAGAGATGAAAATCTAAATAAATCTAAACTTCAAACTCATAAAAAGACAATTTGAGGGTTTGAGAATGAAATACGAAGAAAATATTGCAGCCTATCTCCTACGTGTGGATGAAATATTCAACATCATCACATGTCTTGGAATTTTTTTTGAAGAATCCATGATTATGCCAAAGGTTTTGAGGTCCTTTCCCTTGAGATTTGATGTCAAAGTTTCAGCCATTGAAGAAATGAATGATCAAAATACTCTAACAATGGATGGATTGCATGGAATTCTAAAAGGATATGAAATGAGAACAAAATAGAAAAAATCATCTAAGTGTGAGGAATCCTTTAGAGCCTCAAATAATTTTAATAATGAAGATTCTTAATCAAGTTATGGTTCCAATAATTAATTAAATATAGAGGAAGCTAATTATTTGTAAAGCTTAAGAAACGATTATTCAAATACAAAGGTAAGCTACCCTTTAAATGTTTTAATTGTGGAAAAATAGGACATTTTGTTTCTAAGTTTCCATATGCATAAAATAATAATAGATATGATAAATGTGATCATAATAAGAAGAAAGGGAACAAATACCTTAAATATAAAAAGAGCTACAAATAGAGAAAACGTGAGGAAATAAAGAATATTGAAAACCACAAGAAATTTTTTATTTCAAAGATAAAAGCATCTCATCTGAGGATAGCAATGAAATTATATAAGATAATAATAGAGAAAAAACTCTATTCATGATAATAGAATTAAATGGCTATGTCTTAAAAAGTGAATAAAACATAAAATAGGGAAGGTTTCAAAGAGGAAGAGAATGATGAAGTATATTGGGAATTCAATATAAAAGAAACTCATTTGTTCTCTAAATGAGATCAAGAATCTTAAGAAAAGGAATCTAAAACAAAAGTTACAGATTCAAAAATATGAAGAAGAGGATCATGATTTAAAATAAACAATCATTAACCTAAATATTCAACTTGAAGAGGAAAAAAGAGTAGAGGAGGAAATGAGAATTAAATTGAAAATAAAAGAATAAAATTGTCAAAGGCTATAATATTAAATTATTTCCTTAAGTAAGGAACTAGAGAAAACAACTAATAAGTTGAATACAAGCCTCGAGTTTGTAAAAATACTAAAATAATAAATGAAATTATCAATAACCAGGTATCACAATTTATCAGTACTAGTCTTGGGTACAAATAATATTATATGAATACTAAAAAGATCCACAAGTACCACAAAATAAGGAAATTTAAGAAAAACCATAACATTATATTGGTTCTCTCAAAGGTTTCTTCAAAAATAAAAGAATCATGATGAAGAAGAATCATGTTCGAAATACAACAAGATCGATAAAATCAGAAGTCCTTTTCCCTAAGGCATCGTCATATGACCAAGTATAAAAATATTTCACTGGTTATTTGTTTTCATGTAATCACTTTGGTTATAAAGCAATAGATTGTAGGACTTGTCTAAGAAATTTTGGTTAGAACAAGTACAAATTTATTGTGGGTTCTTAAATAGAAACTAAAATTCATTTTCCCCCTTATTGAATTACAATGAGAATGATATTGTGTGTTATAATTGAAAAAATATTCTCATATAGCACGCTAATGTAGAATTGGTTCTATAAAATATCACAAACAGAACAAGAATGATGGATAACCTTGCTAGACAAAAAATAAAAAATAATAAAATATTAGGTAAAGTAAGCGAGATCAAGATAACCATAAGAAGGAGAGATCTATGCTTGTACAAACACCCCTATATGTTCTAAATAATCAAAATAAAAGGTATATTGATATTGGTTTTCCAAAACACATGACATGAGATAACAACAAGTTTATCTCTCTAAAGCAAGTAAACTAGAGCAATGTAAAGTTTGGAGATAATGTTACAACAAGGAAAAGTAGAAGAGGTACTCTCAGTATTAATAATGGAAATACAAACCCATAGAATGTATTGTATGTTGAAGGTTTAAGGCATAATCTTCTTAGTGTTAGTCAAATGTGTGATCAAGGATACACCCTCACATTTTATGCTCAAGGTTGTGAGATTAGAAAGGTTGATACATGAGGATTAATTGAAAATTCAAATAGAAAAACAAATAACCTATACATAATAAGTGATATCAATGGATAAAAATGCTACATGTGAAAAACATATGAGAGTTGTTTATGGTATAGAATAATGGGGTGCATAAACTTCGATAATCTAGTAAAAAACAGCACCAAACAAGTTTTAAGAGATATGAAAAATATTACTAAACCTATAAACACTCTTTGTAAGTAGTCTTAACGTGGGAAATAGAAAAGGCTAGATTAAAGACAAAGGAGTACTCAACAAATCCATTGGAACTTGTTCATAAAGACCTTTGTGGGCCTACCAGAACACAAAGATTGTAAGTTTCAATCTATTTTATGTTTTATTTTATGATTACTCTAGAATGAGATGGGTTGATTTCTTGAGAGAAAAATATAAGGCATTCGAGATGTTTAAATATTTTAAATCCTTGGTTGAAAATGAAACATATTTAAATTTAAATTACTTAAGATCAGATCATATAGGTGATTTTCCTCAAATGAATATAAAGATTTTTTTAGGATTATTTAAAAAGATATATTTATCATCTACAAGAGCTCAAAAATAGATTTGAGTTATAGAAAGGAAGAATCGGTCTTTACAGAATTTGATAGAGCAATGTTGAATGAATCCAACCTATCACATATATTTTAGAGAGAATTAGTTTATAGAATAGTATACATTCTGAATAGACGTAAAATTAGAGAAAACCACAACAAAACACCTTATCAATTATGGAAGGGTATACTAGAAAAAATCAAATACTTCAAATTATTTGGGAGTAAGTGTTATATAAGGAGAGATGATGAAGACTTTGGCAAGGTTGACTCCATATCATATGAATGTTTCTTCCTTGGTTAAGCTTCAATAAACCAGACCTATAGATGCTATAATAAAATTTGAACAATATTGTTGAGAGTGCAAATGTAAAAGTGGATGAAGTAAGATATCAAAAGGAAAGAGCAAAATAAATTGATTACCCAAAAGAAGCAAGCTGCAAAGAAGAAAATAAGAAGAATATGATGAGGAAAAAGAAGTAATGGAACAAAAATATACAAAAGAACCATCAAGTTACATTGATAAGTACTAATCAGAAAGAAAAATTCATCTTTGGTAAAAATGTTAGAGTAGAGAGTAGAAGAATATTAGAAACTACATTAGAACATGTAACCTATCCTTATTGTCTAAAATACAGCCTAATGACTTTATAGAATCTTGTAAAGAAAATCATTGGATTGATACCATGGAAGAAGAGTTAAATCAGATTGAAAATAATGATACTTGGAACTTTTCGGAAGACCAAAAGACAAAAATGTGATTGACAACATGTGGGTTTTTAGGAATAAATTTAATGAAGATGGCCAAGTGGTAAGAAATAAAGAAATATTTATTTGTAAGGGGTATTCTCAAATTTAAGGTATTTATTTTGAATAAATTTTTGCTCTTCTTGCAAGACTATAATAGATTATAATGTTTTTGGTATATGTTTGTTTCTAGAGCTTTAAATTCAATCAAACTAATGTTAAGTCTTCCTTTCTCAATGGAAATTTAGAGAAAGAGGTATACATTAAAAGCTATAAGTTTTTCTATTATCAAAAGATAAGAATTATTTGTGCAAGATAAAGAAATGACTTTATGGGCTGAAACAATCCCCCAGAGCTTGGTACTCAAGACTTGACAAGTATCTACAACAACAAGGTTTCAAAAGAGGAATTGTTGATAACAATATTTACATCAAGATTGAAGGTAAGAATAAGTTGATTGTTGTATTTTATATAGATGACATAATTTTTATGGAGGTAGTAATGAAAAAATGTGTTAAAGTGTTTCTATGGAAATACAAGAGGAGTTTGAGATGTCAATGATTGGTGAGTTATCATTATTTCATGGTCCATAAAATTCTCAATGTGACAGAGGCATATTTATCTCACAAACCAGTATATCAAATAGATGATATGAATGTTTTGGATGGAATATTGAAAACCAGAAGCACTCTCATGGTCACATGTTGTAAGGTAAGAAAGGATGATGAATCTCCTGAAGTAAATTAGATACTTTACATGTTATTGATTGGAAACCTACTATATTTGATATCATTAAGGCTAGACATTATGCAAATAGTAGGCATGGTAGATCATTTCTAAGAAACACAACAATAAAATCATGTAAAAGTACAAGAAAGATTATTAAAATATAAAGGGAACTTTGGACTATGGTCTATGATATTCAAGAGGTGAAGATGTCACAGAGTAAAAGCATATATTGGTGAAGATTGGGAAGGAATTTTTGATGATAGAAAAATAACAAGTGGAGGAGAATTTTTTCTTGGAAACAAGTTAGTATCTTTGTTAAGCAAGAAGAAAACTTATATTTCTTTATCCATAGTCAGATGCATAAGATATTTCATTACTCTCATGTTCCACAAAAGTTATCTAGAAGAAGCAATAATCAAAACACATTAACGTGGAATTTGATCTTCACATTTCCATATTTAGTGATAACACTAGTGGAATAAATATATCTAAGAATCTTGTTATGCACTCTAGAACAAATTATATTCCTATCAAGTATCATTTCTTAAGATAACAAGAGTAAAAATAGAATGTCAAATTGGAATACATTACCAAAAAGAAAAAAATGTGTATATTTTCACAAATCCCCTTCCAAAAGAAAATTTTGAATATCTCAGATAGAAATGGGGAGTGATATATTTATTATGCAACCATTAAAGAAGAATCATCAATTCATGGGAAGATAATCACTTCATTTTTTAGCTCCACAAGAAAGACAACTCAAAAATATCAACTAATGAATATTTTATGTGACAGTTGAGATTGTCCCTTTTTCATTGATGTTAAACGAAGAGAGTTATAGAAAGGGGGAGAATTACAACAAGGGGGAGTGTTATGTTCTTTCTATATTTTTAGGTAATCTCTACACAAGATTATCATCAATGAAAAGGGGGTAGATTGTTGGAAATATTGTCATTGATGTCAAAGGAGTGAAGATGTCAAAGAAATTAGCTCATATGTTCCATATGTTGGAAATATTTTGTGTTGATGTTGAAGGAATAAGTCAATCAAGAAAAAGTTATGGAAGTTTGAATTCTGCAGGCTGAACCAAAAAGGAATAGTTTAAATTCTTTTGAGGGTTTGAAGACAAGTCAACAACGCTTAACAAATGGGGATATTATTTAGAGTCCCACAAGTTTTCAAAGGTAAGAATGTCACATAACAAAGTATCTATTATGTAGAACAAATGAATTGATCCATAGTGTTTTGTGGGTGGTAAAAATTCTAAATATCCACAGTGTAAAAAATAAGTAGGCCGGCATGAAAATCCTTAGAGGTCTAGGAAAGTTGAGGAACAAGGAGAAAGACAAAAAAAGGTCCACAAAGGTCAAGGGAAGATGTGGAACAAGGAGAAGAATAAATCAAGTTTGTAGAGGTCATGGAAAGATGTCGAAGAAGGTGAAAATTGATCAAGTCCATGTAAGTCAAATAAACTGAGAAATTCAAAATATAAGTCTATAAAGGTTGACTCATGTTTTGCATCCAAAATGAATTTTATTGGGCAAAACCTTTGAAAGAAATCAAACCCTTTCAAAAGATGAAAATGGTATAAAAGGACATAGATTTGGAAATATTTTTGAGTGCATGAGTGTGGATAAATGGGGAATTGTTGAAGAAGGGAGCTATAAGTATAAAGGAATAATAAAGATATATCATTCAAACATGGGAAGATTTTTTTTTGAATATTTATTTAATTATCATCCATTGAAGAAGTTCATTTGGAGGTATTTGTTTCTTAAGATAAGACATTAATATCTCTTTCTAATTTTTTTCTTAGGGATAGGGATTTTTGTCTCAAGTAGGTGGTACCTAAAAATACTTAGCGATGGGGATTGGTGTCTCTAGTAGGTTTGTGCCAAAAAAATATTTAGTGGTGTGGATTAATGTCTCTAGTAGGTTAGTTCCTACAAATTTCTTAGTGGTGGGGATTGGTGTCTCCAACGGGTTTCTGCCTATAAATTTTTATAAAAGACTTATTATTTTTTGACTTGATTTTTAAAATACATCGTAGCATTCTTTCCTTTTTTTTTTCTCCCAAAAGGTTTCCACATAAATCTTGTGTGATTGTTGTTATTGTGGATATTATTTTTTAAATAAGTAAAAGATTATATTATATTGATTCACCCCCTCTTAATATAAGTGTTTGTTAATCAGGATGGCCCCCAAATTTTATGTACAAAATATTATTTTGTAAATTATGGCTCACATCAAATAAGGCTTAAGCTAACTTTTGGCTTATTCCATAAAACGAAGGAAAATATATTAAAACTCCAAGTTCTAGAAAATACAAAAAAATGTTCAGAGCTAATTTTTTTAGACCACTGGATGAAATAATTTGGCTCCAAAAATATATTGAAATGACACCCAACATTTGTGAAATTTTTTCATGGAATATAACTTATCAAGATCTAACTCCCTAGAAATGATCTGATGGTGGGATAAAAATTTATGGTCTCTGGAAGTTATAATTCAACATCACAGATGCAAGCCAAATGGCCTCCAAATGGATAAAATCATAGAGAAGACAAGTTTAAATTGTTTACAATATAGAAGTGGATCCAATGCTTGACATGTGTCAAGCATTGATATATTTGGAGACCCTCCAATTTTATGGCTTTATGACTCCCAGTTGTCCTGATCTTGACCACAAGGCCTTCATCAGAAATACAAATTTGGGGGTCTAGAAATTGTCTCTTTAACAATAACAAATAGCTCATGTGAATCAAAATGTCACTCTCCTCATTATTTACAAACTTTGGGCTTGATTCCTCTTGTTCACCAATTTAGGACATGTTTCTTTGACTAGAATCTTCACATTTCTATAGAGATCATTGTTTAGGTTAATTTTGACAAAATCCTTCTTATTGTTAAGATTTGTATTTTAATATCAGTTGAACCTATTTTTCCCAAATCTATGTTAGAAAAAATTCCAAGTCTTTTCTAGTATATTCAATGTTTAATGCAACACATTGTCAAATCTACATACCATGAAATTCTATGTTTACAGGTAAAATAATACGAGTTTAAACATGAAAATAGTTCCCAAATTGAACCTTGAAAATACTATAAAATGTTAAACATGTAAAAATATTCCATTTTAATGCGCTATCTGAGAATAAAAAATCATATATCCTTTTTGGTCATATTGGAGGCTTAGAAGTTGGTTTTTTCAAGTGATAAATAAAGGGGGGCTCCATTTTCTTATAAAAGGGAAATGTGGGTGTGTTTTTCACAATATCCTTTATCTATAGGTGTTTCTTATACTTTGATTAGTAGAGAGGATAGTTATTTCCGACATGCGCTAAAATCTATGTTATTGTCTAGTGGTAGTAACATGGTGACTCTAATAAAATAAGATTCACTATATTTTATTCACATCAAAGATTTTGATCAAGCAACATCTAATTTTTTGCATGAGGAACATACATGAATGGGATTCTAGAAATAAAAATATTGGAATTAAATACCTGCATTTCCATCACCTACTCCATAACTTATATTGTTACTAGCCAAATAATATGTTATCTATGCTCTGCTTTATTGTCTCAATCTCACTTGTTATATTCACATCAATAATGGTGAAACTTGCTCTTAAAGGGAATAAAGGGAGGAGACTCCAATAGGTCAATAGTATGAAACCTAACCAAACTGATTGTTTTTTGTAGAAATTTATAGGCCCCCTTTTAGTTTTAAGCTCAAGTAATTACATGGAAGTAGGCAATGTTTGAATAGTCATATATAATTGATCCCACCTCGAAAATAGTCATATGAGATAAATTGTCTTCTGCTGTGATTGTTATGTATTCTTAATTTTTATGACTTCATGCTCATCAAACCTAAAAAGAACATTATTTAAATTCAACAGGTAGATAAGAAAAATATGTGAATGGAAATTAATTTACTTGTAAATTAAATAATTGCCTATGTATGCCTCATACCTTGGAAAACCTCCCTTTGTACTTTTAAGATCAATTAGTTGTATGAAAAAAATGGGTGTCAGACCCAACTTGTGTGTTACTAATGACCATCAAAAATAATTGAGGCCCTCAAATGATCATTCAATTAAATAACTATTTAGTATTTTATATTTCAATAAATGTGGATTTTATCTATCAATAAAGGTAGATTTCATCTATCAATCAACCTTTCAATTTTTTTAATTTAATGACATCAAGGTTTTCAATTGTGTACAATGCTTATTTTGATAGGTGTAAGCCACAAATAAAAGTGAGAAAAAAGGGTGATGAAGTCAAATACACGTGAATGTAACATTGGTAATTAAAGGTGGGAATTAAATACTTTCATTTCCCATGCTTTCTCCATATAGAAGGATTATTCCTACCAAAACTTATAATATCTATTATTAAAAACGCATGTCTTCCACTTAATCGTCCTCAATCACAAATGTGTACTATTCATGTGAAAGTGATATCATGAGCCTAAAAAGGGGTCAAATTCAAATTAAAATAAAACTTTAATGTGTGAGAGATCTTTGTAATATCAAACCCATCCATACTGATTTTTTATTGTATCCTATAACCTATAAATTCTTTAATGTAAGCACACTTTGTCATGAAAATCCACTTAACAAGCTTGATTAATCAGAACATGGAACATCACCCATGATGTCGCTAAACTGACATATATGATAGAAGCATAGGACATGATGGCCCTCTTTGGGGTGCATAAAGGTCAAAAAGAGAATTCAAGTGTGACCAACCACATGTACTCTATAACTCTACACAACATGGGTAACAAAGGGCAAGGCCCACATATAATAGAAAATAAGCATGTAGACAAACAAGTACAAACAATAGATAATCATTGAAGAAAGAAATCCTATGAACAAATTTTTTGGACATGATGCACCCGTTAGATGTTAGAAAGATAACCAATGAAGCACCCGTTAGATGTTAAAATCATGTATAGCCATGTAATATAGAGTGGTAAGTACAAAATGAAACAATAACACATGTGAGAGACTAATGTGGATGTCCCCAATGACCATCGTAGGATGGGTAGAAGGTGATCATTTTTACTACGTGAAAAAGACGTGTATTTATGATCACAACTAAGAAAAGGCATGAACATGCATGTGTGTATGGTATAAATAAATGACATAAAACATATCTAATCAACATGTGCAATAAAGAAACCATATACAAGCAACTGTAAACAAGAATTAAAGTAACCAATATATGCAACATGTTATAGATAAGTGTAATGGAATGTAAGATGGATTGATAGGATCCGTGTTCCCCCTAAGTGAATGGAAATGTATGCAGTGAGGTTTATTTAGTTTTCCCCCTCAGCTGTCAAGAATGAACCGTAAGCGAGAGTGCGTCATTGGGAAATGGTTGAAGTGTGTATTGTGTCTAACACATTGTTATGAGTGTGTACGTGTGATGATATGTGACCTAGAAATGATGTCTGTGTGACCCTTATAGCCAAATATTATATCACGAAAAGATGATTGAAAGAGTGATGATGTAGGCTAAAGCATATATCACTACAAGAGGAAGGAATTGGTGACCATTTAGCCTAAACCGTATGTCACTAACCTAATAATATCGCATGATATAAGGTTGAATGATGAATGTGTAAGTATGATAATGTACATTTGATTATTAGACCCTTTGTAGTTAAGTATGGACCGAGGAACTAAAGCACGTCATAGGGTAGTGATTGTAACATGTAAAAGTAGATGTAGTACATGTGATGAGTAGGAATGTGTAAAATTTAATTCATAGTGTAATCAAAAGGTTACATGTTCGATTCACGTCAAAGTTCACAAAATGATTAAAAAAAGTGCTAAAATGGTAGTTAATCTAAATGAGGAACAATAAGAAATAACAAATGAATTTGTAAAGAAAATAACCTAAACAACTAAGAAAGTAGATATCCAAAACCCTAAAGCGCAAAGAGATTTAGAAAGAACTCAGTTTATTTAAAGATCTTTCTAGAATGTGTCACAGAGATGGCTGGAGAAATAGGAGGAGAAAATCTTTTCTGAGTCAAGAAAAGTGCAGATTTGGAGAATCTTAGTGGACTGGGACGCCTAGATAGGTACGGGAAACTATGGGCATTCTATTTTGATGAATGGGTCCCTAGTCTTTGAAATTTTTGTATCAAACTCCTCCAATTTGTCCCTTGATAGTTTCCTACCTTTTCTTCATGTCACACTAACGTCGCTGCCTTTGTGTTGTATGTTGATGGTAATCGGTGATGAAGAAAAGACATACAAAACCCCAAAAAAAGCATCAAACCCTAAATAAGAAAGATGCATATTAAGGGGTCAGACTGACCTCAGCTTCCACAATGGTGGAATTACTAATTGAGCATTGTACTACATCTCATACCCGATGTAGTTCTATGTGCGTGTGTATAATCATGCCCTAGGTGCTCTTGTACTAGTCGTACTTTATGAAAGCAATAACAATAACTATATGTAGAATGTAATAGAATGGTGGATGGGATATAATAAACTTCTTTCCTATCTAGTGTGATGTAGATGAACAATCCTTGTGCCTTTTGATGGAGCTAGATGGATACAAATGGAGCCTTTAATAAATGCAACCTTAGGTGATGATAGTAGTGCTTAGTTCTTGGTCCCTTAGTATAGTCTTATATATTTATATTTATATCTTTAGTATAGTCTTATATCTTTATATTTATATGTTTCTCGTGATCTAATATCCTAATTAACCCCAAAAAGAATGACCAAAAGAAATGTGAAATGCTCAAATGACTAGAAAGTGCCCAAAACATTGCGTGAAAGTGTAAAAAGGATCAAGGTTCCTCGATTGGGATAAGGGCTCTGTCGGTGCCCCATTACTAGCCCGAGTGCTCTAATCGTGAGATAAAACAACTCTAAATGGAAGAAATGAGTGGGTGAGTAGATGTGAGAGGTCTCAGTGATGACTAAAGAAAATTATAATGGCCAAAGGATAGGGGTTAATTAGTATGATACCGAGGCTAATTAATTTCTAAAGTGCATGATTAAGAGGTGAAAAATTTGGGAATATATTTTTCCATACACAAGCATTATTAAAATATATTCTGTATGAAGAATAAAATAAAGAGAGAATCTTGTAGGGGTGGATGTGATTAAATAAGTATTGAGTAACATGTATCTACAAAATAAAAAATAATAAGAATGTCTTGTAGGAGGAATGAACTCGATAGGGAATCAAGAAAGACAATGATGGCGACACCATTTTGGACGGGTTCCTCGCTTAGCGATGATGAGGACGTAGTTTTAGAAGGTTCACACAATTGGCATGTTAAAATTACTTTTCAGCTCTATGAATATGGTATCAAAGAGGAAAACACAGGGGAAATACAAGCATCGAGAAAGAGACAAATAAATTGTCTTGATGAGTTTGATCCATAACAAGGTACTTCATCTATGCAAAATAATTGATTATCGAGTTGTATCATATTTAGGAGACTTTTTCTAACTCGGAAAAATCCCTTCGGCATAACAATAATACATTATAATCATATTAATTAGGATTTTCCAATTGAATAAACATAATCGATTCCTTCCTAGATCTAATTTATTTTCTAGAAAGTTGGCAACAAATCTTTAAAATTAAAAAGAAACATTATCGATAGAACAACATGTTTGTTTATAAGTCTAGTAAATTTCTCGTTATAAACAAAGTAATGCATGTACAAATCCTTCATACCCTCCCGCTTCTTAGAAATATGTATATTTTAAGCCTTGTATTAGTTTTTTAAAACTCTCAAATAACTTTGATATATGTTTTTAGAACAAATTTGTATTGCCAAAAATGAATTCTATAATATCAAAAAAATTCATCCCTAAAAATAATCGTCTTTGCATTAGGATGTTGTCCCCTCTCAAGAGTCATGTTACAATACTATGGAATTCAATTTTCCTTCATGTTTTCTTCATATTTTTATCTGTTTGAGCTTGTATGATTTCCAAGTAGGCGGTCAAGTCATGTTTGTGGCTATCGAGGGTTCTGCAAGATCTAATGCCAGTGGAAAAAATCATCATCATGATCGTTGGAAAACTATTTCCAAGGTAGTATCTTGAATTCATAATTTATCCAAAATTGTTATCTTAAAACATGTTTCTTGTCTACGTATTCCTATCACATGATAAGATTTGTAAATTTTATAATTTTTACATTGCAAGTCATCTTACAATTTACCATAAAATATCTATATTTTGTTTCAGTCTCCAAAATATGTTATGATTAACATAGAGTGTGTGGTTTGGCTAGAGTGTTTGAAGTTTATTGAAGATACCATAGATAGTCTCAACATCATCTTGAGAAATAGTAAGGAAACCCAAAATTATATGAGTGAGGCGTTAAAAACACGACACATACCTCAATGGATTTTGTGATTTCTATTTCCGCACCGTGTCTTTGCCAAAGTAGAAAACGATTGGTTTGTAGTGATGAATAACATAAAAGTAATTAACATGCAACGTGGATGGGCTTAAATATGTCGTATGGAAAGGACCAAGTGTATCAAAACCTCCATTTCCTTGTATGTGTTATCCACAACATGTTTCACTCCCAGTTGGAAATATACAAGTTAAAAGAAAATGTAAATAAATAAAAATATACAAATATTTTAGACCTAAAAAGTTGGAAAATATGTAAATGGTGGTTCCAAAAATATATAATATTTTTATTCAAAGGTCTCCTATTCTTTAATGGTAAAATATATGAAACGATAGGAAATGATTAAGCTTCTAGATTAGTGTTGGATAGCTGTAAAGCATATATGCTCGTTGGAAGAGTCATTTGTATATGATCTATAAAAATATTTTCCCCATTTGTCTCACCCAATGTGGTTTGGAGAGTGAAATTATGTTTGGTTTATTATTTATTTGGTTTTAGAGGTTTTATTGTGTTTGGTTGCCATGTTTTTTTTCTTTTGTTAGTTTTTTTGAGTTTTTTTGAGGTCTGATGTGTGTAGAGTAGGGCTAAATATACTTATTTTTTTCTCTGTTTGTGTTGTTTGATGATTTTTGGTTTTGGTTTAAGTTATATTTCTATTTATTTAAATAATATTTTGTGAGTCGGCACAATAATAATAGAAGCCAAGAAATGGAGCAATTAAGGTGGCAAGAACAGTCAAGCTAAGGTATATATTAAAAAAATTTATGCAATTTTCGTATGTCTTAATCGCTGATTTTTTATATTTGAGTTTTTCCTTCATTTTGCAAAGTATGATAAGGAATTTTTTTAGATAAGGTAATAAGATTTGGTTTTGAAGGGATTTAGACAAAAATAAGTTGAGGGCCCAAAAGCCAACAAAAAGGAACCAAATGCACAAAGTCACCGGGCTTGACAAGTAATTCTCACGTAACAAAGAAGACCACAACCAGTCTAAGTATTACAAGATAATATATATATATATATATATATATATATATATATATATAATTCTTAGATCACCAAGGCAGCAAAACACAACAAACCCATAGGATAGTAACACGAGAATACTACACCAAAGTGTAGCCATTAGTCCACCTTGCTTTAGGTATCTTCCTTTTGGTTCTTGTGCTAGGCCCGCTTCCCTACTACCTTTGCATTTGATGATCACACTGGTAGGTATTTTCTCAATGTTTTTATCCTCCATCTACCTAACGTATTCATCATCTAAACTACTCATCTCCAACCTCATGTTGACCTCCTCTGGTTTAGCTTCCATTTTAGCAATTTAATCTTAAAGGATCAAAATCCTCTACTCCCACATAATAAACTACACGTTCAATGATCCAATTATCTTTTTTGGATTTCAATTTTTCTGTGGTAGTCTTTAAATTCTTGTACAATATTTTTATCAACCACCAAAATTGTGTCCGTAGTAAACTCAACTCTGAGGATGTAGGCTTCCTAGTCGATAGTTTCTCTATCTCTCTCCCTATTCCCAACACTCTCCTCCCTACCCTTGTCACCCTTTTCATATCACAATGATTGTCGAAATGCCAGAAAAACCTTCTTGTTACCCCCATTTTATCTCATTTTTATGTGAGATGTCATGGTTTCATTATCATAATCATCACTTTTGTCCTGAGGTCGAGGAGGGATAAGGATTTTTCCTTTCTTAAACAATAGAAAAATTAAGTCATTAGAGAGAGGGGTATTTGTCTTATCATTTTGGTAGTATTCTATAGAAGTAGTCAAGGACCTAAGGAGGAAAAACATGAATCTCATCTCCTGATTTGTTATCAGATAATTCAAAATGGAAAGGTGGTAAGAAAACATATTACTAAATTTACCCTTGAGTGTGAGGTACTTAAAAATCACAAGACACACATCTGCCCACCTTTCTAGAAAACAATTTCTAGCTATACCATACTCGCACTGAAGAGTATTTTACCTAGGGCCAAAAAAGGTTGAAATTTCATGTTTTCTTCTATTTTTTCCTTAAAAATTTTAAGGCCATCGATGCACATACCAGTAGCTTCATAGATGGTGTCCTCATTGACCACTATTTTAGTGACCCTCATCTTGACACAACCATCCTCCCAAGATTTCTTAAATTCATTAGCTAGTTGTGGATCATGACCATATAATTTTTAATTAAAATTGATAGACCACCCACAAAGGAGCCTCTATAAAGGAGCATCCCCTTAGAGATGAAGGTAAGTCATGGGTTTGGTACACACTCTCTTGCCACCCATGTCGTGCCCTATAAAAACCACTCGTAAAATTGTGTCGAATGAAGGAAAAGAACCCAAAAAATCCTTAACTCATTATTGTTATTAAAAACCCTTCTAAATTATGATTCAAATCCACATGTATCTTGTCCTGCATATCCCTATAATCATGACTCCCTATCTCAGCATATATTGTCTTCATTAATCAACATTTTTATATTATTCCAAGGTAAATCCTCATGTTGCTAGCTCAACTTTCCCGATAGGTTGTTTCCATGATTGGCCAGACCATCCACCATCTTATTCCCGTTCCTAAACACATGTTATATCTTGACCTTATCAAATGATCCCATCAATTTCTTATCTTCCTTAATGATGTTGTTAAGCTTCCATCCCATGCTTGTATTATGCTTAATAGCATTAATCATGCACAATGAGTCCCCTTCAATTATCAGTCTTCATACATTTATAGTTCCACTTAGCTTTAATCCCCAAAGCATAGTTATAGCTTCAACATAGTTATTTGAATGATGCCCAACCATACCAGAATACACCCTTAGAATTTCACCCTTATGGTCCCATATTATCCCTCCCCAACACTTCCTTCCCTAATCTTAGCCAAACCATCAAATTTTAGTTTGTACCATCTAGATGGTGGACATTTCCATTTAACGTTCATTTTTCTCCCTTCTTTGCTTTTATTCTCATTCATGATGTTGAAATTTAAATTATTTAAAATATCCATTTCTAAACCTGAGGGAGGTTTGGTTGACTTACTTTTGATGGTTTGAATATTTTATTTTAGCTTCGGATGATTTGCTTCACCACCTTCATGGAATTAGAGCCCTTATTTCTGAATATCCTATTATTCATTTCAATCCATATACTCCATAGTGTATGCGGGAGGGAAAATTTCCATAATTCCTTGATAATATCATGGTGGAAAATGGATATCTTTTACTCAGTTGTTGGACCTTTATCATTGACATAAGTGCTGTAATTGATGTCAAGTCACATTAATGGAAAAATGTAGCAAAATGTATAGTTTAAGTTCTCAGTGCATCTATCTCAAGATCAACCATGTATAAAAAGAAAGACTTGGTAAGAGAAATGTGAAGGTTGATTGGTAGTGTCAGCTCTCAGAGGCTTCAGGATGATTAAGGACAAGTTATAAGGGACTTAAACTCCTTTTGTGCATTTCACAAACATGAGGATATATCCACCGAAGTCTAAAAGAATCTATAGAGGCTTAGTGAGAGACATGGATAAAGGGATGAAGCCGTGGGGACAAAGGAAAAGATGCGGGAGTAAGGAAAGATGAAGAGAAAATCGAGAGAAGGACTAGAGGTGTCCGCACAAAATGACAAAATCCACAAGTAAATAATAGATCCATGGACATGGATCAAATCCATGAAGTAATAGAGAGCATTAAGGAAGGCCACGAAAGATAGAAAAAGATACGAAAAGAAAATGAAATCCACGGATAACTGAAAAATCCATCATCAAAGAAGAAATGCAACAAATCAAAGAAAATTTCTGTGATACAAAGCAAAATGTCACAAAAGCTAAAGAAAGTCGCGAAGTGAACAAATATGGATTGAACAGGGCTCAAGAACAATCTAATTATTTTGAATATGGTCATATGGGATTCTATTCTCTCGAAATCAATATTGATCTGAATATCAAATAGAGAAGTTGAACATTGCTTGTGCTCCATGAAAAACTCAGACCCGATTTGAGAAATCTCTAGTTCCAGCTTGTCAACATTTAATGCTCTTTGAATTTTTGGAAAACTTATTACATCTTCCAAATCACAAAATTGAGATTCTTGATTTCCGATAAATTCAATATCATAGAAGAAAGTGGTTCACTCATCTTGATAACCTTGGAAATCCTAAAAATATGAAAAGTCTAATTTAGGTATCGGCTCCCAAATATCTCCTAGAAAAATTTATAAAAAATGGCAAAGTCGAGCAATTATAGAGAGAATAAATATGGAGTTTGTTACATGCATTTAATTGACCAGATTTGCAGATGAAAGATAAAAAAGAGTGCACAAAACAAGAAAGGAAGTGATGGATAATAATTATGATCTATAACAACAAAAAATCCATGTGAATATGTGTAATGCTCAAGTAAGAAAATGATGCATTCGAGCTGAAGAAGATATAGAAGAAAAGAGAAAGGAAAAAGGTGAGAAAACAAATGAAGTATTGAAGATATATCAGATGAGAAGAGAATCAGGTGTGATTGTTTGATTGAGAAAGAGATTTAAACTCAAATGTGCAAAAGAGAGTGACAGAGAATACACATACGAGATACAAAAATGTGATCATAATCCATCATGTAATAAATTTTGATTCTAAGTAATCAATTTATATGTAATAAAATTGTATTTCTAAGTGGGTGCTAATATTATAAGGGTGGGTGATCCTTGCAAGTGGGTGATTTCTAAAATCTCCTGAGTAGGTGCGAAGGTTTATCTTCAAGTGGGTGCTTGAAGAATCTGGAGTGGGTGCTCAACTAAAACCATTATATGCTTTGGAATTGGTGTTCCTAATAAAACATTGGTTTCAAGTGGGTTTTATCCCAAAAGGGTTTCCCACTATAATTTTTGTGTTCTGTGTTATCTTGACTCGAAATCTATCTTTTTTAATTCTTATGATATATTATTGAGCTCAACTAAGGATTCCTAGATTAACAATCATGTAAAAAAATTTAATCTCCATTGATTCACCCCCACTTCTCAGTGCTTGTGATCTCTAAAAATTAGTATCAAAGTGAGTCCTTCTTACAGAAGGTTAACATCTTCAAGGAGATCCTCTCTTCACAAGCATGGCAGAAAATTAGGAACAAGGTGGTTTATCAGTGCGAAGATCACCTCTCTTCACTAGAAAAAATTATGCTTTCTGGAGAATAAGAATGGAAACATATCTCATGTCACTTGGTTTTGATATCTAGGATGGTTTTGAGAAAGGAAACAATCCTCTCAGCCACGTCAATCAATTCTTCAGTAGACAAGGAAAAATATGAGTGCAACTCAAGATCCATAAATGTCATCCAATGTGTCCTGAATGAAAAATATTTTTTAAAGGTAATTGGTATCCCAAATGCACCCCCTTAAGTTAAGTTTTGATATCCCGTAAAATTGGTAAGGGAAATTTTACGATAACCCTACCGAAAGTTTTGTTTCGATCCTCATCGTGGATTCCTTCTATTCGGAACATTGCAAAATCCCTTTCCGGGAAATCTAGTTTTCCGAACTTAGCCATTTTTGTTCTTTTTTGGTCGGGTGCATATAATGACAATGCAACATCAAATGTTCATGCCCCCTTTAAATCCTTTGGCGCATGCTTTCTTGTGTCAACAGGCGTTTTGGTGCGCCTCTCTATGTTGAGTCTTCCTTGCATGCGCCAAGGCGCATGCGCCTTCCTGTCAACAAAAATTTTGTTGCGCCCTTTTTGGTGCGCCAAGGGTGCACATATTCCTCTCAAACACCACTTTCGATGCACCATAGGTGCACATATTATCGTGTTGACAAGCATTTTGGTGCGCCAAGAAGGGCACATGTTTTCTTGTGTCGATAGCTCTTTTGGTGCACCACTTGAAAAGTTGGTGGTGCATTTATTGCTTCCTCGCCTATAAATAGGCGCGTCTCATGTCTTTGCCATTATCACCAATGCAAATCACGTGATTTTCTCTGTACCTATCTGCGCACCAGCCCTGTCACTTTCGAATTGCTTTATGGACCCTTTTGCACATTTCTTCGTTATAAATATCTGGGTAAGAGGTCCTCTTTCTTTTGTGCTTCGTGTTTGTGGTTTTTTGCTGCTTGTGGGTATGAATTAGATTGAAAAGAATGAAATCATGAACTTGCCCCCCTGCTGTCTTTCCACATGATCTTCCCCCTCTTTCCAGATCTGCTGGTAGAGGAAGCTCTGTCCTGAAATATTAGCTTGGAACCCTTTGTTTAAAGCCATTTCTATCACCCCAAACGACCCTGCAAAAGGAGGCTTAACCACATAGAAACCCCTCAGAGAGAGAACTGATGCTTGAAAAGAAAACTGTATTTTTCTTCTCCTTTGGCGCATTGGCACACCCTGCAACATGAAGAACAGTTGCGCCAATGGCGCATCTGTCACCCCTGTTACACAAAGAGCAGCCGCGCCAATGGCACACATTCCCTGCCTGCTGCATCGTGAAAAGTTGCGCCCTCAAGGCGCACTACCTTAGTTTGTTACAAACACTTTCCTCACACCCCCTCATGATGCACCAAATTCATTTGTTGCATCGCTAAAACTTCTATCCTATGGCACACCCTGAATGTGTGCAACATAAAAATTATCTCCGCCAAGTGCAAAGCTTTAAACGGTGCAGGCACATCCATCATTGCAACAACAGCATGTCATGCAGACCTTTCATGCGCCGCGCCAAGTTCCCTTAAGCACACAAAAATCATATGTTACACAAACCTTATATGTGCCTTTGGCGCACCGAAGTTCCATGCAACATGAAAATTATATGCGCCCTTTACAAAACGCATACATATGGCGCAGTGCACTGTGCTTACAACAACAAAGAATGCACCCTGCAGTGTCCATGCGCCATGCGCCCTTTGGCACTGATTTATCCCCTGTAACAGCCCTTTCCTGTGCGCCTTACTATTTAGCCCTGTAACCTGCAGCATTCATGCACCCTATGCCCTGAGGCCTTTAAATTGCTAACTCTTTCTTTTGTCAACATTTCAATGGAAAATCAGACAGCTGACATGGCTTTCTTGCGTTGGGTTTCACTTCTTATTGTTGCAGATCAGCAACTAAGTTCAGAAGAACATATGTCAACATCAAGCAAGAAACCTATCAAATCTAAAGGCAAGGCCAAGCTCACGGAAGAAGAAATGAAGTATAAGTATCAGAGGGTTAGAATGCCCGAGTCCCAAGCAGAATGTGACCTAGACATCAGAGACTCGAGTGGGTCATATTGATATGGAGGAATTATGGGCCAGAACCTAGAGGGTCACGAGAAGTCCATGGATGGACAAGGCGATGAGCAAGGCCCTACACCTTCTTTGGTGGGATCCCGCCGGTGCCGTAAACAATGAATTTATGATGGTGGTAGCCCGATGCTACAACAAAGACACAAGATGTGTCCATGGTGAAAAGGGCGAGGTTATAATTAACCTCACTGCCCGCCACTTTGAGATAATGCTCAGCATTCCTCATCACCGGCACTTTGTGGCCATCAGCCACCAAGATTGCATCAAGTCCTGGGACGACAATGAAGATCTGGTGCATACAAACTGATGAATGAAGTTTATCTCAAGAACAAAAAGTAGTGACTCGGTGGCCACAAGTCATTCATCGCGGGAGACTTGCGAGGTGATCAGCGAGCGACACAAGGATCGCTCCCAGGATCAACTAGAGCCCATGATTAGCAATTTCATGGAATAACACGCCCAATTCCACATCTCGTCACCCGAGCAGCAGCGAAGCGAGGATACCCCTTTCGGCCGCAGGATGATGACGATGAATGAATTCTTTCTCTTCTTCTCTCTCTCTTCGTCTTTCTTTTTGTAAAATGCCTAAAGTATGTCGCAAAAAATGATGACATCATCCATGTTGCACCATGGGATGATGTCATCCATCAAGTTGTCAAAAGTCAACATGACTTTGAGATATTTTTGTAGATATTTTGTATATTTTATGTAAATAGGTGGTTGGTTCCTTTTTGCCTTCCTTCTTCTCCTTCTTCTATAAATACTCAAATACTTGTTGTATTTGGTAGTGGATATCTTTCAGATGAAAAATAGAAGTGAGGAGAAAAGACTTTGAGCTTTTTGTAACAGAAAGAAATATTAATACAATATTTAGACTTTGTGCTGAATACATGTGTTATATGCATCAGATTTTTCTTACGTCAGATCTGTGTGTTTATTCTGTTAGATCTGCTTCTGTTTTATTGTCATTTATTCACCAGTATTGCTTTGTTCGTTTATGTAAGTAGGTTTGGCTCTGTTTACTACCAATCCCAAAACATAAACCCTCTGACCTTTCTGCTTTGGAATTCATTTCTTTTCTCCCTTCGGACCTGATCTTTCTTCATCCTCTCTTTCATTCCTTTCTTTCCGCAGTCGGAAACAACCCTACTGGGATGAGATCCCAAACCCCCGAAGGTAGAATATTGTGAGACTTGCATAGATTCCTACTGGTAGAATAGCAATAAACCAGTTTCACTTTGCTGACTCAAAGAGGGGCTATGCCCTGCACACTGTTGCCTCATCTATCCATAAATCTACCCAAGCGATAGATTTTCGAGCCAACAATTTTTGGCGACTCTACTGGGGAACGAACAGATCTATCAGATCTATGATAGTGGTATGATAGAAAATCAGTTAAAAATCAGAAAAATCACTATCTGTTTGCAAACTCTAACTTTTTGTCAAAAATCCAAAATTTTGCAAAAGTGCTCCAAATTGAAAATTTTCTTCTGAGATCCATAGATCTGGCCTAGTTGGAGATCTTTAGTTCACTGAGTTTTTATAAAAATATGTATTTTTCTCAGTAGATCCGAGTTTTTAACTCACACTCAAATTTTCAAACTCTTTGAAAAAGTCAACTTTAGATCCAAAAATCAGCTTACTAATCTTCACTGTCATTTTATCCTCGTTGTTCTTTGTCATTAAACCACAATCGGTTTTCAAATGAGGGATAAAATTTAAATATTTAGAAAAGTACATGCTGCTGGTTTTTGTCAGAAAAACCAGAAAATCAGCAAGTACAACCAAAAAGAAATTTTAAATCTACGCCACAACATCGCAGATCCGGAAGGTATGTCAAGGTGAACCATTTACTCGTAGCAGGAGAGTTCGTGGAGAAGTCGATCCTACTTTTGATCTGCTTCAAAGGCACAACTTCAGTATAACACCGGCACACTTTTCATCATTAAGTTCAACTGATCGGTCAGCCAGAAGTACCTCACCTCCACGAAAGAACCAAGCCACAAGGAACATCCACATCCCATTGCGGTGCTTTATTGCTCAAATGGAACTGCACTTCCAACCCGTGTTCTTTTTCCAGCCTTTCAAATGGCGGTGCATGGGGAAATTCTATGGGCCCCCAGCTTTACCACATCCAGCTTCACGCGCTCCCTCATGGAAACCTAAAGAATTTTCCCAAATTCAACGGGAGCGGGAACCAAAGTACGGATTGGCACATATCTACATTCATCATGTCATGCAGTATCCTAGATGTAACCCATGAAGATGTGTTGGTTCACCTTTTTCTGGAAACTTTACAAGGGCCTGCAGCAGAATGGTTTCAGCATTTGCCGGCCGGATCTATTACCAGTTGGGCCACCTTGCGGGATGCTTTTGAAGACAGGTACAAGCCTTCGAAGATGCATTTGCATTATTATCACAGATCACTCACCTGAAGAAGGAGGCCAATGAGACCATGCGCGATTTTATCGCCAGGTTCAATGCATTAATCAACCGTGTCCCTGTTGCCATGCTTCCAACACCGGAAAATCAGAAGTGTTTCTTCGTGAATGCTATGAGTTTGAAAGTAAGTTTCTTGCTCCTACAAGAACAAGTGGCTACCTTGATTCTCGCCTAGGCCATTGCCATCCGAATTGAAGATAATTTGATAATATTTGGTGAATTGAAGAGGGAATCCTCTAAGCCTAAATCTTCGGGCCCTTCGCCCACTACTTCGTCTGATCCGACATTTCAAAAGATGGCGAATGAATTACTTGCATTAAAGAAGCAGTTAGCCCAAGCTTCTCCCGGTTCCTCATACTGGGATATCCCATGGAGGAATTTCACTTCCAACAATGTTTCATGAGGCCGCGCTTACCTACAACCGCCCCGCGGTTGGCACTTCGAGGCTCCTTTAGTCAACGCTCTTACCGAAGTTGAAGAAGAAGAGGAACAAGATTACGAAGAACCTTCGTCTCAAGGCGAAGATGATCAAGATGTCGGTGAGCCGACTGGCGACTCTACTATCGGGTATATGGAATTTGATGAGGAAGAATCTGATGAAGAGGAAGGTACACAAGGCTATGCAAGTGGACAATCATATGTTGTTTTTACCCGCTCACAAGGAAAAGAAGCAGAGGTCACTACCCATGTGCAGAAGGAGAAGGCCGTGTCAAACGCGCCTCCAACTATTGCTAAAAGAGGTAATCCTCTTCCTACTCAACTCCCTGTTAAGTCTTTTACAAGGAAATCTTTTCCCCCCATTTCTCCTCCAAATCAGCCTTCTTCTATTCCCATGAAGACCAGTAATCCTACCCTACCATCACGAAGTGAGGGACTCATTCCTTCACCAACGCAACCCTTGGCCGCATTTGACATAATTGACCATGCTAAAAAGACCAAGATCCAAATGTCTGAAGCCGAGTATCTTCAGTCAAACCCCGAACAACTGATAAGATTGACTAAGTATATTCAAAGTCAAGCTGTCATAACTCCCCAGGTTTCCCCAAAAGGAATCCTTTCCACTCCTCCTGCATCCCGCATAAATGTTGCCTCAACATCTGCATCAGGCAAGATAGAGCCCTTCTACCTCTCCCTCCTAATCAATGGCCACAAGTTAAGTAACTGCATAATTGATTCTGGGGCTTCTGACAACGTCATGCCGGTAAAAGTTGCTCATGCTCTGGGCCTCACCCTTACCAAGCCTTTTGGCAGATGTTATTCCTTGGAAACCAAACAGGTTCTGTTGATTGGTCAAATCAAAGACGCGTAGTTTGCATTCGCGGCGTTCCCAGAGAAAAGAGTAAAGATGACCATCCTCATCGCCGACATCCCAGCAGCCTATGGAATACTGCTGGGAAGGAGTTTTTGTAGTGAGGTTGGTGGAGAGATTCATATGGACTGGTCCAAGGCAAGGATCCCCGTCAAAGGTGTAATGCAGACTTTGGAGCCAGAATCACAAAAGAAGTACTTGGTTACTAACTCTGAGGACCCCAAAGCTCAAATTCTTTTTGAATCATCAGGAATGGGGAACTATTTCTTGTCTACCGAGTCTGACAAAATGGTTGTTCTCATCCAAGAAGAAGATCTTAATAAGATCTGGACTTTGCAGTTCGATGGCAGCTGCGCAACCAGTGGATGTGGCACCGGAGCCGTGCTAATATCTCCCGAAGGGGAGGTCATTCCTCTCTCTTTCAAATTGCAGTTCTTCAATACAAATAATACTGCTGAGTATGAGTCTCTGCTACTTGGCATGCAAGCCGCGAAGGAAAGAGGGATCAAAAATCTGAAAGTGCAAGGTGATGCAGAGCTAGTCGTGAATCAAGTTAAGAGGATATATCAAGTAAAGAATGAGAGGCTCAGGCATTACCGCAATGCGGTGTGGGACAGCATTGAAGAATTTGACACTTTTTCAATTGAGGCCATTCCAAGAGCTCAGAATGACATGGCCGATTCATTGGCCTTTTCAGCATCCCTCATGCTCCCGCACCCAGGTTTGAAAACAAACAAATACACCATTGAGGTGGTTTTCCACCCAAGCGTGCGCATACAATTCTCAAGATTGGCAAGTATTCAATGATGACAATCAACTCATTACCTTTCTAGAAAAGGCAAAAATTTCAAGGAATTCCATTTTGAAGGATCCACTTCTATGTGTTGCGAATCACTCACCGATCAAAAGGGTGAATCAAGGAACGACGGCATATGTCAGCTCAAAGGAAATAAAATTCTGAAGGGCTCGTTTCTCTGGAATGGTTGTTCAATAGGCATGACCGTTTTGTAAAAAGGAAAGGCGAGATGATGCTAACTCATCCCCAGAAACCAAACCGGTTAATTTAGGTTTGGTAGAACAACCGCAGTTTGTAAACATTGGAAAATGTTGCACGCCTGAAGAGAAGCGGAAGTTCGTCAAACTGTTGAAGAAATACTTGGATGTATTGGCATGGTCCTATGCCGATCTGAAGTCTTTTAAGCCAAAGGACATCCAGCATGACATCCCGTTGAAAGAAGACGTCAAAGCCTTTCGCCAGAAGCAGAGGCATTATAACCCTAAGATCTCAGGTACTATCCAGGCTGAAATTTAGAAAATGCTGGATGCAAGAATCATTTTTCCTATCCATCACAGTACTTGGGTGGTGAATATTGTGCCAGTACACAAGAAAAATGGTGAAATACGCATATGCGTAGATTTTCGAAACTTGAATCAGGCTTCCTTAAAAGACAACTACCCACTTCCTATAATGGATCAAGTTCTACAATCAGTAACTGGATCAGAAATGTTGTCCATGCTTGATGGTTTTTCAGGCTACAATCAGATTGAAGTCTCGCCTGAAGATCAATTTAAAACAACATTCACTACTCCCTGGGGCATGTTTGCCTACAACAGGATGCCTTTTGGCCTAACTAATGCTGGTGCCACTTTTCAGTGGGCCATGGACCTTGCATTCAAAGGTATGATGGGGAAGGTCATTGTGGTTTATCTGGATGACTTGACTGTGTTCTCTAAATGACGAAGTGATCATTGTGATCATCTGGAGCAAGTATTGGCCAGATGCCGAGAGCATGGGATTTCCCTAAACCTGAAAAAGTCTGTTTTTGGAGTCATAGAAGGAAAGTTGCTAGGGAATGTTGTTAGCAAAGAAGGAACGAAGATAGATACCAAAAGAGTTAAGGCTATTCAGAGCCTTACTCTGCCTATAAGCAAGACTGGAATTCATTCTTTCTTCGGAAAGGTGAACTTTCTTAGGCGCTTTGTTCTGACTTTGCTGAAAAGACTCATCATATATTGGACATGATGAAAGGATCACCAACTTTCCGGTGGAGCGAGGAAGGAAAAAGGTCATTTGAAGAAATAAAAGCTTCCGTCGCTCACGCACCAGTCCTGGTATGTCCCGATTTCTCCAAGGATTTTATCATGTATAGCTATGCATCTGAGCATACTATGTCTGCCATCTTGATGCAAAAGAATTATGAGGATGTTGAATCTCCGATTGCGTTCATGAGCTCTCCCCTCAAGCCTCACGAATTAAAAATGTCTCAATTGGAAAAGCATGCCTTCGCCGTTGTCAAAGCAGTCAAAAACTTTAGGTATTACATTTTAAATTCCCATACGGTGGTGCTGGTCCCTGACACGGCAGTCAAATCAATTCTAACTCAACAGGAGTTAGGAAGCTTGCGAGGAAATTGGATTGCAAAGGTCCAGGAGTATGACCTGGATATAAAACCAACCAAGCTGGTAAGAGGCAAGGGCCTATGTCAGCTTATGGCTGAAAACAAAGATTCAGAAAACCCTGAGGAAAAGGATGATTATACCAACGAAGCGCAAAGCCAGCTGGAGAAAGCCCATTCTTTGCCTCTGGTCCTATTTGTCGCAACCAGCGATGAGTGGTATTCCGATATTGCTTTCTTCCTCACCTATGGTGAATGCTCGGATCACCTAACTATGAAGGAGAAGCACACTATAAAGCTCAGAGCAGCCAAATATGTCATCTGGGATGACGGTTTATACAAACTTGGGATAGATGGTGTCTTCTTGTGATGTGTCAACAAGCCATAGCAGGTAAAGTTACTTGAAAGTTTTCATAATTCATCCTGTGGAGGCCATTTATCCTCTCCGTGACAACACAAAAATCATCTGGGCCAGTACTATTGGCCGACACTCTTTCAAGATGAAGCCACCTGGGTAGCAAAGTGTGAACCTTGCCAGCAGTTCATCGGCAAGCCCAAGTTGGCTGCTTTTCCCCTCAGGCTGGTCGTTGTTGACGAACCATTCAAGCAGTGGGGAATTGATTTTATCGGTGCACTCAATCCCCAATCGAGTGCCGGACATAGTTATGTCCTTACAGACAGATTACTTCACCAAGTCGGTGGAAGCCATACACATCAAACATGCTACTTCCGAGGTTGTTTGTAGTTTTATCAAAGAAAATATCATTGTCATGTTTGGTGTTCCCAACAAGATTGTTGCTGATAATGCTTCTAACTTCTCCTCACGGGAAGTTACTATTTTTTTCTATGAATATGGGATAACTTTGGCTCACGCCTCGGATTATTACCCTCAGGGAAATGGTCAGGCGAGAATCCATAACAAAAACTTGGTGACCATCATACGAAAGCTAGTGGATGAGAATCAACGAATGTGGCACAAGTCCTTATACGACGCTTTGTGGGCGAGATCACGTTACTCCCAAGAGGTCTATTGGCATGTCACATTTTCAAGTGTTATATGGCACGATCTTTGAGCTTCCCATTTCTGCTGAACTTCCTGCTCTGTGCTTGGCACGAGCTATTGAAGATGAAACTTTCCAAAATTCTCTTGAAAAGAGGATCATGTATCTGACAGAGCTTGAAGAAAAGAGAGTAAGAGTGATCAACAAGATCACCGAGCATCAGAATCAAGTCAAGAGACTGTTCGATAAAAAATCTAAGCAAAGAAATTTCCAGGTGGGAGACCTCGTCCTTCTGTGGGACAAGCGAAGAGAGCCAAAAGGCATGCACGGGAAATTTGACTCTCTGTGGAGAGGGCCTTTCAAGATCAAGCAGCTCAATGGAGAGAATAGCTTCTATCTCTCATATCTAGATGGAACCGAGCTCCCGCTTCCCTATAGTGGGTAGCATCTGAAGATCTTCAGGAAGTAGAGCTTGCTCTCTTCTTTGTATAGTTTGCTTTAGTTGTGTGTTTGTTTTTATCATGTGTTTGCTTTGTTCGCCTCCCTCGCCCTTGTTTTTTACTCTCTCCAACCCAATGGATAGGCACATGAGATCTGGGATTCTCTACCCCTGAGGTTTACTCAGGGATAGTCCCCAGAAAGAGCCAGCTATTATCCCGTAAAATTGGCAAGGGAAATTTTACAGATAACCCTACCAAAAGTTTTGTTCCGATCCTCATCGAGGATTCCTTACGTTCGAATGTTGTAAAATCCCTTTTCGGAAATCTAGTTTTCCGAACTTAGCCATTTTTGTTCTTTTTTGGTCAGGCACATATAATGACAATGCAACATCAAATGTTCATGCACCCCCTTTAAAGCCTTTGGCACATGCTTTCTTGTGTCAACAGGCATTTTGGTGTGCCTCTCTATGTTGAGTCTTCCTTGCGTGCGCCAAGGCGCATGCGCCTTCCTGTCAACAGAACTTTTGTTGTGCCCCTTTTTGGTGCGCCAAGGGCGCACATATTCCTCTATCGACACCACTTTCAAGTGAGCCATAGTCGCACATATTATCATGTTGACAAGCATTTTGGTGCGCCGAGCGGTGCATGTTTTCTTGTGTCGATAGCTCTTTTGGTGCGCCACTTAAAAATTTGGTGGCACATTTATTGCTTCCTCGCCTATAAATAGGCGCGTCTACACTGTCATTATCACCAACGCAAATCACGTGATTTTCTCTGTACTTGTCTACGCACCAGCCCTGTCGCTTTCGAATTGCTTTGTGGACCCATTTGCACATTTCTTCGTTATAAATATCTCAGGTAAGAGGTCCTCTTTCTTTTGTGCTTCGTGCTTGTGGTTTTTGGCTACTTGTGGGTATGAATTAGATTGAAAAGAATGAAATCATGAACTTTCTCCCCCTGTTGTTTTTCCACATGATCTTCCCCCTCTTTCCAGATCTGCTGGTAGAGGAAGCTCTGTCCTAAAATATTAGCTTGGAACCCTTTGTTTAAAGCCATTTCTATCACCCCAAACGACCCTGCAAAAGGAGGCTTAACCACATAGAAACCCCTCAGAGAGAGAACTGATGCTTGAAAAGAAAACTGTATTTTCTTCTCCTTTGGCGCATTGGCACACCCTGCAACATGAAGAACAGTTGCGCCAATGGTGCATCTGTCGCCCTGTTACACAAAGAGTAGCCACACCAATGGTGCACATTCCCTGCCTGCTACATCATGAAAAGTTGCGCCCTCAAGGCGCACTACCTTAGTTTGTTACAAACACATTCCTCACGTCCCCTCATGACGCACCAAATCCATTTGTTGCATCGCTAAAACCTACGCCCTATGGCACACCCTGCATGTGTGCAACATAAAAATTATTCGTGCCAAGTGCAAAGCTTTAAACGGTGCAGGTGCATCCATCATTGCAACAACAACATGTCATGCAGACCTTTCATGCGCCGTGCCAAGTTCCATTAAGTGCACAAAAAGCATATGTTACACAAACCTTATATGTGCCTTTGGTGCACCGAAGTTCCATGCAACATGAAAATTATATGCGCCCTTTACAAAACGCATACATGTGGCACAGGCGCACCTATGCTTACAACAACAAAGAATGCACCCTGCAGTGTCCATGCGCCATGCACCCTTTGGCGCTGATTTATCCCCTACAACAGCCCTTTCCTGTGCGCCTTACCATTTAGCCCTGTAACCTGCAGCATTCATGCGCCCTGCGCCCTGAGGCCTTTAAATTGCTAACTCTTTCTTCTGTCACAACATTTCAATGGAAAATCGAACAGATGACATGGCTTTCTTGCATTGGGTTTCACTTCTTATTGTTGCAAATCAGAAACTAAGTTCAGAAGAACATATGTCAACATCAAGCAAGAAACCTATCAAATCTAAAGGCAAGGCCAAGCTCACAGAAGAAGAAATGAAGTATAAGTATCAGAGGGTCAGAATGCCCGAGTCCCAAGTAGAGTGTGACCTAGACATCGAGACTCAGAGTTGGGTCATATTGATATGGAGGAATTCTGACCGAACCCGGAGGGTCGTGAGAAGTCCATGGATGGACAAACCGGCGATAGGCGGTGCTCTGAACCTTTCTTGTGGGATCCCGAGTTAGTCTTTGTAAACAATGAATTTATGATGGTGGTAGCCCGATGCTACAACAAAGACATAAGATGTGTCCATGGTGAAAATGGCAAGGTTATAATTAACCTCACTTCCCACCACTTTGAGATAATCACACGGCACTTTGTGGCCGTCAGCCAACAAGATTGCATCAAGGCCTGGGATGACAATGAAGATCAGTGCATGTAGCCGATGAATGAAGTTTATCTCAAGAACAAAAAAGTAGTGACTCGGTGGCCACAAGTCATTCATCACGGGAGACTTGCGAGGCGATCAGCGAGCGACACAAGGATCCTTCCCAGGATCAACTAGAGCCCATGATCAGCAAGTTCATGGAATACCGCGCCCAATTCCACATCTCGTCACTGTGTGTAGCAGGCCCCTTTCAGGCCAGCGAGATACCCCTTTCTCTTCTTCTCTCTCTCCTTCAACTTTCTTTTTGTAAAATGTCTAAAGTATGTTGGCACAAATGATGACATCATCCATGTTGCACCATGGGATGATGTCATCCATCAAGTTGTCAAAAGTCAACATGACTTTGAGATATTTTTGTAGATATTTTGTATATTTTATGTAAATAGGTGGTTGGTTCCTTTTTGCCTTCTTTCTTCTCCTTCTTCTATAAATACTCAAATACTTGTTGTATTTGGTAGTGGATATCTTTCGATGAAAAATAGAAGTGAGGAGAAAAGACTTTGAGCTTTTTGTAACATGTAAAGAAATATTAATATGATATTTAGACTTTGTCTTTGAATACATGTGTTATATGCATCAGATTTTGCTTACGTCGGATCTGTGTGTTTATTCTAATTGGATCTACTGCTGTTTTATTGTCATTTATTCACCAGTATTGCTTTGTTCATTTATGTAAGTAGGTTTGGCTCTGTTTACTACCAATCCCAAAACATAAACCCTCTGACCTTTCTACTTTGGAATTCATTTCTTTTCTCCCTTCGGACCTGATCTTTCTTCATCCTCTCTTTCATTCCTTTCTTTCCGCAGTTAGAAACAACCCTCTTTGGGATGAGATCCCAAACCCCCGAAGGTAGAATATTGTGAGACTTACATAGATTCCTGCTGGTAGAATAGCAATAAACTAGTTTCACTTTGCTGACTCAAAGAGGGGCTATGCCCTGCACACTGTTGGCTTGTCTATCCATAAATCTACCCAAGCGATAGATTTTCGAGCCAACAAGTTTGATAACTCATCATAAGTGGACTTAGACATTCAAATTCCGGGATGTGCGAGATGACCATCAAATTTCATCCCTAAGCACCGAGAATGAAAAAGGGAAAATTAGAGTGATCCTGAAGGAAACCAAACTCGGCATTGAGTAGCGAGCGAGAGCTCCGCAAACTCTCCTAGCTCGTAGAGTTGGGAAGAATAAGAAACCTAGGTTAGATGGAAGTTAGATGACCATCCAACCCCACCTAGTTAGATAGCTTTGTGGGAAAAATTGGTGTTCAACTCAAGAAATGAAGTGGTAGACTCAAATGATGATCCATCGCAATCAGTGGAGAGTTCAGCGAGTGCCCGTAGCTATTGAGTCGGGCAGAAAAAGATAAGACGTTGGATGGAAGAATATTGCCATCAAATCTCATCTAGTTAGATGGTCATCCAACCCCACAGGTTGGATGGAGGAAAGACAACTCTAAAACCCCATAGGTTAGAAGGCTAAGGTTAGATAACTCACCGACGGGTCATAGTCAAGTGCATTGTCGATTTGGTGAGTTCAAGGTAGGTTCATGCGACGATGGTAAGGTTAAAAGTAGTCAACTTGCCAAGATAACTCAATCAAATTGAGAGGTGTTTGGTGTGGCCACAACAAGGATAACTTTCTCATGATTTGGGTAAGCTAAGGTGGGATCGAGAAACGTAGGTCAGTTGGACGTAGGATGGATAAACATCCAACCCCACAGGTTGAAAGGCCAAGGTCAAACAATCATCCAACCCCACAGGTTATACGACACAAGGATGGATGACCCACCATCTATATGTACGGTTGGAAAATATAGACAGGTCTGTCTAACCCACTAGGTTAGATGGCATACAACACAAAAGGAAAGTAGATTATTGCATCACTTAGTTAGACGAGCCGTTTACTAGTGTAGTTGTATGGATGGAAGATAGATGACCATACAAACCAATAGGTTGGATGGCCCACAGTGTAAGATCAGTGGTCATCAGGTTAGACATCTAGCTACATGGATGTATAGTTACAAGGTTCGATGGCTCATGGTTCACACAAAAGGGAAACCCAATGCGGTGTTGTACGTGAGGCCGGACAAGTCAAAAGCTAGGTGTCTCGTGGGTTGGTTGGTTATTTTCTCAAAAACATTATATGAACCAATGTATTTAGACATCCATCTAACCCAAATTGGTTGGATAAATCATGGTTCGTAGAATAGAGTAGCTCACAATCCAAATTTTATGGCTCACGAGTTGGATGGGTCATAGATAAGGAAAGGGTAGGTGAGAAAAGATAGCTCAACCACTAGTTTAATGGTGGTAGTTGAGGTGGTTCAACTAACTGTTTAGGATTTAATGAGGGTAGGTGAAATAATTGCCTATATAATGTAATCAACCCCTCATTTTTGTAGAGACATTCTTGGATCTGATGAAACTCATAAATTTTTTCCTCAACTCCAATGAGTTGTAAGCCTTCTCTTGCACCTAGCAAGTGTATTTGTGCCTCTATTCAACAATGAAATGGTATGTGCATATTATAGAGAAACAAATTCATTTTTTTGTGGTGTATCTCTTTTTCTCCCTTAGCAGGGTATCTCGCCCCCTTTTTTTCTAGTGCAATCACCTCTTTAGTGTAGGATTCTCCTTTTTATGCACTCTCTCTCTCCCCATCTCACTGGAATTTTTAGGATAGGTGTATTTAGGTTTCTTTTATGCATTAAGAGTAGTTGTAGAAGTAGAATTAGGTAGAGGAATCTTTCCTTCTCCAGAGATCCATCTCAAGTTGCAAGTCCCACAACTTGAGAGATGGAACCATGTTAGTAAAATTGCACCGATTTCCTCACACATTTGACAAAAATTGGGGGATGTTGTAATTTTGACATAATAGTTATGGCACACCTAATGGGACAAGTTTGAAGTGCCTAACCACTTAATTTCATATATTTGATGTGTTCTTGGTGAGATTAAGCCTTTGGAGGCACATACAAATCACATTTTGCGTCTTCATCTAGTAAAAAAGCCCACCTTCTCTTTGTTGCAGACTTCCCTTTCTTCCATCCATTTCCCACCCTTTTTTTCCCATCCCTTTCATCTTATTTTTTCATGAAGTTGTGTAGTCATGGCTTCATTCCCATCATGTAATTCACACTTGCAGTGGCAACAATGCAATCCACCTCTAATGTATTTCTCAACTCCTCCAAATCAGTGTTATGAGCAAATCCAAAACCACTATACCTACCCCTATGAGCGGTAACAAGATGGATGCGGGTATGGAACCTATTAAAAGGAGGGATATGCATGCAATGAACTCAATTACATAGAGAATGCTGATCTATAGGAGAATATTCAAAAGATAGAGGCAAGTATGGTGCAGTCAAGGGAAAAATCTCAAATTAAGGCATGCATGATCAACTTCATGGCACTTTGTCCATGGGTTGTCCCTATACCAAGATATTTTAGCCCAGAAGAGTTTGACTTCATGATTGAGATGCTTCCACATCTTTCACAGTGGAATGAGGAGATAGAGGCCTCAAACTTGGTTCTAAGATTCCTTGTCAATGGGTAAGTCCTACAACATCATCTAGTAATTTTCTCTCTGTACCCCAAGCAACACCATCTCATCCTAAGCTTCAATTTCCAAGATTCTTACCTGCTGCCCTTAGTGTGGAATAATTTTTTCCATCTTCCACTCTCCCATCCCTCCTCAAATTTTATTCCATTTTCCCTTCTAAATTGAATTCCCCTCCACAAGATAAGAATGCAATACCTCCCATTTTCATAAAAAATAATGCAAACAATAGTTGAAATCCAACCCATCCCTCCTCTCGCATTCTCGAGTCTATGTCGGAAGAAATAAAAAAATAGTCAAGAGGAATAACATGAAAAGGATCCCGACAAAAATAAATAATAAAATTTGTGAGGAATTGGGATGCAAAATTAGGAATAGAGAAGATCCCCTTGATGGTCAGACCTATGGAGGAGGTCAAGGTTGGAGAAGAACAGGTGATAAAAGATGATTCAAATACATCATAAGGAGAGGAATAAGAAGTAGACGGTGATCAACACTTTATTTTTATGAATGTAGTGTCCATGTAGGCAATCTATTTTCAGAAAGTGTTAATCAACCACAAGCTACAGACTCAACAAAGGAAGAGGAGGAAGCAACTCTAAATCCACAACGATAGGATCACACAAATGCGACAAAATCAAATTTGGAGACCCTGAATGAATATGAAATCATTGAGAGATTTTTCTCTCATTTGTAGGATCTAATTTAGTTGATGAACTTGTGATGGAGGGAAAAATTCTAGAAGACCTCACTACCCATGACAATCCTCAAGATAAACAACTAGAGTAGTTTGACTTATCAAACTTCATATTGGAGGAACTCCCAAGTGAGCAGCAAGCTTCAACAAGTTACAACAGCCCGTAAATGATTCCATTAGATGCTACAAGTAATCCTAAGAAGTTGCATGTTGAGGAGTTCCATGTGGTCAAGGAAGGAGAAGAAAGAAAGGATGACACCAATTTCATACCATTCATCGGGAAGAAGATCAGTAATTAGTAGATGAGAAACAAAGTCAAAATTCATTCACAAACTTCCCCAATTTCTAGGAAGGCCTACGAGAAGAATTCATTATTTGAGATGAAATTCGAGCACTAGGAAGATGTGGTATACTAGGACATGCCCAATCAGATACTTGGATTTGTTAGAGCCAAAGGAGAAGCCATAATCAGTCTTTTCCACTCTAGGGAATGAGGTGTCAAGGTTCAGCACCAAGGTATCCAAGATCTGAGTAGTGAGCAGCTTGACAAGGTACTCCTTATGTTTGTTGTTGATACCATGGCTGGTAGGGTGGAAAATCATCTTATGGTCAGTTTTTCACTCTCATACATAGCCATGATTAGGGCCAAATCATATGCATGGCTACTAATTTTGAGGAAAGGGAGATAATTTTCCATACCATTTGTAGGTTTCTTTAGATTTCCCTTTGCCTCCAGGTTAGCGTAGGGTAGGTAGGTTTGTTTTTCAGCAGTTAAGTACTTGTACATACTCTGCATGTTTCCACTTGGAACATGTATGATTTCCTCATTTGTACATAGTTTTTGGCTTGGTCGTTGCTCTTTCACAGTCGCAGTTTTGAAGTGGTAGAAATAACATTTTGGAGCAAATTTCACAGTGCACATTTTAAGCCCCAATAAATCGTTTCAGGTCCAAAATGATTCGCCTCCTTACCTTGGTCAAAATTTTGAGTTTTGGAGGATAGTTCATAGGATTTTTACAAAATCCCAAAATCAACTTTAGGAGCAAGCCAATGAGGTTTTAGTCTAGATGCTAAGTTCACACGAGTCAAGGGGAAAGGTTTTCAAAAGATCAATTTCTTCAAGGTTAGGCTTGACTCCATGCCCAATGGATGCTTTAAGGCTACTGGTTTCTTCATCTAATAGGATAATGTCCCCGAGAGGTCACCAAACTGTTATCCCAAATTCACCCCCGAGTTAATTTGGATAACTCATCACAAATGTAATTAGCTATTCAAATGTTTGGAGGTAAATATGACCATCAAATTTTAGTCCCAAGTAGAAGAACAAATAAAGTGAAAATTTAGGTGAGCCCATGCATAAACTAAACTTGGGATTGAATAGCAGTAGATCTCGGTGATATTTCCTAGCTCATCGAGTCATAACGAGTAAGTAGCATAGGTTGGATGGATGTGAGATGGTTGTCGGTGTAGAGTTCGGTAAGAACCCCTAGTTTGCCAAGTCGGGTCGAGCCGACAAGGATCAGAGGGTGGATGGAAGTAGACGGTCATACAACCTCATCTGGTTAGACAGTCATCCAACTCCACACATTGGATGGAGGATAGATGGTCATCCAACCCCACATGTTGGACATCCAAGGTCAGATGACTCACTGGAGGGTTGTGGTTAGGAACATCGTTGATTTGGTTGAGTTTGACGAAGTCACGCCGGGTGGTAAGGTGAAAAGTAGTTATCTCACTGAGATGACTTGGTGAGCCCAAGAGTTATTTGGTATTTCCACCAAAAGGAGAACTATCTCGCGAGTCACGCAAGCTAAGGCGGGATAAGACAACACAGGTTGGTTGGACACCAAATGGAAAGTCATCTAACCACACAAGTTGGACGGCCAAGATCGGACAACCATCCAACCCCACGAGGTTGGATGACACGAGAATGGATGGCCCACCGCTCCGTATGTACTATTAGAATGGATAGATAGTCATCAAACCCAATAGGCTGGAAAACATACAATACACAAGGAAAGAAGCTCATTGGGCAAGCTCAACTCGCAAGTCATAGTGGATAGTGGCTCAAATAGACGGGTCACTTTGTTGGATGGGTCGTTAACTAGCGTAGTTATATGGATGAAAGATAGATGGATTTCCAACCCAATGGGTTGGATGGCTATAAGGTAAGGTAAATGATCATCGGTTAGGTGGATTCAAGAGGGATGTATGGCTACAAGATTAGATGGCTCATGGTTCTTAAAATGGGCAACTAGACGTAGTGTTGTATGGAGGTTGGATGGGTCACAAGCCACGCATTTCATGGGTCGATTAATTATTTGATTAGTGAAGGTTCTATGATCCAATGTATTTAGATGACTATCCAACTCAAACTGGTTGGGTGGGTCATTATTCGCATAATAGAGTAGCTCATGATCCAAATTGTATGCGGCTTGCAAGTTAGATGTGTAATATATTAGGTGAGGGAAGGTGAGAAAAAATAGCTCAACCACCAATTTAATGGTGGTAGTTGAGGTTTTTAACTACCTATTAGGGATTTAATGAGGGTAGGTGAGAAAATTTCCTATATAATGTAATCGAACCCCTCATTTTTGTAGAGATATTCTAGGAGCTAGGGAAACTCTTGCAAGATTTTTCATCAACTCCAATTAGTTGTAAGCCTTCTCTTGCACCTAGCAAGCATATTTTTACCTCTATTCAATAATGTAATGGTCTATACATATTATAGAGAGATAAATTTGTGTTTTTGTGGTGTTTTTCAACCCTTTCTCATGTTTTATTGTATCTCATTACCTCTCCATTTCACGTTTTTTATGTGCATGTATTTCTCACTTGCAGGTGCAGGGTGTTTTGTTTCATGGAGATTTGATGGCAAATGAGGATCTGGGTCTGTTTCACATTGGATTGGCCTCTCTCAACCGTAGCATCCCTCTTTTTCTCCCTCAATAGGGTATCTCACCCCTTTTTCTGGTGTTATCACCTCTTTATTATAGGATTTCCTTTTTTATGCACTCTCTCTCTCTCTATGTCTCCTTGAAAGTTTTAGGATAGGTGTAGTTAGGTGTATTTTTAGCATTATAAATAGTTATAGCAATAGGATTAGGTAGAGGAAACCAACCTTCTCCAGAGGTCCATCCTAAGTCGTAACTCCAACAACTTGAGAGATTTACCCATTTTAGAAAAATTGCACTGATTACCTAACACACATGATAATTAATTAGGGGTGTTGTAATTTTGACATAACAGTAATGCACTGCACATCCAAAAATAAATTTAGACTAAACTTCTAAGCATTTATGAAGGGGATGATAAAGTCAAGTTAACAAAATTAGACATACAACACTCGGTTTGAGAATCTAAAAATAAATAAGATGAGAGTATGGTAGCCTACATGTAGAGAATAGATGAAGTTATAAACATGATCAAGAGGCCTAGGTGAGAAGCTAGAAGAATCTCTTATAGTTCAAAATATTCTAAGATCACTGACTACCAAATATGATGCAAAGCTTTCAGCCGTGGAAGAAGCCAAAGAAATCAAGACTCTCACAATGGATGAATTACAAAAATTCTTTCAAGATACAAATGAGGACTATTGGCTCTAATTCTACTAAAAAAGAAATGGCCTTTAAAGACAAGAGAGAAACCTAATCCAAATAAGAGAAATAAGAATCAAACTTAGAGGATGAAGTAGATGAGGAAAATATTGAGGCTATGTTTTTAAGAAGACTAAAAATAGGCTCAGGTAAGTACAAAGGCAAGCTTTCATTCAAATGTTTTGAGTGTGGAAAGGTAGACCAATTTGCTAAAAATGCCTAAATAAAAATAAAGAAACTCAATTTGATCACAATGAAAAAGTCATAAACCAAACAATAAAAATGCTTACCTCAAGAAGAAAGATAACAAGAAGAGATTCTTTAAGAACAAAAATAATTTCTATTCAAACGAAGAATCGAGTGAATTTGACTCGAACAACCCAGTTAACTCTAAAAGTGAGGATGATGAATCTCAATCTGAATATTTGTTTATGGCTATGGATGCATCTGAAGAATGCAGCTCAAAATTAAATAGTGCAGTTTACTATGAGGACTCTGATGAAGAAGAAGCAAGTGTAATTATAGAAACAGAATGGTATGTGCCCTTGAAGATTTGAAGTTGTGCAGAAATAGGAATGAAAAGATGAGATGCACATTAAAAGAATATGATGAATAAATTGGTGTCTTTGAGAAAAGACAAAGCTTGAAAGAAAAAGAAGAAACCAATGAGCTAAAGGATCTTGAAACTTGGCTGGAAAAGATCTCCAAGTCCTACAAACCAAAGGAGGATGAATGCACAAAACTAAACTCTGAATTGGAACAATTAAAAATGAACTGAACAAGTGACCAACAAGCTGACTATGTATGAAAAGATGGGAAAGAGCTCAAATATCTTAACTTGTATCCTAAGAAGTCAAATAGATACAAATGACAAATCTAGAATAGAGTTTAAGGAAGAAATTAATGAAAATGATCTTACGCGAAGAATGAAGGAAACAATAATAAATATATTCCAAACACATCATCTGTTGTAAATAAAGATGAAATCAAAGCCACCAATAGAAGGAAAAATGCTCCCAGAATCACCTATGTTATGAGGTACACTCACTCTTTGTATGGTTATTATTTTTCATGTAACCATTTTGATACAAAGCCGTGAATGTAAAAGATATACTAGAGGCTATAGAAGAAACTATAACTTTTCATAAATTGGAATGAACTATAATTTTGTTCACTACAAATATCACAAGAAGAGTTGGGTTTCCTCAATAAACAAACAAGAACTGCCCAAAGAAAAGAAATGGGTGTATGTTGTAAAGAAAGATGCCAACAAGAGAAAAGAGTCCTGCTCAATAGTGAAAATCACGTTCCATGTGCAAAATGAAGACAAAATCTGGTATTTTGGTAGTGGTTTCTCCAATCATATGACATGTGAAAAAGAAAATTCATCTCTGTCAAACAATGCATCAGGAGTTGTTAGATTTGGTGATAATAATTCAGCAAATATAGTTGGAAAAGGAACCTTAAGTCTAGATAATGGAAAAACAATCACATATTGGACATTACATTAGGAGATTTGATCTGATTAGGCATGTATGGACATTTAGGCGTATAGCGCCGATTTAGCTTGATTACTATGTTGTTTGCATTATCTTATGATGTCATGGATACTAATTGATATGATGTTGTTTTGGAACGTAGTTATATTGATGGTTACTCAGTTTGTTGCATGTTGAGATTCTATGGATACATGTCATTTTATCATTGTGACTAACTTATGGTGAATTATGTATAGTTGTGCACGTTGTCATACTTTCGTTACCAGAAAGATGAAATGATAGTCTAGAATTCATTGTTATCTTGTTTAGTAGTTGATTTATATTTTATCGGACATGTGTGTTTAATGTGTGCAATGAGTGTGCAGGTGACAGGTCACAGGAGAAATGTGGGACTCAGGCCAGCTACGCAACTTTGCACAAGCAGCCCACGGGCTAAGCCCTAGCCATGTTTATTGCTTGAGGCCTTAGCATTAGAATTATTGTTTTGGGCACCATGGGTGACCCTCATTTGTAATGTAATATGTCTTGTAATTATTAATTTTGCTTAGGGTGTTTAGTTTGTGTTGTAAACTTGTTTTGGGAATTAATGACCCCACTTGCATTAAGTTTTGATTTAGATTAATGATGTAATTAATTTAGAGGGTTTAGGGTCACATGTGAACCCTTGGGTGGTCCCCACACCCTCTAACCTTGTGCCTAATTTTTCCAAACCCGAAATTGGGTTATTTTGGGCATTTTTAGGGACCCCTTTTTAGTTTGGGAGTTCCCTTAACATAAAAATGAGCCCTTGGACCCTACCTAATAGGTAGGGGGCTTATTTCCAAGGCTAGAGGGAGTTTTCCCTCCCTTTTTGCCTCTTGTTTGGTCACATCCATGTAAGGGGTATGGTTTAGTGTGCTTGTTAAAAGTTGCACAAGAATTGTCTTGTTAGCATTTAGAGTAATTTGGGAGAAGAGGGCTAAAAGGAATTTTACCCTTTCTCTCTTTTGTTTTGGCATCTTTGACCTTGAAGGAGGAGAGGGGTGACACATGTCACCCCCTCATTTGTGAGGATTTTTTCTTGCTCCTCTTCAAATTCCCCTTCATGGGAAAAGAAGAGAACTTTTTTTTTGAGCTTTTGCTTGGATGCTTGTGTGATTTGGAGCTAGAGGTTGCTTGGGTCAAGGAGTGGAGAAGTTTGAAGTTGGAAAGATTTTTGGAGAGCTTTCTTTGAGGTAGGCTCTTAAGTCTTATTGCATGTGTTGTATTCATATTAGTTGTTAGATTGTTTACTTGAAAATGTTATTGTTGCATGTGGATTTTGGTTATTGTTTGCTTGTTTTACTCCCTCCATCATATGGCATGATGGAGTTTTGGAGTTTGTGGGGGAAGAGAGAGGGATTTTTCCCTCTCAATCCTCAAGGCTTGATGGACAAGCCTTGTAGGATTTTAGTGACTCCCCTCAAATGGTTTGAGGTGGGGATGGTGATTCATTTGGCTTGAATCTCCTTCCCCATTCTTGGTAAGGAAACCCCTTTGGGGTTTGAAAATCCTTCCAAGAAGGATTTGGTGAAAGGGTGGAGGAATAAGGAGGGTTTTAAATGAAATAGGAGAAATAAGGAGGGTATGGAGATCTTGGTATTGTGCTTATATTATTGGTTATAACTCTTGGAGAACTCCTCTCCTCTCTTCCCCATTTGTTTAGAGGTAGAACTTGGGTTCTCCTCTTTTCACCTTGTAAAATTTGGAGTCTTGTCTTGGATATTTGTCTTATTTTTGTGTGGATGTATTATTGGTTGTTCACCTCACTCTTGTGCAAGTTGTGGTTAGTTTTCCTCTTTCCCATGGGCTTGGGGGAGGCTAGCATGCATCCCAACCTTGGGAAAGGCATGTAATGATGCCTATGGTTGGGTGGTAAACAAGCTTCTTCTCCTTGTGGTTTTCTTGAAGGCATGTGCATTGGGATCTCAAGTTGGAAGTGGGTTGTTGGTTGGAGCTCTTTATCTTCTTCACTCTATTGTGGACATTACCTCTTGTCTCTTGAAAAGAATGGTTTTAGTGGAAGCTTCATTGTTGTAAAAACCTCCTTTTTGTATTTGTAAATTTCTTTTAAACTAGTGTAGGTTATTCTTGAGCAAACTCTCTCTTCAAGCTTGTAAGAAGTCTTGTAATAAACTTGAGTAGTTATGTATTGGTGTATGTTTTATATGTGAACTTCAAATCTTGGAAAGGAATAGTTGTATTCTTGTATTTAAACATGATTTTGAAATATGAAGTATTGAGTTTTTAGATTGTGCAAAATTTTAAAAATTGTAAAATTTGATTGTATTTCTTTAAAAATAAATCATTTTTGGTTATATGGAGAAGTATTTTTTTGACATTGGAAGAAAAATGCTTAACATTTTGAAATGTACATTATTTGACAAAAGAATTATTATGGATTTAGAAATGAAATAGTGAAACTAGTTTTTTTATAAGAGTTTACTAGTTAACATTGGAAGAAACTATTATTATTTTGGAATGTACATCTCTTTGTAAATTATCATGGATTTAGAAAACTAAGTGAAACTAGTTTTTTGAAATATTTTTAAAATATATGGTTTTTTTAAAAATTGTATTTTTTTTATTTTCATAATGGGTAAAAATGAAAATATTCTCATTGAGCAATTTGATTTTTTTAATTATTTTTTAACATTAGTAAAAATAAAAATAAGATTAAAAATCATTTTTTTTTTTTATTTGTAGTTAAGAAATAAATTGTTTCTTTTTAAATTTAAAATATTAAATTAAAAAAAATATAGTAAATATTGTTTATATTTTTACTGATCTTATATATATATTATATATATTATATATATATATATATATATTATATTATATATATATATATATATATATATTTATATATATATATATATATATATATATATATATATATATATATATATATATATATATATATATATATATATATATATATATATATATATATATATATATATATATATATATATATAAAAAATAAAAAAATAAAAAAAAAAAAAAAAAAAAAAAAAAAAAAAATTGGTTTGGGGGGCCGAACCCTCCCCCCCCCTATTGCATCCCACCCTCACACCCTGCCCCCCACCCCCCCCCCCCCCCCCCCCTCCCCCTTGCCTCCCCCCCCCCCCCCCCTGCCCCACCCCCCCCCCCCCCCCCCTCCCCCCCCCCCCCATGCCCTGCCCCCTCCCCCACCTCCCACCCTCCCCATCCATCCCCCCCCCCCTCCCCCTTTCCCCCCCAGCCCATCCACCCACCCCCTCCTCTCTCCCCCCCCTCCCCCCTCCTCCACCCACCCAAATCCACATCTCCTGTCCATAATCATCCCCTCCCTAAAAAAAAAAAAAAATAAATATGTGTATTTTTGAAAAAAAAAAAAAAAAAAAAAACATTATTTTTTTGTATAAAATTCTAAAAAAAAAAACAAAGCTGGTTTGGTATAACTCCATGGCTCCTCCAACACAAATCTGCACATGGAAATGATAAAACAAAACAAAACAAAATGAGAAAAAAAAAAAAAGAAAAGAAAAAAATAACAAAAGAGAGAGGATTAGGGGTCAACTTTAGGGTTCTTTTTCAAAACCAAGGGTCAAGATCAGATTTGATTTAATCCAGGGCTCACAAATAACCTACACACTTTTAAACCATGGGTAATTTTTAAATATAAATGGGAAATAAAAAATTTTAAAAGGGGTGTGGAAAATAATGAATTAAAAGGGGAGACAAATTAACTATTATATGGGGGTTGTAGGCTATTATTTCATGACTCTAGTTAATTTAGGAAGAATAAACAATGAAGTCAAGTATGGGATAGTTCATTTAAATTTTGGGAAATCAAATTTATAATAAAATTAATTAATTTAAATTTTGAAAAAATTAATTAAAAAACATTAGTAAAACCATATAAGAAAGTAATTTAAAAAAAATTTACTTTAAAAAAAAATTTTAGTTGCTTCTTGGTTTTTTTCCAGTGTCCCGAGGTGGGGCATTACATTTGGTATCAGAGCGAAGGTTCACACACGCAGACACTCTGGGTAATAAATCAACCTAGTTAACAACATTGGTAATAACATTAAAAATAAATAAATAAATAAAATAATTAAACATTTTCCGCAACCATTTAATAACTTCTTCGCCACCTCGTGCATAGGATGGCACCCAAGAGGGGATGATCAGCTAGAGGCTTGGGGCATAGTGCACCTACGCGGAGCCATTGGCACCCAAATTTGGGCCTCAGATATTAGAGGTCCTGCAACAGCTGATAGGCATTGTGGAGCAGCGTCTTCCACCACCGCAGGAGGCGAGAGAGGAGATACCATTGGGAGACGAGGAGCCGATAGGTGAGGATGCACATTCAGAGCCACCAGAGCATGATACACCGAGGTGGGAGAGGTCACGTAGCCCTTCCATTCATCATGAGAGGGTAGCCTCATACCATCGTAGCCACTCACACAGTCTCGAGGGACCATTTGGGGATAGGTGACCCCTTTCACCTGTTGGACTACATCACGCCAGGATCGAGATACAGGTAGTGTGATTAGAGATCTTCTTCACTTGTAGCCACCTACCTACACCGGCTCTACTAGATGGCTTTGGGGCTGAGTCATGGCTCCTTAGCTTGGATAGTTGCTTTGGCTTGCACTCTTACGAGAGCAACGTCAAGGCAAGGTTCACCATACACCTCCTCCGAGACGCAGCAGGCATTTGGTGGAGGAATGAGGAGCGGAAGCTCCATCTAACTCGAGAGACAGTGACTTGGGAGATGTTCGAGGAGTGATTTAGGGCTCGTTATATGTCAGAGCATTTCATGCAAAAGAGGATCGATGAGTTTCATGACTTACGATAGGGATCTAGCACACAGTAGCGCAATATATGAGAGCAGGTTCCTGGATCTTCTACGTAGTATGTGGACTACCTGCAAGATGAGAAATTATAGGTTAACAGGTTTATTCGAGGCCTTAATGTAGATATAGCAGGAGTAGTTAGGATGTTATCTCCTCCCACACTTGAGAAGGCCATTGAGAAGGCCTACTTAGCTGAGGAGAACAGGACCAAGGCACAGGAGCACCGAGATAGAAACAAGAGCAAGTTTCAGGAGAGGATACAGGCCTTTCAGAGTCAGAGGTCATGGGGTACAACACCACCCCCTAGAGGAGGATTCTGGCCTCCACCAGTAGCCACGAGGGCTCCACCACACCCACAGCGATAGACACAACAGCAGGCCACCCACAGCAGGGGGCTAGACAGACACAGGGTTTTCAGAGAGGTGGTTCTAGAGGTAGTTTTGGTGGAGCCAGGGATAGGAGGTAGGGTACTTAGTAGGCATAACCATCTCACACATAGCAATCTGCTAGGGTTGGACCGGCAGGATCAGTACACCAGAGTACAGGAGGGACCCCATCTCATAGGGGTACAGGAGGATGTTTCATTTGTGGATCTCCTGATCACTATGTGTGTATGTGCCCACACAAACCCAATACCATGGATGCACAGAGAGCCACTAGATCCGAGCAGATGGTGGGTGACGTGGGATGCGCCCATCATGTATATGCAGTGGTTGACAACCGCCAGGCCAAGCATCAGGCCACAATCATTGAGATGACAGGTATTATCAGGGGTATTTCTGTCTCAGTACTTTTTGATTCAGGTGCTTCAGATTCTTTTATATCACCTTCTATAGTGGACCAGTGTGGGCTAGTGGTGGCTAGGCAACCAGATAGTTGGCAGGTTGAGTTGGCCTCTGGGGCCAAACTCATCCATGGACTCATATGTGGAGAGTTGTGTACTTGATTTAGGAGCCTTCTCCACTACACTTGACCTCCGAGTTATCCTCTAGGATCATATCAGGTAGTTTTGGGTATGGATTGGCTCGAGGCTCATCGAGCTAAGGTGGATTGTAGAAATAAGGTCATTGAGTGTCAGGATGATCTTGGGAGTGCAGTTGTGATTTCAAGGATGAAGAGGCCTATCTCCTTGCGCATGATCTCAGCTAAGCAACTCAAGCGGAGCATGCGTAAGGGTTGTCAATTGTTTGCTATCACCATCAGTGATCGATCAGAGAGCACTCCAGAGCACTCACCCTTAGATGATCATGTAGTTTTGAGGGAGTATGCCAGATGTGTTTCTAGGTGAGCTTCTAGGGTTACCACCCCACAGAGAGGTGGATTTCACCATTGATTTAGTACCTAGATCTGCACCAGTTTCTAGGGCACCTTATCGGATGACGACTCCAGAGCTTCATGAGCTCAAGATTCAGTTAGAGGAGTTGTTAGATAAGGGTCTCATTCACCCTAGTGTATCTCCTTGGGGAGCGCCAGTCATATTTGTGAAGAAGAAGGATGGTTCTCTCAGGCTTTGTGTTGACTTCAGAAGCTCAACAAAGTCACAATAAAGAACCGTTATCCACTCCCTAGGATTGATGACTTGTTTGATCAGATGCGGGGAGTGAGAGTATTCTCCAAAATTGATCTCAAGTCAGGGTACCATCAGTTGCACATTTCAGATGCAGACATTCATAAGACAACGTTTCACACACGTTATGGGCATTATGAGTTCACAGTTGTTCCATTTGGTTTGACCAATGCCCCAATTGTCTTCATGAGCCTCATGAATGGAGTATTCAGGACATTTCTGGATCACTTTGTCTTAGTGTTCCTTGATGACATATTGATTTATTCTCATTCCGGAGGAACACGAGGAGCATTTGAGATAGGTACTTCAGGTTTTGAGAGAGCAGAAGTTGTATGGGAACTTGGAAAAATGTAGCTTCTTTCAAGATAGAGATTCAATACTTGGGTCATATCATATCAGGCGGGTATCTCAGTAGATCCCTCTAAGATACAAGCTATCATGGACTAGCCAACACCCACATCAATTACTGAGGTGAGGAGTTTCATGGGTTTAGCAGGGTATTACCGTAGGTTCATACAGGACTTTTCTAGGATTGCTCACCCCATCACTTCTCTTCAGAGGAAAGGGAAGAAGTTTGATTGGTCAGAAAAGTGTGAGCAGGCCTTTCGATTTCTTAAGGAAAGGTTAACCATGGCCCCATCTTAGCGAGTTCGGACCCGACGAGAGGATTTTTTTGTTTGTACTTGATGCATCACTAGAGGGTTTGGGAGTAGTTCTTATGCAGGAGCATCGGGTTATTGCATTTGAGTCTCGTAAGCTCAAGGACTACGAGCTTAATTACCCTACTCATGACTTGGAGCTTGCAGCAGTTGTCCATGCACTTGTGCATTGGTGACATTTCCTTTTGGGTAGACCTTTCATTTTGAGGACAGATCATCATAGCTTTGCAGCATATCTTCTCACAACCAACCTCAATGCTCATCAACGGCGTTGGATGGAGTTCCTATGTGAGTATGACATGGAGGTGCAGTATATCAAAGGAAAGGAAAATGTTGTTGCAGATGCACTTAGTAGATGATGACATGTGCTTGCTTCTTTGACACTTCAGTCAGATTTGAGAGGTAGGATTCTTGAGCACCTTCCAGAGGATAGATTTTATGAGGGAGCTAGACAGATGTTGGAGTCACAGGGTTCATTAGAGGGTAGATATTATTGGGTGTGTTTTAGAGACAGATGGTTTACTTTGGTTCCATAGGTGCATCTACGTGCCTAAGGCCGGTGATCTACGTAGCTTCATCCTCACAGAGGCTCATCGAGCCCCATATGCAACACATCCAGGAGTAAAGAAAATGCACGCTGATCTATGAGGGAGTTATATTATTGGCCAGGTCTTCGACGGGACATAGCATAGATTTTGTTGCACGTTGCCTTGAGTGTCAGAGGGTCAAGGCAGAGCATTCTCATCCCATAGGACTCTTACATCCTCATGATATTCCCAGAGTGGAAATGGGATGTGATCTCCATGGATTTCATAGTCGGACTTCCTATGTCTTCTTATCATCATGATGCCATTATGGTCACCATGGATAAGTTGACCAAGGTTGCACACTTTTCACCAACCAAGGTCACCTATAATGCATAGGCCATCACCAAAGTATTTATGGAGGACATTGTTAGGTTGCATGGGATTCCGAAGACCATCATCAATGACAGGGATACCATCTACACTTTAGTTTTCTGGACTTCCTTTCAGACCGCTCTGGGTACTTAGATTAATTTCAGTTCAGCTTATCATCCAGAGATAGATGGACAGACAGAGAGAGGTTAATCAGGTGTTGGAGGACATGTTGAGGATGTATGTGATGGACCAATAGAAGAAATGGGAAGATTATTTGCATTTAGTTGAGTTTTCCTTACAACAACAACTATCATAGTTCCATTGGTATGGCTCCTTACCAGGCTTTGTATGGATGACCTTGTAGGACACCTTTGAGTTGGGACAGACTAGATGACAAGATTATTCTGGGACCAGCTTATCTTCAGGATTTAGAGCAGTAGGTTGTTCTGATTAGACAACGTCTTGAGCAGGCTAGAGCACGCCAAAGGCATATGCAGACACCAAGAGGATTGATCATCACTTCTCAGTGGGTGACAAAGTCTTCTTGAGAGTTCACCCGCATAAGAGTCCAATCCGCTATGGAAAGGGTTCTAAGCTTTCACCTCATTTTTTGTGGGGCCTTTTGATATTTTAGAGGTCATCGGTCCAGTTTCCTATCACCTAGCTTTGCCACCACACCTTGCATGGGCCCACGATGTATTTCATTTTACGTACTACGTAGATATGTACCAGATGATGTTTCTCATGTTTTGGATTGGTCGGCATTACAGGTAGAGGATGGAGGACAGTGGAGACTGGAGCCCATACACATATTGGAGCACAGGAGGTTGGCCCTTTGGGGTCGAGACTTGGACTAGGTTAGAGTGCAGTGGGACCGATACGATGAGACAACAACTACCTGGGAGGATGCGACACCTTTGAGGGCTAGATATCCCTATCTCTTTCAGTGACTTCCAGGAGGAAGTCTAATTTTAGTAGAGGGGGATGTAGTGCCCACATTTTTATAGCTCAGTTACTTGTTGCTCATTTCTCATAGACATGTTTTGACAGAGATTTGTTATATTTTGGACATTACATTAGGAGATTTGATCTGATTAGGCATGTATGGACATTTAGGCGTATAGCACCGATTTAGCTTGATTACTATGTTGTTTGCATTATCTTATGATGTCATGGATACTAATTGATATGATGTTGTTTTGGAACGTAGTTATATTGATGGATACTCAGTTTGTTGCATGTTGAGATTCTATGGATACATGTCATTTTATCATTGTGACTAACTTATGGTGAATTATGTATAGTTGTGCACGTTGTCACACTTTTGATTCCAGAAAGATGAAATGATAGTCTAGAATTCATTGATATCTTGTTTAGTAGTTGATTTATATTTTATCGGACATGTGCGTTTAATGTGTGCAATGAGTGTGCAGGTGACAGGTCACAGGAGAACGTGGGACTCAGGCCAGCTACGCAACTTTGCACAAGCAGCCCACGGGCTAAGCCTAGCCATGTTTATTGCTTGAGGCCTTAGTGTTAGAATTATTGTTTTGGGCACCATGGGTGACCCTCATTTGTAATGTAATATGTCTTGTAATTATTAATTTTGCTTAGGGTGTTTAGTTTGTGTTGTAAACTTGTTTTGGGAATTAATGACCCCACTTGCATTAAGTTTTGATTTAGATTAATGATGTAATTAATTTAGAGGGTTTAGGGTCACATGTGAACCCTTGGGTGGTCCCCACACCCTCTAACCTTGTGCCAATTTTTCCAAACCCGAAATTGGGTTATTTTGGGCATTTTTAGGGACCCCTTTTTAGTTTGGGAGTTCCCTTAACATAAAAATGAGCCCTTGGACCCTACCTAATAGGTAGGGGGCTTATTTCCAAGGCTAGAGGGAGTTTTCCCTCCCTTTTTGCCTCTTGTTTGGTCACATCCATGTAAGGGGTATGGATTAGTGTGCTTGTTAAAAGTTGCACTAGAATTGTCTTGTTAGCATTTAGAGTAATTTGGGAGAAGAGGGCTAAAAGACATTTTACCCTTTCTCTCTTTTGTTTTGGCATCTTTGACCTTGAAGGAGGAGAGGGGTGACACATGTCACCCCCTCATTTGTGAGGATTTTTGCTTGCTCCTCTTCAAATTCCCTTCATGGGAAAAGAAGAGAACTTTTTTTTTGGAGATTTTGCTTGGATGCTTGTGTGATTTGGAGCTAGAGGTTGCTTGGGTCAAGAAGAGTGGAGAAGTTTGAAGTTGGAAAGCTTTTTGGAGAGCTTTCTTTGAGGTAGGCTCTTAAGTCTTATTGCATGTGTTGTATTCATATTAGTTGTTAGATTGTTTACTTGAAAATGTTATTGTTGCATGTGGATTTTGGTTATTGTTTGCTTGTTTTACTCCCTCCATCATATGGCATGATGGAGTTTTGGAGTTTGTGGGGGAAGAGAGAGGGATTTTTCCTCTCAATCCTCAAGGCTTGATGGACAAGCCTTGTAGGATTTTAGTGACTCCCTCAAATGGTTTGAGGTGGGGATGGTGATTCATTTGGCTTGAATCTCCTTCCCCATTCTTGTAAGGAAACCCCTTTGGGGTTTGAAAATCCTTCCAAGAAGGATTTGGTGAAAGGGTGGAGGAATAAGGAGGGTTTTAAATGAAATAGGAGAAATAAGGAGGGTATGGAGATCTTGGTATTGTGCTTATATTTTGGTTATAACTCTTGGAGAACTCCTCTCCTCTCTTCCCCATTTTTTTAGAGGTAGAACTTGGGTTCTCCTCTTTTTCACCTTGTAAAATTTGGAGTCTTGTCTTGGATATTTGTCTTATTTTTGTGTGGATGTATCATTATTTGTTCACCCTCACTCTTGTGCAAGTTGTGGTTAGTTGTCCTCTTTCCCATGGGCTTGGGGGAGGCTAGCATGCATCCCAACTTTGGGAAAGGCATGTAATGATGCCTATGGTTGGGTGGTAAACAAGCTTCTTCTCCTTGTGGTTTTCTTGAAGGCATGTGCATTGGGATCTCAAGTTGGAAGTGGGTTGTTGGTTGGAGCTCTTTATCTTCTTCACTCTATTGTGGACATTACCTCTTGTCTCTTGAAAAGAATGGTTTAGTGGAAGCTTCATTGTTGTAAAACCTCCTTTTTGTATTTGTAAATTTCTTTTAAACTAGTGTAGGTTATTCTTGAGAAAACTCTCTCTTCAAGTTTGCAAGAAGTCTTGTAATAAACTTGAGTAGTTATGTATTTGTGTATGGTTGTATATGTGAACTTCAAATCTTAAAAATGAAATATTGTATTAGTTGGTTTTCTTTAATATGAAAATTTGATTGTATCCTCCCTTTGAAAAGAAATCTATTTTGTTATATGGAGTTACTATTTAACATTGGAAGAAAACTATTAATATTTTGAAATGTACATCTCTTAAATTATCATGGATTTAGGAAACTAAGTGAAACTAGTTTTAAAAAGATTGCTACCACTATATGTTTTTTTAAAAATTTGTTACAATGTTTGAAATGAAATATTTTACATAGGGTATTAGAAATAAAAAAAAAAAAAAAAATCTCATTATATTTGTATATTCATTTATTTTCAAAATGGGTAAATTTGTTAATGGGAGTAGTTGAGTTTTAAAAATTTTTTACTTTCCTTTTTGCTTTAAAATAAAAATAACTGAAATCAATTTTTTTATTTATTCTGAAATATAAATTGTTCTCATTTGAAAATAACTTTATTAAAAATATTAAAAATAATAGTAATAACTTTGTTTATGAAAATAAAATTTGTATCAAATTTATTTCTTTTTTTTCAGTTAAAAATTATTTTTATTTTTTTAGTACATATTATATAATATATTATACTTTTTGTTATATATATATATATATATATATATATATATTATATATATATATATATATATATATATATATATATATTTATATATATATATATATATATATATATATATATATATATATATATATATATATATATATATATATATATATATATATAATAATATATATAATAAAAATATATAAACAAAAAATATTAAATTAATAAAATAAATTGTTAAATTTTGAAAAGAAATTTGGAGTGTGGGAGGGCCGAACCCTCCCCCCCCCCTTCCACTGTTGCCCCCACCACCACCCCTAGTCCACGCCCCCCTATCCCGCCCCCCCCCCTGCCCCACAACCCATCGCCCCCCCCCCCTCCTCCTCCTCCATTCCTCCCTCCCCATGCCATCCTCCCCTCCCTCCCACCTGTCCCCCCCCCACCACCTACCCCCCCCCTACCTACTGAACCTCCCTCCTCCACCCATCTGCCCACCCAAACCCCCCACCACCACACTACTGCCCCCCCAAATCCGCTGCCCCCTCCTTCCCTAGAAAACAAAAAAAAAACATAAATATGTGCATTAAAAAAAAAAGAGAAAACATTATTGTTTTGTACAAAATTCTAAAACTAATACAAAGTTGGTTTGGTATAACTCCATGGCTCCTCCAACACAAACCTACACATGGAAATGATAAAACAAAACAAAATGAGAAATAGAATGAAAAGAAAGAGAAGAAAATAACAAAGAGAGGATTAGGGAAAATTTTAGGGTTCTTTTTCAAAACCAAGGGTCAAGATCAGATCTGATCCAAGGGCTCACAAATAACCTGTGCACTTTTAAACCATGGGTAATTTTTAAATATAAATGGGAGATAAGGTTTTATGTGTGGGAAAATAAATTAAAAGGGGAGACAAATTAACTATTATATGGGGGTTGTAGGCTATTATTTCATGACTCTAGTTAATTTAGGAAGAATAAACAATGAAGTCAAGTATGGGATAGTTCATTTAAATTTTGGGAAATCAAATTTATAATAAAAGATCAGTAGAATCATGAAGACATAACACTATTTTCCATGATAGAACACAAGAATGTTGTAGAAGCTAGCAAGGATCAACATTAGGTGGATGCAATGAATGAAGAACTATATCAAATTGAGAATAATGAACCCTAGGAGTTAGAGCCAAGACCTAAAGACAAAAATGATAATAGAAATAAAATGGGTATTTAGAAATAAACTCAATGAAAAAGGAGAAGTGATAAGAAACAAAACAAGACTTTTATCCAAAGAATATGCACAAATGGAAGGAATCGACTTTGAAAAAACATTTGCACTAGTTGCAAGAATAGAAGCAATTAGATTGTTCATGGCTTAAAAAAATTACAAGAAGATCAAAGAGTTCCAGATGGATGTTAAATCAACCTTTCTTAATGGTTTTCTTAACGAATAGGTATATATTGAACAAACTGATGGATTTTAACTAATTAAGAATAAATATCATGAGTGTAGGTTGAAAAAGGCTATGTATGGACCCAAACAATCTCCTAGAGCTTGGTACAAAATTGGACTCATACCTCATTGAGTAATGTTTCAAAAAGGTGTTGCTGAAAGTAATTTCTATGTTAAGTAAAAAGAAGATCATCTTATCATTGTCATTGTATACATAGATAATATCAATTTTGGAGGAGATCATGATAAAACGAATTATGAATTTTCTAAAATGATTAAAGAATAATTTTAAATGTATGTGCTTGAATACCTCTCATTCTTTTTGGGTTTCTAAATTAGTCATTCAGACTAGGTATCTTTATATCCTAAACCAAATATATCAAAGAAATATTGAAAAGGTTTAGGATGGAATAATGTAGACCTATTGGAACACCAATGGAAGTAGGATGTTGTTGGTGTGTGTTATTTTCCACATCATTAGGTGAGTCATCTCACTTAGGTGAAATCATAGGTCCATGTGTCATTTAGGGGTCATTATGAGATTCCCTTACGCGTCAGTGTGTCATATGCATCATTGGGAGTTACACTTCTATTCTGGGAATGTAACTCCCCCTCTCTACTCGAGTTTTCATGATTACAGCGCTGGAGGTTACTCAGCACCTCCTATATGTACACGTCTTTTGATCTATGAGATAGAGGAGAGTTTTATGGCTTAACCAAGTTTTACCCGTGTTTCAAATCTTTGCATGCACATTCGTTTGATGCTCGCTCCTCTCGAGATCTCTTCATGCTGTCTGTTCACATGTCCATTGATGTGCACATCATCCCTCGTGATCCTCACTTGCGGTTTTAAACCCTCTTTCATGGTATCGAGGCGGATCTTGTGGATCTGCACTCATTGGTGTTTTTGTAAGTTTTTTTGGCTTCCACGTAATATACAAATCTCTTTTAGCGTGTGTCGTAATGGATATTCCATTTGTGCTCTTCTTGCATTGATTCAGACGTTTATACTTCCGTTCGGTTTGATCATGGTTTGTTTGGGTTGTTGTTCGAGTTTATGGTGTTTTTCGAGATTCTAGTGGTTGTCTTTTTGGGTTATTTGTGTACTTCTTGCTGGTTACGATTATGTTCAGGTCTAAGGAGGAATACAAGTTTATTATGTTGAAGAGCCATTCTAACAGCTCACCATACTCTCATTGGTAGACAACTCATTTTCCTACACGTTGCTCGGTTCATAGTCGAAGTGGCTCTTGCTTCATTGCTTGTTCACCTACGTTGAGACCTCTACACTCCTCCACTTCTACACATCGTTGGCCTAGATTCTGGCTCGAAGGTTGGCCATTTTATATTGCCTCGCAACTCATCTTGGCACTCTTCCTGCACTGCTTGGGTCTTGCCTATACTGGCTTGTGCTTGGTTGTAACCACCTTGTAACTCCTGTCTGGCTCCCTTGGCTCATTCACTGCTCTCTAGATTTTCTTTACGGATATCCACGCACTTATGGTAGTCTATACCCGCATTTGGAATCCACGTAACTGCTACAACTCACCTCAACTAAGTTTTTCTCTCGTGCACTAACTCATGTGGCCTTCTTTTCTCTATTCAAATGGTTACAATACTCTCTACTCATCCATTTCTCTCTACTCAATAGGTTAGACTTGTCTGATCTCACCATTTACTATACATCGACTAGTTTCTTCATGCTCACTCATAGCCAGCGTAAAGAACTATGCAAACATTTCACTCTTGCATTCTGGGCACGTGGTCACAACCTGCGCTAGTCTCCAACGGTTTCTTCCACTTCACCCAAAGACGTGGTCTCATGTTTTAAAATAGGTTTCCTTGCATGCTCGGTTAACAAACTTGCTGGTATCATGAGTGGTGTCCACGTGGTGCAAGGAGCTGCTGGCGAGTGACCCATGCATTGAGTAGAGTGAGTAGGTTGCCACGTGGTGGAAGGGAGCTGCATTCAAACCTGGTCTTTTTGGAGTTTTCCATGCTCTCCAACATGCACTTCCAGCTTGGTGTAACCATGCCATGACACTTCAACATGGGCCCCTCCTCCACCTCCTTTTTAATGTTTTAAGGTGGTTAAATAAAAATATTTCATTTCTTGGCATGTATTAATTTATAAGGTTGTTTTTGGCTTGATTAATCAACCCTCCTATGCTTGTCGAAGATGGAGGGTGAGGTCCTGTCAACACCAATCCAACACTATGATAATTCTTCACCGGAACTCCTTGTGCTATGATTATTAACTAATGCACAGCTCTTAGTTTGGTGGATGTAATCCGAAACATAACAAAAAATATAACACAAGAATACCATAAACTATGGTAAGAAGGAATAATGATAAATCTGAAATATCGGTGTAAATTATAATATCAACATGAAATTGTTACAATCTCACCCATGAGGTTCTTCAAGTGTTATTAATTTTACTTGCCTTCAAACAATAACTATGGGAGAAACTTCACAATTACACCTCTTAATGGCTTCTTTAACACACCTTCAAAATGATGGCTTCCTTTACACACTTACTCATACAATATTTCTCACTTCTTCATGTCTATGCTAAATGAGGGGAGTGGCCTCTTTATTTATAGGAATTCAGGCTTATCCACCATATCTCTAAGATAGGATAGGAAATCTCTTCACCAATCATATTCCATACCTAAACTCTTACCTTTACATGTAGGCTTATCTTCTAAGATAAGATAAACCTTATCATCTCACATGGGTTCCACCTTTTTAGAATTTTCCACAAATAAAATATACAAAATATTTATGACATCACTCTTTGTCCTTATTACAAATATAATATTTCTAATTCCTAATCATGTAGACCCTACTTCTCTACTTATCCCAACTTTGACATTTTAACATTACTGACCACTTACGACAAATATTTACTTTTTACAACATTCCTATTGTACTTTGACTGTTACCGTACTCTACATTATTGGCGGCACCATACTGATGGTGCCGTTATCTTCTATTGGACACCACTACTAATTATACTTAACAACATCCTATTCCTAATACATACATTAATAAAATAGAAATTATGGAGGAAAATTTTAATGTCAACATTTTCCCCCTTCCTAACTTCTACTCCGTCCTCGGAGTAGACTCTTATGGAAATTAAGGGGTTGGTGCTTGGAAAATCTTTAACTTGTCATGGTTGACCCATTTTGTAATGGGAGTACCATCTAATTCCTATGAATCGATATGTACCATTTCATGCGCACAACTACTATTTTGTAGGGCCCCATCCACTTTGGAAGAAATTTTCTCTGTCTTCTTTTTTTGTATCTGGAATCATATACTAGAACCAAGTCATTCACATGAAATGGAGACCAATGGATCTTTTGATCAAAGTATTCCTTTTGCTTCATTTTCTTCTTATAGCTTGTATCCTTCGCTATTTCCCTCATTTCCTCTAGCAAATGAAGATGTACCAACCTTTCTTTTATTGAATCACTTTCATCCATCCTTTCATTTTTCATAACTCTCACAGTGGGAATATCAAACTCAATAGGAAGAACTAGATCAATGCCATAAGCCAACTGAAATGGGGAGTATCCTATTGTTGACTTTGATGTTTCCCTATATGCCCACAATGCTGCATGAATCCTTTTATCCCACTTATGTACCTGTAAGGCTACATCTTTTGCTAGAATTTGACACAACACAAAATTTGTTCATTCCACCTGTCCATTTGTGCTTGGCTTGTATGTTGTTTCCTTCCTGTGCTTAATAGAAAACTTGTTGACTAGGGCTTCTACCACCTAATTAATGAAGTGGCTTCCTTGATCTCACAATTTCTAATGGGCAACCAAATTTGGTGACAATGCATTCATATATGAACCTTTCCACTTCATCCATGGAAGTTGTTTTCAATGGCCTAGCTTCAACCCACTCGGTTAATAATCTGGCGGCAACTACAATATACTTATTTTGATGTGGGGTAGTTGGAAGTGGAACTATAATGTCTATTCCCCACTTTTCAAAGGGACCAAGTGGAAGAATAGTGCATAATGGAGCTGATGAAGTCTTGCGGTTACCATGTGTTTGACAAATATCACATGTCTTACAATAATTATAACAATCTCTAAAAAGAGTGGGCAAGTGATAACCTACGTCCAAGATCCTTCTTGTTGTAAGTTGTCCAGAGAAGTGTCCTCCACATGTACCATTGTGGAATTCTTCTATCAGCTCCTTCCTTGATCACGTCCAATTACCTCTTATACTATCCATTAGGTCCTATTCAAATAATACTCCATGCGAGAATAGAATATGGATGACTCGGCTTGAGTAATCTTCCTCTTAGTCTTTGCATTGGCACCATCAGAAACTTGAATTCATTTAGATAATTCTAAATATCTATGTATTCACTAGGGATTGTGTCAAGCGATAAGAATGTTGCATCCGGGAAATCATCATCATCACAAGGTGAACCTAAACCATCATAGGCTCAAGAGAGTGCATCTACATTGACATGATTCTTTCCTCGCCTATCTATAATATCAAATTAAAATTATTGTAGAAAAATTATCCATCTTCCTATCCTCCCCCGATGGGTTAGGCTTATTGACAATATATTTTAGAGCCTCGATGATCTCACATAACTATAAATTTCTGCCCTAGCAAGTAATTTCTAAACTTCTTTAAAAAAATGATAGCTAGAGCCTCTTTTTCGAGTTACATGTATAATTTACCTTAAGACTTTGCTCATTTGTCTACTCCCAAAGTAAATTAGATGATCATTCCCATTTTCATCCTTTTGCTCAGAGTACTTCCTAGTGTTACATCCGAGGCATCGTATACACAATAAATGGCTTGCTCTAATCTGATTCTTTAAAATAGGTGAAGACACAAGGGCTTTCTTCGATTGTTCAAAAGCTTCATGCGCCTTATTTCCTAGTTCATAAGTAACATCCTTCTTCAAGAACTAGGTTAGTGGTCAGTGCAATCTTTGAGAATTTCTTGATGAACCTTCTATAGTAACCCACATGGCCTAAAAATGATCTCAACTTACTTCTATTCATAGGAAATGGTAACTCTTTGATTTTGAAACTTTATCGAGATTAGTAGTCTTGTCATTACCAATCCGCACTATGATAATTCTTCACCGAACTCCTCATGCTATGATTATTTACTAATGCACACCTTTAGTTTGGTGGATGTAATCTGGAAACAAAACAACAACATAACACAAGAATACCATCGACTATGATAAGACGGAATGATGAAAAATATGAAATATCAAAGTAAATTATAATATTAACATGAAATTGTTACAATCTCACCCATAAGGTACTTCAAGTGTTATCGAATTCACTTGCCTTCCACCAATACTCATGGGAGAAACTTTACAATTACACCTCTTAATAACTTCTTCAACACACCTTTAAACCGATGGCTTCCTTCGCACACTTACTACAATATTTCTCACTACTTCCTTCTATCCTAAATGAGGGGGATGGCCTCTCTATTTATAGAACTTCCAGGCTTATCCATCTTATCTCTAAGATAGGACAAGAAATCCACTCTAACGAATCATATTCTATACCTTAACTCTTATCTGTACATGTAAGCTTATCTTTTAAGATAAGATAAACCTTATCATTTTACATGGGTTCCACATTTTTAGACTTTTTACAAATAAAATACACAAAATATTTATGACCTCACTCCTTGTCCTTATTACCAATATAATATTTCTAATTCCTAATCATGTAGACCCTACTTCTCTAATTACCCAAACTTTGACATTTTAACATTACTTGGACCACTTACGACAACTATTTACTTTTTACCACAACATTCCTATTGTACTTTTGACTATTGCCGTACTATACATTATTGGCGGCGTGTCAGATCTGCAGCGCCTGTTATCTTCTATCTGACGCTACTACTAATTATACTTAACAACATCATATTCCTAATAGATACATTAATGAAATAGAAATTATGGTGGAAAATTTTAGTGTCGACATCTTCCCCTTCCTAGCTTCTACTCATCCTATATGCCCACAATGCTGCATGAATCCTTTTATCCCACTTATGTACTGCAAGGTTGCATCTTTTGCTAGAATTTGACACAACACAAAATTTGTTCGCTCCACTTTGTCCATTTGTGCTTGGCTTGGATGTTGTTGCCTTCTGTGCTTAATAAAAAAACTTATTGACTAGGGCTTCTACCACCTCATTAATGAAGTGACTTCCTTGATCGTTACAATTTCTAATGGACAACCAAATCCATGTGACAATGCGTTCATATATGAACCTTGCCACTTCATCCATGGAAGCTGTTTTCAATGGCCTAGCTTCAACCCACTTGGTTAAATAATCTGTGGCAACTACAATATACTTATTTTGGTGTGAGGTAGTTGGAAGTGGACCTACAATGTCTATTCCCCACTTTTCAAAGGGACCAAGTGGAAGAATAGGGCATAATGGAGCTGATGAAGTCTTACGGTTACCATGTGTTTGACAAATATCACATGTCTTACAATAATTATAACAATCTTTAAAAAGAGTGGGCCAGTGATAACTTGCATCCAAGATCCTTCTTCTGTAAGTTGTCCAGAGAAGTGCCCTCCACATGTACCATTGTGGAATTCTTCTAGCAGCTCCTTCCCTTGATCACGTCCAATCGCCTCTCTCTGACTTATCCATCAGGTCCTATTTGAAATAATACTCCATGCAGAATAGAATATGGACGACTGGCTTGAGTAATCTTTCTCTTAGTCTTTGCATTGACACCATCAGGAAACTTGAATTTATTCAGATAATTACAAATATCTATGTATTCACTAGGGATTGTGTCAAGGGATAACAATGTTGCATCGGGAAATCATCATCATCACAAGATGATCGTAAACCATCATAGGCTCGAGAGAGTGCATCTACATTGACATGCTTATTTCCCACCTATCTATAATATCAAATTCAAATTCTTGTAGCAAAATTATCCATCTTGCTATCCTCCATGATGGGCTAGGATTATTTACAATATATTTTATAGCCTTTGATGATCTCACTACAACTAGAAATTTTTACCCTAGCAAGTAATTTCTAAACTTTTTTATAGCAAAAATGATAGCTAGAGCCTCTTTTTTCGATTACATTATAATTTACCTCAAGACCTTTGCTCATTTGTCTACTCCCAAAGTAAATTGGATGTTCATTCCCATTTTCATCCTTTTAGCTCAAAGTACTTCCTAGTGCTTTGCATCTAAGGCATCAAAGTGTACACAATGAATGGCTTGCTCCAATCTGGATTCTTCAAAATAGGTGAAGACACCGGGGCTTCCTTCATTGTCTAAAAGCTTCATGCGCCTTATTTCCCGGTTCATAAGTAACATCCTTCTTCAAGAATCAAGGTTAGTGGTCATGCGATCTTTGAGAAATTCTTGATGAACCTTCTATATTAACCCACATGGCCTAAAAATGATCTCAACTTACTTCTATTCATAGGAAATGGTAAATCTTTGATTGTTGAAATTTTATCGGATCAGTACCAACACCATCTCTAGATACAACATGCCCTAACAAAACACCTTTGGAACATCCAAAGACACACTTTGTAGGGTTTAGTGAGGCTTGTGCTTCATCTAACCTTTGAAATACTGTCTCCATCCGGTGCAGGTGGTCCAAGTTGCTCCCATAGATGTAAAAATCATCCGAAATACTCGATTAAGGTCCCAATGTAGAGTTTGAACACCCTATTCATCAAACGATGGAATGTTGCTGGAGCATTACACAACCTAAAAGGCATAACTCTATAAGAAAACGTTCCCCAAGGAGTGGTGAACGTGGTCTTCAGCTGATCTTTCTCTGCTATACGAACTTGGTTGTAGCCGCTATATCCATCAAGAAAACTATAGCACTCTGCCTAGCTACTTCGGCCCAAGATATGATCTGAAAATGGAAGAGGGTAATGATCCTTCTTTGTTGCCTTATTGAGCTTCCTGTAATCAACACAAATGCGTAGCTTCCCATTCTTTTTTATTGAGATCACAATGGGAGAAACCCATTCTGAATTCTCCACAAAGAAATATGAATCTCCGCATCAAGCAACTTATCTATTTCTTCTTTTACAGGTCTTGGAAAAATTAGGATTCATTGTATATAGCATTTGCTTTATGGGCTTAGCACCATCTACCAGCTCAATAGAATGTTCTACCCAACTTACTTGATGGAGTTCCTTGTAATCAAAAGTGAATATGTGTATGTACCTTCGAAAGAGCTAGAGGTAGGATTCCTTCTCACTCTCCATCACAGCATCACCAATCTTTATTTGTTGGAGACGATCATCAACTTCTTCTTCAGATAATTTTATGGGGTCATGAGTTGTGTGACCGGAAGGATATCCATGACTGAAATATCCACCTCGCTTTCTTCATCTTCGTGTCCACTTCACCGGTACTAGAGTAATCGTGAGGATGTCCAATCATTAGTTTCATCACTTGAATCCACAGTTCTCGCTTTATTATGTCGAGGGATCATGTTTATCTTCACCCTCTCTCTACTACCACGTCCAAGTTTCATGAAACCTTCATTCCAGTAGTTTCTTACATGAACTCTCCTTAGCCATGGTCTTCCTAATAGCATTGGGTACGCAACAACACTATTCATTTTTCATCACCTCGAAAGTCTACCACACATACAACACCCATAATAGATATTGCCACATTTGAAACTACACCTTTTGGTTTAGTTTTTCCTTATTTAATGACCTTAACATAAGTGTTGAAGGGCGATCAATTTTCAACCCCAACATATTCATTACAGAGACTCGGTCATTATATTAACTACAACACCTCCATCAACTAAGACATCATGAATTGAAATACCATTACATAATACCTCATCTTATGGAGCATAGGGATCTGCCTCTCTCCTCCAAAACAGGGACCTCAACCTCCTTCCTTCGTCAAGCATTGAGTCCACTTCATAGCTCTCGCCTCTTCTCGAAGACATAGCCAAGAGTTGACCATATGTAATATTTGCAGGCCTTTTGGACAGATCTTCCAGATGGAGTATGGTCCTTGCCCTGTGAAATCGTAAAATCCCGCACACCCAACTTTTCTTCTCCTATGTTTCTTATTAGTTTATCCTTTCATCTTCTTAGGATCATTTCCATCTTGATTATCTTTTTCTTTCTTTCTTTTTGTTACAAACACATCTACTTCATTATTTCTACTCTTATCTACTACATCAAAAGAATTCACAGGTGTTTTCCTTTATCATTATCTCCTTTACTGAGTTTAGAAGCTCTATCTCGACAATTATACTTATAATGACCCTTTTATAACAACCATAACATACAACTTCAAAAATATTTCTTTTTGGACCTCTATCTCCTCCCCGAGAACTAAATTCTTTCCTCAAGAAGATTAATAGTTAATCGACCCATCTTTTGAGCAGATCTTCATACTCGGTAGATGTACTAGGAGAAATATTTGTGCTCACCGGGAGTGGGTTACGGACCAAAGGTGCTGGTGTAGGCTCTACTTTAGCAACAATTTCTTTGGGCTCCTCTTCCATGCTTTCTTCTTACCTTCTTGCAATCTCCTTTGCTTGTTCAATGGTAGTTGGGTGGTCATACTTCACTCATTGTCTGATATCTAGCTTCATCCCAAGAATGAAGTGCTTACATAGGAGATTATCCACGCCATTCATCAACCCATCCACTAATCCTTCCTTCCAGATCTGGGCATCGAGCTTCCTCCTTAGCTCTAGAACACGAGCATGATAATCCCTTATCTTCTCCTTCTCTCCTTGGGATAGCTTTGTGATATTGATCATGAGATCTGCATATTTCTGTTGTTCACCAAATTCTTCAAGAAAACTTTCAGTTAATAAATCCCATTAATTTTTCACATTATCACCTAGTGTTTCAAACCACCTAAGTGTCTTTGAAACATCCAAAAAGGTAGGAAAAATTTAGTCCATTGTTCCCTTCTTATGAGGCCATTACAAATACAAGATCGTTTAAACTCTTGAATGAAAGAAGAAGCACCTTCATTAGATTGAGCTAAAAAAACATGAATCTTTCCCATTTTCAAAAGTAACCACCGTGAAATACCAACCCACAAGTACAATCAACAAGATTTATGTGCATAAATAATTGGAATCACTATACTAGAAAGTGACTTTACACCTTTCTACAGTAAAATAGAAATGACCACGGTAAACTATGGTAAAACTTGACTTACTGCAGTAAAAACTGGCGACTTTTATCTTGTGGTAAACACTATTCATGGTAAAAGTGAAGTTACCGCAGTAGTAAATACTATTCACGGTAAAAAGTGACTTCACTACGGTAAATACTATTCCCAAAAAAAATGAATTTACCATGGTAACTACTATTCATGGCAAAAATGACTTTACCATAGTAACTACTATACACAAGAAAAACAAGGTTACCCTCTAATTGATTTTTGACTAAGTGGGAATATCTCTCCAGAAAATCCACTAACGAGGAATGGTCCCTATTAAACGGAACCAAAATGTCATCACCAATCCGGCACTATGATAATTCTTCACCGAAACTCCTCGTCTATATGATTATTTACTAATACCACACCTTTAGTTTGGTGGATGTAATCTGAAACAAAACAACAACATAACATAAAAATACCATCGACTATGATAAGACAGAATGATGAAAAATCTGAAATATCAAAGTAAATTATAATATTAACATGAAATTGTTACAATCTCACCCATGAGGTACTTCAAGTGTTATTGACTTCACTTGCCTTCCACTAATACTATGGGAGAAACTTTACAATTACACCTCTTAATAACTTCTTCAACACACCTTTAAACCGATGGCTTCCTTCGCACACTTCCTACAATATTTCTCACTACTTCCTTCTATCCTAAATGAGGGGGTGGCTCTCTATTTATAGAAATTCCAGGGCTTATCAATCTTATCTCTAAGATAGGATAAGAAATCCACTCACAAATCATATTCCATACCTTAACTCTTATCTATACATGTAAGCTTATCTTTTAAGATAACATAAACCTTATCATTTTACATGGGTTCCACATTTTTAGACTTTTTACAAATAAAATACACAAAATATTTATGACCTCACTCCTTGTCCTTATTACCAATATAATATTTCTAATTCCTAATTATGTAGACCCTACTTCTCTAATTACCCAAACTTTGACATTTTAACATTACTTGGACCACTTATGACAACTATTTACTTTTTACCACAACATTCCTATTGTACTTTTGACTATTGCCGTACTATACATTATTGGCAGCAATAAATCTTGACCGGCAGCCATTATCTTCTATCGAGCACTACTACTAATTATATTAACAACATCCTATTCCTAATACATACATTAATGAAATAGAAATTACGGAGAAAAATTTTAGTGTCGATAATGCACTATGCAATACCATCTCTGGATATAACATGCCCTAACAAAACACCTTTAGAACATCCAAAGACAAACTTTGTAGGGTTTAGTGAGGCTTGTGCTTCATCTAACCTTTGAAATGATGTCTCCATCTAGTGCAGGTGGTCCATCTTGCTCTCATAGATGGAAAAATCATCCAGAAATACTCTGATGAAGTTCCCAATGTAGGGTTCAAACACCCTATTCATCAAGCGTTGGAACGCGTTCTTTGGAGCATTACACAACCCAAAAAGGTATAAATCTATAAGCAAACGTTCCCAAGGAGTGGTGAATGTGGTCTTGGTGATCTTTCTTTCTATACTAACTTGGTTGTATCCATTATATCCATCAAAAAACTATAGCACTCCCGCCGCATTACTTCTCCAAAATCTAATCGAGAATGGAAGAGGGTAATGATCCTTATTTTTTACCTTATTGAGCTTTCTATAATCAACACAAATGCGTAGCTTCCCATTCTTTTTTATTGAGATCACAATTAGAGAAACCCATTCTAAATTCTCCATGTGAAATATAAATCCTGCATCAAATAACTTATCTATTTCTTCTTTTACGGTCTTGGAAAAATTAGGATTCATTCTATATGGCATTTGCTTTATGGGCTTAGCACCATCTACCAAATCAATAGAATTTTCTACCCAATTTACTTGACTGAGTTCCTTGTAATCAAAAGTGAATATGTGTATGTACCTTCGAAAGAGCTAGAGGTAAGATTCCTTCTCACTCTCCATCATAGCATCACTAATCTTTATTTTTGAGATGATCATCAATTTCTTCTTCGATAATTTTATGGGATCATGTGTCAATGTGACTGGAAGGATATCCATGACCGAAACATCAACCTCACTTTCTTCATCTTCGATGTCCACTTCATAGTACTCGATTAATCGGAGGATTTCCAATCATCGCCTTCATCACTTGAATCTACTACGAGTTCGCCTTATGATGCCGAGGGATCACATTTATCTTCACCTCTCTCTCTACCACGCCCAAGTGTCATGAAGCCTTCATTCCAATAGTTTCTTGCATGAAATCTCCTTAGCCATGGTCTTCCCCAACAACATTGGGTACGCTTGTAATACCATTTTTCATCACCTGAAAGTATACCACACATACAACACCCATAACAAATATTGCCACATTTGAGACTACACCTTCTCGGTTTAATTTTTCCTTTATTTAATGAACTTAACATAAGTGTTGAGGTGTGATCAATTTTAAACCCAACATGTTCATTACGGACTTTGGTCATTACATTAACGCCAGAGCACCTCCATCAACTAAGACGTCATGAATTGAAATACCATTACATAATACCTCAGCTTGTGGAGCGTAAGGATCTCGCCTCTGCCTCCAAAATAGGGACCTCAACCTCCTTCCTTCATTGAGCATTGAGTCCACTTCGCATCTCTCACCTCTTCTCGGGCATTTACATAGCCAAGAGTTGACCATATGTAATATTTACAGGCCTTTTGAACAGATCGTCTAAGATAGAGTATGGTCCTTGTCCCTGTGAAATTAGAAAATCCTGCACACCCAACTTTCTTCTCCTATGTTTCTTACTAGTTTCTCCTTTCATCTTTTTAGGATCAGTTCCATCTTGGTTATCTTTTTCTTTCTTTCTTTTTTTTACAAACACATCTACTTCATTATTTATTCTCTTATCTACTACATCATAAGAATTCATAGGTGCTTTCCTTTATCATTATCTCTTGTACCCGATGTAGAAGCTCTATCTGGACAATTATACTTATAATGACCCTTTTTATAACAACCATAACATACAACTTCAGAAATATTTCTTTTTGAACCTCTATCTCCTCCCTAAGAACTAAATTCTTTTCCTTGAAGAAGATTAGTAGTTAAGCGACCCATCTTTTTGGCGGATCTTCATACTCGAGATGTAATAGGAGAAGGATTTGTGCTCACCGAGAGTGGTTGTGGATTCTAGACCAAAGGTGCTGGTGTAGGCTCTACTTTAGAAACAATTTCTTTGGGATCCTCTTCCATGCTTTCTTCTTTCCTTCTTGCAATCTCCTTTGCTTGTTCAATGGTAGCCTTGGGAAGTCATACTTCACTCATTATTTGATTTCTCGGCTTCATCCCAAGAATGAAGTGCTTACTGAGAGAGGAGATTATCCATGCCATTCATTAACTCATCCGCTAATCCTTCCTTCCGAATCAGGGCATCGAGCTTCCTCCTTAGCTCTAGAACACAAGTATGATAATCCCTTATCTTCTCCTTCTCTCCTTGGGCTAACTTTGTGATATCGATCATGATATCTACATATTTCCATTGTTGTTCACCAAATTCTTCAAGAAAACTTTCGCTTAATAAATCCCATGAGTTTTTCACATTATCACCTAGTGTTTCAAACCACCTAAGAGGCTGAACCATCCAAAAGGTAGGAAAAATTCAGTCCATTGTTCCCTTCTTATAAGGCCATTACAAATACAATATCGTTTAAACTCTTGAATGAAAGAGGAAGCATCTTCATTAGATTGGGCTGAAAAACAGGGATCTTCCCCATTTCCAAAAGTAACCACAATGAAATACCAACCCACAAGTACAATCAACAAGACTTATGTGCACAAATAATTGGAATCACTATAATAGAAAATAGAAATGACCACGGTAAACTATGGTAAAACTTGACTTACTGCAGTAAAAACTGACTTTACTGTGGTAAACACTATTCACAGTAAAAAGTGAAGTTACTGCGGTAAATACTATTCACGGTAAAAGTGACTTTATCATGTAAAAATGACTTTTACCGTGGTAAACACTATTCACAAAAAAGTGAAGTTCTTCAAGGTAAATATTCACGGAAAAAGTGACTTTACCATGGTAACTACTATGCACAAAAAAAACAAGGTTACCCTCCAAATGTTTTCTCGACTAATCGGGAATATTTCTCTAGAAAATCCACTGAACGAGGAATGGTCCTGACAATGTAACCAAAATGTCAACACCAATCCGGACTATGATAATTCTTCACCAGAACTCCTCATGCTATGATTATTAACTAATGCATAGCTCTTAGTTTGTGGATGTAATCTATAAACACAACAAAAAACATAACACAAGAATACTATAGACTATGATAAGAAGGAATAATGATAAATCTGAAATATCGTTGTAAATTATAATATCAACATGAAATTGTTACAATCTCACCCATGAGGTTCTTCAAGTGTTATTAACTTCACTTACCTTTAAACAATAACTATGGGAGAAACTTCACAATTACACCTCTTAATGGCTTCTTTAACACACCTTCAAAATGATGGCTTCCTTTACACACTTACTCATACAATATTTCTCACTTCTTCTCTCTATGCTAAATGAGGGGGTGGCCTCTTTATTTATAGGAATTCAGGCTTATCCACCTTATCTCTAAAATAGGATAGGAAATCTCTTCCAGCCAATCATATTCCATGCCTAAACTCTTGCCTTTACATATAGGCTTATCTTCTAAGATAAGATAAACCATATCATCTCACATGGGTTCCACCTTTTTAGACTTTTCCACAAATAAAATATATAAAATATTTATGACATCTCTCTTTGTCCTTATTACAAATAGAATATTTCTAATTCCTAATCATGTAGACCATACTTCTCTACTTATCCCAACTTCGACATTTTAACATTACGGACCACTTACGACAAATATTTACTTTTTACAACATTCCTATTGTACTTTGACTATTACCATACTCTACATTATTAGCGGCACCGTCTTGATGGCACCGTTATCATCTATTGGATGCCATTACTAATTATACTTAACAACATCCTATTCATAATACATATATTAATAAAATAGAAATTAAGGAGGAAAATTTTAATGTCGATAGTCCGGGGTTGGCGGAGGCTAACCCTCCCCCGCAGCGTAGTCAAAACAAACCCCTGTTAAAATTCCGTGCCATTTCCAACGAGTACCCACACAATACCCTTTACTCCATATCATGTACTTTTTAATGCGTTTGTAGCATCTAGTGTATTTAGTCAAAGTTGCATGATTTTTCACACTTTACATGATGGCATTGCCAATTTTGTGAACGCACTACTTTTATAAAGTGTCACATTCTGGTTGTACTCTTGGGCCTACACACGAGGATGCATTATCGACCGAGTCTGACATCTTGCTTTTGTGCATATTGCATTTTTCATCATGGAGAGTGCTCTTTCCAGACTTGAGCATCATAAGATCACTTTACAGCCTCCGCCACTTCTCACCTGGGAGAGGGAACTATTCATTTTTGCATGCTTCCATGGAACATTACTTCACCCACGAGGGTCTTTTACCCTTCTTGCTTGGGCTAGTTCTTGCACCTGCTGATCATCGTCAGCTGGAGGACTTCCTTGACACTTGTGACCATGTCTTTGGTCACATGATGATGCATGTCTCTTGTTCTCTCTGGTTTCACGTGGCAGACTCAGATCCACCTCACCATGTTTGGAGCATTCTTCAGTCCTTGTATGGAGACCCTTCACATACTGTCGCCATTGTTGCTACTATTGATTCAGTTATCTCCTCCATTTCTTTGTGTGATGACAGTTCCACTAACACAGGCTCGCTTGGTTCTACTTCTGATGACGAGGATTGTGCATCCAGTTCTGATGTCGAGAGTACTACAGAGGACTCTTCTCCTCTTTCTCTCACTATTCCAAAGAGTGTTGACACTTCCCACATCTCATCAGATATCGAGCAGTCCCCTTCTCAGTCTCATACAGTCATCACACCCGCCTCCTTTCCACTTCCAGTGTGCGAGGCCCTTTTCACTCCTCTACCTTCATTGGATGACTCATACCTATCATACATCGCTCTTCTATTTATTGAGCCCCCTCATTGGGATGAGTATCTACCTGACCTTGGTCATCTTTTGCAGAGTCTACTTGTGATGCTCCACAGTCCCGCATCCATCTATAGGTGTTTCGAGAGGAGTTCATCATCTCTGTTGTTGGAGTGCCCCTTCGGGAATCATGTCACTTCCACATTTCCAGAGACCTTCATTGATCCACCCTTAGTTTTGGATCCCTTCTCTATTGTGGAGGATGTTATGTTCCCTTCACATCACATAGACATCCTTTCTCGTGGGTTTTCCTCTTCACTTTAATAGTTCTACGCATGTGGTATTACCTTCGATTCCTTGGCACTCACTTGCTAGACCTATGTCACACTTTCATGCACCGGACTCGAGTTATTCATGTTCTTGCCTTCACGGTTTCCTTTGTGGAGTGGGCAAACTTCCAAGCACATCATTTCTGTTCTTCCTAAGGGCATGCACACAGTTCATTACGAGTGGCTCTTCTTTAGTCCAGAGGTATAGGATCTTGTCATCGAAATTCTTCTGGGAGACTTCTTGGCGCTCTGAGTTTAGATCTATCCATAACATCTTCTGCATCCCTCTCATCTCCCTCTTCTTCTCTCTTCTTCTTCTTTCCGAGAGATTTCCTCTTTGTACATGGGTACCTTTTCAGGATCATCTAGAGTGGGACCCATATTTGACATCTTTCTTAGATTATAAAGTGTTTTGTTCTCTTGTGGTGGATGTTTTTCCCACTAGGTTTTCCTTCGCTACTTGGGACTTCTTTCTTGTGCATGGGTACCTCATCGGGCTTTGTGTTGGGACTCATTTCTCATTTATGACTTGCTTTGCCTCATCTAAGCTATGATGAAGGGGGTGTTGGTGTGTGTTATTTTCCACATCATTAGGTGAGTCATCTCATTTAGGGATCATTATGAGATTCCCTTATGCCTAAGTGCGTTAGTGCATTAGTGCAGTTAAAAACGTCGGTGCATCATATGCATCATTGCGAGTTACACTTCTATTCGGGAATGTAACTCCCCCTCTCTACTATGCGTTGTCATGATTGCAGTAGCACCTCATATATATTTACTCAAAGACCTCTTATATGTACACGTCTTTTGATCTATGAAATAGATGAGAGTTTTATGGCTTAACCAGTTCTACCTGTTTCAAATATTTGCATGCACATTCGGTTGATGCTCACTCCTCCCGAGATCTCTTCACACTACCGCTTTGCACATCCGTAGATGTGCATTTCATCCATCATGATCATCACTTGCGGTTTTTAAACCCTCTTTCATACGCAAGCTCGAAAAGAAGACAACTCACTAAAAGTAGACAAAAATATGTACATATCTATGATAGAAAGTATACTCTACTCCATAACATCAAGACTTGATATCATGTAGGTGGTAGGCCTTGTTGGAATATTTCAAGAAGATACGAGGGAAACACACTTGAAGGAGGTCAAGAGAATTCTAGAGATATCTCATGATAACACTTGATTATTAACTTTGGTATCCCCAAATCAATGACTTTAGCATAAAAGCATATATAGATGCTGACTAGGTATGAAGTGTTGATGACACAAAGAGTACAAGTGGTAGAGAATTATTTGTTAAAAATTTCTTAGTGTCTTTGTTAAGAAAGAATAAATCATCATTATAACTCTCAACATGTGAAGCATAATATATATCTTCCGCAATGTGTTGCACTCAAGTTCTTTGGATGAAGGAGACATTGGAAGATTACAAGGTAAAATATGATAGCCTAATTCCCTTATTTTGTGACAGCACAAGTGTAATAAGTGTCTCTAAGAATCTTGTGTTCTAATAAAAAACCAATCAAATTCTAATTAGATACCACTTCTTGAGGGAAAAATTAAATGACAAGAAAATCAGCCTAGAATATCTGAGCACTAAAGAAGAAATTGCGATATTATGACCAAGCCTTTGCCAAAAAGCAACATTTGAGCACTTAAGGAATGAATTGGGGTTCATTCCCGATCCCACAAACAAGTAGAAAATGTGGAGATATTGTAAGGAATCATTCTCAAGTAATATCGGATCCTAATTAGTGCAAAATGCAGGTCTTAATGCGGGGAGCTAGTTTTTTAGCTCTTTTTGACAAAATATGTATCAACTCGGGGAGCATTACCACGAGCCTACCAAGTTATATCAATCGAATATTTAGCCTAGGGGGAGCTTCTTGAGGTAAGAATGTGATATTATCAAGTTTATTTACATCTTCATAATTATGTGGCATAGAGGGCTCTTTGTCATTGTTGTCAAAGGGGGAGAGATCTGAATCAAAAACTAGCTAAATAAGGAGAGATAAAGAGTGTTATCAAAAACCAGGTATGCAAGTGTTTTGAAATAAAAATTTGTAGGTTTTGAAGTGTTTCCATCAATGAAAAAGGGGGAATTTTTTGGACCTTTATCAATGTCATGAGTGTTTTCATTAATGTTAAGTCACATTGATGGAAAAAAGAAGCAAAACGTATAGTGCAAGTGTTGTGTAGGTATATCAAGTTCAACCATGTATGGAAAGAGATACTTGGTAAGAGAAATGTGAAGGTTAATTGGTAGTTTCATATCTCAAAGGCTTCAAGATAATTAAGGACAAGTTCTAAGGGACTTAAACTGATTTTGTGCATGTTGTGAACATGAGGAGAAAGCCGCCAAAGTCTAAATGAAGCCGCAAAGGCTTAGTCACAACCACAGATAAAGGGATGAAGCCACAGGGAAAAAGGAAAAGCCATGGGAGTAAGGAAAGATAAAGAAAAAATCCATGAAGGACTAGAGATAGCCGCGGAGAACGACAAAATCCACAGGTAAAAGAATAGAGCCGAAGACATGGATCAAAGTTGTGAAGAATTCCCTCAAAATACCAAGGAAATAAAAAAAAGAATAATAGTCCATAATAGAGAGCACTTTAGGAAGGCCAAAGAAGATAGAAAAATATGCAAAAGAAAAGGAAAGCCACAGACACAAAAAATATACCATCAAATAAGAAATGCATGAGATCAAAGAAAATTTATGTGATACAAAGGAAAATGTCACATAAACTAAAGAAAGCCATGAAATGAGCAGAGATATGAATTGGGTAGGGCTCTTAGAATAATCTAAGTATTTTGAATATGGTCAAATGGGATTTTGTTCTCTGAAATCAATATTGATCTAAATATAAAATAGAGAAGTTGAACATTGCTTGTGCTCCACATAACACGTAGACCCTATTTGATAAATCTCGAGTTCCAGATGTCAACATTTAATGCTCTTTGAATTTGTGGAAAACTAATTACATATTCCAGATCACGAAATCCATTCCCGATTCTCGGGTAAATTAAATATCAGAGAAGAAAATGGTTTTCTCATCTTGATCACGTTGGAAATCCTAAAAATAGTAAAAATCTATTTTAGGTATCTACTCATAAATAACTCCTAGAAAATGTACAAAAAATGGCGAAGTCAGACCAATTATAGAGAGAATAAATCTGGAGTTTTTTGCATGCATTTCATTGATCACATTTGCATCCGATAGATAGAAAAGAGTACATGAAATACCAAAGGAAGTGATGGAGAATATTAGTGATCTATAAAAATAAAATCTCCATGCGAATATGCTTAATGCTCAAGTAATGAAAATGATGCATTCGAGCTAAAGAAGATACAGAAGAAAAGATAAAGGAAAAAGGGGAGAAACCATATGAAGTGTTGAAGATATATCAAATGAGGAGCATCAGTGTGACTGATTGATTGAGAAAGATAGTTCACAATCGGATGATTAGAAAGAGAGTGATAGAGAAAACACAAACAAATACATAAAATAAAAGAAATGATAACTAGATTGTATAAGCAAATAACTCAAATGTTAATCAAACACCATGATAAATAAGATGAAAGCAATTTTCTAGAATAACTTTACATAAAACCTTTGCAAAGAAAATGAAAAGCAATATAATATATTATTATGGAACTCAATGAAATAAAATGAGAATGGGACTTTCTTATATAGGCAAGGAATAACAATCTAAGAACTAGTCAAGTCCATAGATTTAGGAAATAATTAGTCATCAAGGATCTAGTCAATATCATGGATCAAGGAAAATAATCTACCTAACAACTAGATAATATCTCCTAATATCTAAATAAGATAAAAGAAATATCCACACACATTAGTGGGTGAGGATGAATATAATAAAGGTAAATAAAATACCTAGGTGAACATGAGATAAGGTAAATACCTACTCTAACACCCCCTCAAACTGAAGCTAGGGGCCAAAATACAAGTGGCATATCATCCATATTATGAGTCTCGAAAATTAGGCTTGATGAGGTACTCATGTACAATATTTCCATGAAGAAATCTTAAACCAAAAGAAGGAAAGAATCATGCTAGAAGGAAAGAGAAATAAGAAGAAGGAATATGTTCTCATGAACACCCCCAAAAAACTTCTGAAACCCCAAGCATTCCACACAGCTCAATGTAGTGAGGTGATCAAGAAAGAACTTTGTAAATATATGTAATATAACTTGCTGCTAAGTTTGAATGTACTCAAAGCAAAGAAATCCATCATAAATGTGTTGATGAATGAAGTGTATGTGTATCTTAATATGATTGGTGCGTTGGTGCTCAACAAGGTTGTGAGAAATGTGAATTACACTCCCCCTCAAGTGAAGCTAGGGGCCAAAAAGAAGTGGCATGTCCATAGTATGAGTCTGAAAAATAGGCATGACGAGGTACTCATGTACAATATTTCCATGAAGAAATATTGAACCAAAAGAAGGAAATAATCTTTCTAAAAGGAAAGAAAAAGAAAAAAGAATAAGAAGGAAGAGGTTCTCACGAAAAACCCCCAAGAACAACTTCTGAAATCCCAAGCATTCCATGCAACTCAAGGTAGTGAGGTGATGAAAAATGGCTTCATATATATGTCTACAACTTGTTGCTGATTTGGAATGTACTCCAAGCAAATAAATCCATCCTAAATGTGTTGACGAATTAAGTGTATGTGTATCTCAATATGATTGGTGCGCTGGTGCTCAACAACGTTGCGAGAAATGTGAATTACACTCTGGTTTTCGCACCAAAGTACAGTCAGAGAATCTTGTGGGAATCAAAACTCTTTCAATAACTTTCAAATCCACATGATTTTTTGACTCCCTGTAACATCTTCTCTATAGTCTACCTCTGAAGATGAAAGTGAAATAGCTGTTTATTTTTACACGCCCAAGAAAAAATATATCTAGAAGTGAAGTGGAATGTCCTTCATCAATAAAACCTACCCAATATGAATCAGAGTATATCCAACAAAATGAGTATATCCCATAGTGTAGTGTAGGCCAAAGTGGGAAGAGCCCTACAAATAACTCAAAATCCTTTTAGCATCTTGTCAGTGACTACTATGAGGAGAATGTGCAAACCAAGATAAAAACCCTACTGCAAATGAAATATCAGGGAAAGTATGGGTCAAGTACATGAGACTCCCAACCAACTGCCTATACAATGTAGGATCCAAAAGTGGCATGGTACATGTGGAAGTAAGAGTAACCCCAAACTGAAAAGGAGATGGAATTGGCTTGCAATCAACCATATCAAAGCACCGAAGAAGATCATGAGTGTACTTTTACTGACTCAAATGAATCCTTGAATCTATATAAGAAACTTGCAAACCATAGAAATAATGCAATAACCCAAGATATGTCATGTCAAACTGTGTAAAAAGAGATCTCTCGAATAGTCTCAATGTGGGAAGAATACTTGTGAGTAACAAATAATCAACATACAAGAAAAGTATAAGAATATCCTCACCAAAATGTAGGAGATACATATATGATCAAAGTGGCAATGAAAAAAAATAGTAGATAGAAGAAAAGAATCCATATTCTCATATTAAGCCCGAGGGATTGTTTGAGACCGTAGCGAGACCTTTAGAGATGACAAACAAGATAAGAATCCTAAAAAATCAAGCGGGTAGCTCTATTTATATTTCCTCTTATAAATATCCATGTAAGAAGGCAATCTTCACATCCATCTAGTATACGGTCCACCCCATGTGATGAAGCAATAACAAGTAAAAGGCATACATAATCCATCTTGCAATAGGTGTAAAAGCATCGAGTAATCAATACCTTAAACTTGTGTAAAACCCTTTGCAACAAAACAAGTCTTACACTTGTCAATGGACCCATCAACTTCATATTTAATTCGGTATACCCATTTACACCTAACCATATTTCTTCCTTTAGGAAGAGATACCAAATCCCAAGTATGATTCTTCATCAAAGAAGAATACTCAGCTACCATCACATCATCCCACTCCTGTATCCCATGAGCCTTTGAAAAATATTGTGGATCCTCGAAACTTCCTAACACAAAATTCTAGAACCTGTAGAATGTGTGTGATGATGCTTGGTGGGTGGAAGACCCTATATGAAAGGTGTTTCATCAGAAATTGTAATACGAGCCCACTTATGAATAGTGACAGCAATAGTGGCAATATGATCCGGAAATGACATCTATAACCTCCTCATCAACCTCCTCAGAGAAAAGGATCCTCAAGATGAGATGAAGAAGGAGGCATGGAAGAATATGAAGAATCATGAGGAGTGAATCTATCATCAAACTAAACATCTGTTCGAAAAATAACGTCATGAGTATCATGATCTAAAATTCGATAATCTCTCATGTTCTCACAATACCCTACAAAGATCAAGGGTTTTCTCTACTTATCCAAAGGTTTCCTTTTCTTCTTTGGCATAAATGCCCAAGAATGTCTCCTAAAGACTAAAAAAATGAGACATCTGGCTTAGTGTTTGACCAAGCTTCCTCTGAGTCAAATGCTTAAGTGCTTTGTGTGGTGTGTGATTCTGAATGTAGTTAGCACAATTAACTTCTTCCTAGTAGATAGGAGGTAAATCTCTAGAATACATCATACAGTTAGTAATTTCCTTCAAAGTTCTATTCTTTCATTTTTATAAGCCCTTATGTTGTGGAATATGATGAAAAAAATGTTGGTGAATAATACGTTGAGTTGCCAAAAAGTCAAAAAAACTCATTGTTGAAGTAATCCCCCCATTATCAATACAAAGGTTCTTTATGTAACTAGAATATTGTTTCTCGACCAAATCCTTGAAGAATTTAAAGTGTGAAAAAAAATCACTTTTGTACTTGGTAAAATAAACCCAAGTACGCCTCAGAAAATTATCAATAAAGGTAAGTACATACTTAGCTCGATTGAAAGAGGGGGTAGGAAAAACCATCAAGTCACTATGCACAAGCTCAAGTGGTGAAGATGCTCTCTTAGAAAAATTCTTAGGAAAAATATTTTGGTGTTCTTTCCCTAATGCACAACCATGAAAAACTCACTCAAGAAAAGAAACTGTAGGAAGACCATCAACCATACCACGAGTGCTCAACTTCTTCAAATATATGTAATTGAGATGCCCAAATCTTTCATGCTAAAGCTTACTCTATGAATCTACATGAGAAACCAATCTTGTCCCTATAGAGAAAGTTTCATCACAACCCTCAAAGTGATATATTCTAGAACTATGATTAAAAATAACCTAAGCAATAAGTGAATAAGGCTCCAAAAAGTTCGTTCTTCTACCCCATGTGGTGTAAAAGTCACTATTTTACCTTGACAAGAATGACAAATTTGATATACATGAAGAAACTTTATAGTGATGTTAGAATATATAGTGCATCTTGATATTACCACCATCAATTTGTATATCACCTTTTCCTTTAATAGAAAGAAAGGAAGAATATCTAACCTCAATTTTGGAAGTAGAACTCAAATCTAGAGAACTAAAAAGACTTCTTGAAGAAAGTCATGTGATGAGAAGCACCGAATCTATAACCCAACTGTTTGTAAGTGGTGACTAAGATATCCCAACAACATTAAGTGTTTTGGAGATAGAATTTTTTTGTTTCTTAACTGGATCCTCTAAGGCTTGCATTCGCTTATAACACCTATGTTCTTCATGACCACCCCCAAAAAGAACATGAAAGGCTAGACTTATTCTTGGATTGTAAGACTCCTTGGGTTTAGAGTTGTTTTCTTTAGGTTTAGGAGCATTTTGAGATGGAGAAGGGGTGGATTTGGTTTTACTTTTTGGTTTTCCCTTGCCTTTAGGATTAGATGCAACTAATTCCTTTTGAGAGGTGGAAGAATCAAGGTGAGACAATTTAGATTCTTCCCTAGTAAATATTTCACAAAATGTTTCTAAGTCAGGCATTTTGAATTTGTCACCTAATGCATCCATGCAAGAGAAAAAGGTGGAAGAAAATATTTGAAATGGTCCTCTCAACCTAGATAGAATCAAGTAAACACACTCTTCATCTTTCTTATCTCTTCCACTCCCCTTCTACTATGTCAAAAATGCTTGAACTTAGTAAGATAGTCTATAATTGATGGAAAATCTTCGAGGATTAAGAGAGGTGATCTCAATGTCAAGTTGCATGGATCTCATATGATCCACCTTAAATAATAGATACTCCAATTTCTCCCATATTTTTAAAGGAGAGTCACATTTTTCCAAATGAAATGAAATACAATCACTTACGTAAGTTCCTATCAAACCCATACACTCATCAAATTTTCACTGGTATTGTAATTTCTCATATTCTATAGTGAACACTTTGTTCTAAAGAAGTTAAAGCCCGTAATCCTTTCCACTTAATTATTGTTTCCATTCTTGGTTTCCATGTGTGGTAATTATGTGTTGTTAATGGATCAACATGATATAATGCAGAAGTAGATGACATTCTCAAAGACTCACCAAAAGAAATATAAGAACTAAGCAATGCAACAAGAACCCCCCAGATTTCGGCACTTTATAATGAGTGCATGTTACAATATGGAACTTTATATTTATAGTGAAATTCTCAAAATAAATATTTCCAATGGAAAGAGCACAAAAAAACAAGCACTTTTGCAAAAACGGAACTCAAATCTGAGTTACCGATCAAAAGATACAAGTTTTACAAGTTTATGCTCTACTATTTATTTTAGTTGCCACTAAAACAAAATAAAATGCTCTTGTCTTCACCACACAAATAAAATGAAAAGGAGTTAGGGTTAAGCACCTACTAGTAGGAATCACAAGCTTTTAACCCTCATACGGCCATACAATATGACCAAGGGCTAAGGATTTTAATGGGAGTATGTTTCGCTTACTATTTTTGGGGTGTCTTGCATTATGGTTTTCAAGAAAGTCACATCCAATTACTTCTTCTGGTAAAACTCTGTTATTTTTGGATTGTATCGAAAATCACCTTCACCACCCAAAATAGTATTCTACTATCAAGAAACATCTTGTTGTACATCAGTCGAGAATACTACAACATAGAAGAAAACAACCTATTCGGATCTCAAAACCCTAAAAACACACAAATTGAATTTTCTTCCTCGTTGACATGAATCCCAAGGTAAACTAGATGTTTCTCTACACCAACAAAAAAATAAAAAAAATGATTGCCTCCAGAAATGGATAATTTTATAATTGATCTTTGGATTTTTCCACCTTCCGATCTAATGTAAGGATCTGCTTTTGCATAAAAATGCATGTACAAAAATGAAAAATCTTGAATATATGAATATACCAAATAAAGTTTATAAAAAGAAACTTATAGATATATGTCAATATCAGTCTCCTACTCGATGCCATAAAAGGAATGATAACCAAATCGTACCTAGCCAAAAACTTAGATGCTAATCAAATACCAAGATCAATAACATGAAAGCAATTCACCGTAATAACTTCACATAAAACCTTTGCAAAAAAATGAACAACAATATCATATATTATTATGGAAATCAATGAAATACAATGAGAATGGGCCTTGCTTATATAGGAAAGGAATAACAATATAAGAACCAAAAATTCATGATCAAACCATAACTCAAGAAAAGAACTAGTCAAGTCCATAGATTTAGGAAATAACTAGTCATCAAGGATCTACCAATCAAGGAAAGAACTAACACAATAACTAGATCTAAATACTAAAGATCTAAATAAGATAGAACTAACATCTACACATGTCATTAACCTAGATAATATCTACTAAGATCTAAATAAACTATGGGTGAGGATAAATACAGGGGGTTGTTGTATTCTCCAATCATTTAACTAACATGATCTTCTAGTCAGTTGTATATGTAATGGAGATTTATGTAACCAATTTTCCTATTGGGTCTTCTGTTGGGGGTTTTTGTGAGATCTTTCTAAGTTGGTTACTAATCTATGAAAACTCAATGTAAATCTATGGAATTAAGTTATTGTGATGAAATGAAGTTTAAAAGATATACTTCTAATTTAAATGGAAATGCACACACAAAATTTGAAAGAACAGAATTGAAATTGCACACTTGTAACTAAAACTTAGTAGAAGTAAAAGCACATGCTAACTAGACTTTTCATAAAGGGAAACACACATTCTGAATATAAATTTCAATAGGGAAAACAAATATGTTCAAACAGAGATTGCATGAAACATATTGAAATAGAGATTGTAGTAAAACTTATCAGAAAACCATATGCGTATGTGAATGTAAACAACCTCTTGTCTCCTTGGTCGAGTGGGCCCTTTCTCTCCCTTGGGATAGAGGAAATATCAATAGCTCTAGATCCTCAAAATGATGCTCACTTATATTAATTCAAATAAGTTCCATGACATATCCAATACGTGAAAAGAAGAGTGCTAAATACAATAGGCTATATATTGCAGATTATATCTAAAATAACAACTACTACAATGTTCTTAAGAAGGTGTCTTTATATAGACACAAGTAGTTACAAAATACGCCATAATAGCCGGCACTAACATCTCCCACTAATCAACATTGATCAAGACTCATAAATTCCTATAGGACTACTAGAAACAAGTCCCATACTTATAGGTCAATAGGTGGAAAAATTCTTCTACTTCCACATTCCATCTCCAAACTCGACTTCTTAATTACATTGGCAATAAATGTTCATTATTTCCCTGCACACATCATCACATTTCTCTCATGAAGGAAGTTAGTAGGAATTTATACGGTAATCAAGTTGACATGAGAAAAATCAAGGAAAATGCATTAAACTCACTAAGATATAACTATACAAAGCATCCCCATGCATTAGCAAATCATATCTAAATGAAAATTTATTAATCATAGGAATGATATAAATGAGCCAAATAATGCACTCATCATTTCCCCACTTTACCTATTGCATGTCCCAATGCAACTTATCTATGCCCTTCCCTTGTGACCAAGTTGTTGGGCCATGTCATACTCTTCAAATTGGTCAGCATATTGCTTCCTGGTACCTTTACATCCCTGAGTGTTGGAAGTTACTTTGACCCAAGCTGTGAAACCCTCATTTGATTGTGCAACATTGTTTTTCAGCAGTGGTAGTAGGACTCAAGAGGAGAGGTGGTCACACCTGAAGTCCTACCCATTCATCATTGTATTGCTTGCTAGTTTTTTTTGACAACTGCCTTATGATTGTGATGAGGGCATCACCTCATCGCATACTCCAACTCAAATTCTGAGGTGAAATAACCTCCCTTCACTTTAATGGTAAGCTCAAAGTGTCCCATCTCCTATCATAGGCCTGCCTTGCTGCCCCAAAGTGCTACTGACTATAGGTTTCAAATTCCTCCACACATTTCAGTAATATTTTGAAGTATTCTCTCCAATACCAGCTTGGTAGTAAAGAGATATGAAGTTTTTCCACATAGCCACATCATTGTGATGTGTAGGCTGAATATAGAATCCTATTGTTTGAGCTGTGTGATTGAATATATCCATTTGTTCACCCCACATGATCTGATTTCAAAGCAAGGACTGAAAGGATTTTAATTGAAAATCCCCCACAAACAAGTTAATGAAGAAGTCAGGGACATTAGGAACTAACATATTATGGAGGTAGAACTCATAGAGTAGGTTTTGAATTTTGGGGGTACTGGATTTGTAAATGGATAAAAAACATTACCATCGAGCTTTGTAAGGTCAACTGTAACTCCAAGAGTAAACTACCTGAACAAACATGTTGTAAATTGAAGATGGTTTCCTACAAGACATAGAGCTTACAAGCTAGAGGACAGACAAAGTCCAAAAGAGATTGTAATTTTGTTTTTCATCTTGATGATTTCCATCTCCCCTTTAATTTATTGTTTTCCTTCTTTAATTCTAAATTTTGAAGAGACAATTTGTGGACATCATTCAAAATGCTAAGACCTCTATCTCTCTGTCACTTTAGGTTACTAACTTCTATTTGTAAAGTTGTGATTTCTCTAACCTTTTCTACTATGTGTGTTGAGTAAATTTAGTTTGTAAAGACAGATTTGTTTCCTCCATACCTTTCAACTAGGATTTAAGGAGTGCAATATCTTCCAAATAACCATGAGGATCAGCAACTTGACATAACCTAAGGCAACCAATTTCCATTACAATTGATTTCGGAGTGGATTTTGTGCTTTAAGTACCAAAGTAGTTTCCGAGCTATGAGTTGACTTCTAAAGATGTGGGCATAGCCGAGCTCTGTGGGGTAGGAATAGCTGTAGTGAATATAGTGTTTGGTGATTTTTCGTGGGGACAACCAGGTTTTCTACCTCATCCCTTACCTCCCACACAGGGGTAGAAGCATCAACAAAACCCTCCACCAGAAATTCCAGGTTTATGCAATGTACAGGACCGTCATGGCCGTAGGAAAATAGAAGAAGAGGGAGTCAAGGTATTCCTACCTTTAGAACTGGAAGGTGTTGAAGATGGGCTCACTTGATCACCAAATTTGTCCACATTTGTCTAAGTGCCAGGTTCCTCCTTCTTCTTGTCTGTGTAGGGCGAGAGGCTAATGTGATAGTGGGTCAAGTGTGGAAGATGGCCCTAGTTTGAGTTGCTTTGGCTTGGAACCCTCCCCCACATTCATCCTTTCAAGCCTTCACTTTGGCTTAAAAAAACTTGATGCGAGCACAGTAAGTGAATGAGCCTTGGGTGCTTTAGCACTGCCTTTCCTCCTCCAGTCTTGTATTTTTGGCTGACTTTGATAACTGCATCTACCAAGTATTCCAGTAAATTCACCCTGAGTGTAGGGTTGATACATCCTTTCTTTAAATGAATGAGAATTTTGAGTGAATCACCACCCAATAGATAGTTGGCCATCACATATAAAGTATCTGTTAACCCATTTGGCCATCTCCCTCCAAATGTCGGGTAGACTATCCTCTTAACTCCTTTTTGAACACCCTGGGAGGTAAGGATTACCTCGGGAAATGCCTCACCCTCCTCATGAAATAGAGCAAGAAAGTCTTTGAGGGGAGCATTTGTCATGACTTTTAGACAAAACCAAATAAACCAGATAGTTCAAAACTACCTGGCTGGTAATCTCCACTCACTTCCCTCCAACGCGTGAGCAAGTAGCTTCAAAATTTTCCAAGAATTCATCCACTACACCTTCATCAAAACCTTCAAATTTCCAGATGAAGTCAAGCCAACTGGAATCATAAAATACCTATGAAAGCGTAGTGTTCCTAAGTAATGGGTCTAGAGAATCGGGCTTTGAATTTTTCTTTTGTCCCATGATGAAGGTAAATGAATCTAGACAATAGAGAAATAAGAACAAGGGTGTGCTTGAATTCATGGTGTGATGGCAGGTAGAATGGTGCATTCAATATTCATGAAGCAATGATAGGAAGTGGTTAGGAACTATCAATTTGAAATGCACATGGATCCTCAAATCACATAAAATCAGAGCAAATTTGGTGGCATAAAAGGTTGACAAGACTAGGTATCCATGAGTAGTTTTGATATGTGAGATGATGCACATCCCATCACTTGAAATGGAAATGCCACCTATCCCTTTCATAGAATGTGACACATGTGGTGTGCGTGGAAATCATGACTCATTACACCCTCATGTCATCATGTCGTAGTATCAGATTCGAAGGATATCCATAATAAATACATTGAACATTGTGTATGGATGTAATTATGATAAGTTCATGCATGGGGAGTTGCTTCATAAGGAAATATCCGTAGTGAATTAGAATGCACTTACCCATGCTAGTTCAACATCTGATATCCATAGATTCCATGTCTTGTAGTCCAAGATAAAATGTGATTAGTGGCCTTTAAACAATGAATATTTCTACATTTATTGAAAACAAAATAGCTAACTAAGGGAAGAAGATCAAGGTCATGACCATCCTCCTTTATTTAAATTGAAAGACAACAATTACTCCTGGTCGGAGGGGTAAAGATCCACCTCAGCATGCATTTCCTCACTCAACATGATGTCACTGGTGAAAGTTCCCTTGTCAAGAGGTTGTTGATAAATCCTAAGATTTTGTGTCCATTCACAAGAAGAGTCCTTCTATCACCATCGATTGGTAATAGTCACACAGAGCCATTATCAAACACTTTTTCAATCTAATATGGGCCCAACCAGTGTGTCCATAACTTACCTTTAAACTGTTGATATTTGGAATCAAAGAGTAAGACCCATTCTCCCTCGTGAAATGTCCTAGATTTGATATGAGCATCATGTCAAGTCTTCCTCTGATGTTGGATAATTTATGCCCATGTTGTTGTGCTTCCATCCACATTTCATCCAATTCATTCAGCTGCATCACCCATTTACATTTTTGCTTCATCCAAATTGATGCCGACTTCCAGTGTTGTTCTCCAGTGTGTAACTCAAACTCTATAGGTAACAATGGCTTCTTCCCATATACCAACTCATAGGGAGAAAACCAGTAGTGGTTTTCTAGGTCGTGTTATAGGCCCAAACTGCCTCAGGAAGTTTTGGTACCCAATTTTTCCTATCAGCACTGACCACTTTAGTTAGAATGTTCTCAAGTTCTCTATGTTGGTGACTTCCACCTACCCATTGGATTGGGGGTGATATGGTGATGATTTTCGGTGCTTGATTCATGGTAGATTTCCAGAAAAGCCTCAATCATTTTAGACACAAATTGAGGACCTTGATTAGATACAATGGCCTGGGGCCCCAAATCGTAGCAATATCTGATTGTACAGAAATCAACAACAACATCCTCATTGGTAGATGCCAATGCTTGAACTTCAACCCATTTCATGATGTATTCCATGCATACCAAGAGGTATTCTTTCCCAAAAGATGGGGAGGATCAAAAGGTCCAATGAAATCAATTCCCCATTTCTCAAATGGTCCTAAGACTAGCTAAGGATTAAGAGGCATTTCCATGGATAGTGTAGGCTTCCCCATTCTTTGACATGCATCACACTGCCACACATACTTCTTGATCAGTCTTGTGGAGGGAAGGCCAATAGTACCCAACTCCAAGGACTTTGTGAATTTTCCTCTTTACTAAGTAATGTCCTCCTCCTAGCTCATCATGACAAGCTCACAATATGTCGTATACTTCATCTTCTCAAATACACCTGTGAAGAACCATATCAGGACAACATTTGAATAAAATTCCATTACACCATTTATATGTTGCACTATTTTTAACCAATCTTCATCTCTCTTTATGAGTAAAATAGGTAGGAAACTTCCTTAGTTAAATAATTTGCAAGATCAGAAAAACCACGAGTCTAAGTTGATATAGAAAACAAATGTTCATCTGGAAATTGATCCTGGACTACCTCATCATTACCTAGAAACATTCAATCTTGAAATAAAATTAACAACAACATTATATTTCTTGGGCTTATCAATAATGGTCAGATTGAATTCCTATAACAAGAGTAACCATCTAATAATCCAACCTCCGACTACTAGTTTATTCATCAAATATCGATGAAAGAGTGGTTAGTATAAACAAATATTTTATACCCAGTGATGTAATGTTGGAATTTATTCAAGGAGTAAACAACAACTAAAAATTCCTTTTCCGTAGTGGTATAGTTTCTTTCCGTAGGAGTCAGGTTCTTACTGATAAAGTAAATGGCATACATGTGATCCTCTTCATCTTTCTACCCAAGAACAACTCCCATGGTTGTATTGGAGGCATCAATGTGGATATGGAAAGGTTTCCCCAATCGGGACCTCGTAAGACTGGGGTGGTGGTCAACTTCTCCTTGATAATATCGAATGCTTGCTGACACTGAGGGGACCATTCAAAAACATAATCTTTTGTCAGCAATGAAAACATAGGTGCAACAATTTTACTAAAGTCTTTGATGAATCTCCTGATAATACCCTGCATGTCCAAGGAAACTTTTGATGTCAGTCTGATTTGTTGGTGTAGGTAGCTTGAGTGATGACTGCGATATTTTTGGGGTCGACCTATATACCTTTGGAAAACATGGTGACCTAAGACAATTCCCTGATCAACCATCATTAGACATTTTTCATGACTCAGGGATAGTTGGTGCTGCTCACATCTGCTCAATAATTTTTCAAGGTTATTCAGAGATTCATCAAAAGTGGATCCGTGGACAGTGAAATCATCCATGTAAACTTCAACACAATCATTTGTAAGATCTGTAAAAATGGCCAAGACTACTCTCTGAAATGTAGCAGGTGCATTACAAATCCCAAAAGGTAAGACTCGATAAGAAAATGTACCCCAAGGGAAAGTAAAGGTGGTTTTATCCTGGTTAGCAGGTGCAATACTTATTTGGTTATACCCACTAAACCCATCCAAGAAAGAAAAATATTTCTTACTAGTGAGATTGTCCAAAACCTAGTCAATAAAAGGCAGGGGAAAATAATATTTCTTAGTGGATTTATTAAGTTCCCTATAGTCAACACAGATTCTCCATTTACCATTTTTCTTGGGAACTATAACTAATGGTGAGACCCACTGACTATCATATATAGGGTAGATGAATCCTACCTTTAGCAATTTTTCTATCTCATTTTTTACTTGTCTCTGAGTGTTGGGTTAATTCTTCATTGTGGCTGCCTTATGGGTTTAACATATTCAGTGTAGATATGGTGAGTACAGATGTTAGGATGAATTCCCTCATATCAGTGTAATCCCAAGAAAAAGCATGGGAATGTTTCCTCAAAATATTGAGAACCCTAGCCTCTTGGTTGGCCTCCAAATTATTACCAATGGTTAGTTATTTCCCTATGTCAACAGGCACTTGTTTGGTATCTTTCAAAATAGCGAGCTCTGCATTGGTGATTAAATAATTCAATGGGAAAACATGGGGCTGAAGCATGTGCAAAATGGGTACATTGTCAAGAGACAAAATCTTGGTTAAAGGACAATAGAAATCAGAGACTATGTATTCCGTATTATAAGCATATATTTATTTACAAGCTTCATTAGAAGTATCACTTACCAAGGCAATAGTATCGACATGTCTAGAACAAATGGGTCTACAGTCAGAGTTCCAATTTCTATAGCCACAATGTTGATTTCCATAGTCACAGAGCCCTTTGCATCAGTCAGTGTGTATGACTCAACAACTTCCGTCATATGGTTTTTCACTACAATGGTGGCCAAATAAGAAGAACTCAGAGAATTAGTATCCAAAGAATCTACCCATACATGTTCACAAGCATACACATAAGGCTGGGTAGGAGGATATAATGAAATATGTTTGGATTTTTGCCCATTTAGAATGGTCATTTTTCCCGACCTACAGTCAATATATGTAGCAACAGTAGCCAACCAGGGTCTTCCCAAGATGACTGGATACCTCAATTTCCAAGCTTTAGGCTGTAAGACCATAAAATTGATAGGATACTCCTAGGATTCAACGGTGACCATTATATCCTCAATCACACCATCTGGTACAACAATGGATTGATATCTTTGATTGAATAACGGTATTGGTAGGTTGTAGTCTTGTTAAGGACAAAAATTGAACATATATTTTATTATAACATTGATGGCAGCACCAAGATCCACCAAAACGTTAGATATTGACTGATTGTTTATACAAATAGTAATGACTGGACTCCCAGGATCCCCGTATTTTGGTGAAATAAGTTTTCCAACAACAAGATCAGCCAAATTTCCTTCCACCCTGATGGTCTTTGGGTATTTCTTCTTTCTTCCTGGTGTCTTTATACACTCATTTCTAATGGTTTGGTTTAATTCTGGAATGTCCCTTATTGCTCATAGAAGTGGGACCTCAATGTGCACCTTTTTCAACTCTTGAACTAGTGTTGTTTCATCTACAGTTTGAGTGTCTTGTAACCACTCAGAAAATGGGCTTTATGGGAATTTTGATTAGTTTCTTGACCGTTCTGAGTGTTTTTGTTTGTGGAGAAGGTGTAATTCCTTCATTTTCCTCAAGTGTCTCTTCTTTATCAGTGTCTATAGGAATTTCTATGATAACAATAAGATGATTTAAATTTTTTCCCAGACCTTAGTCACAGATTACCAATAGTATTAACTTGCATTGTATTACTTGGTCCTGCTTCATCAATTGAGTTGTCTATTGATTTTTAGGGTTTGCTACAGGCTAGGATAGAAGTTGTGTTTGTGTTTCTTATCCATGTTGTTGATAGGTTTGTGGTGGGGCCATTAAATCTTGTTGTGTTTTCTGGAACCTCTGTTGTTGATTAATGTTCTGTTGTGGTGTCCACTTACTGGTTTTGGTTAGGATTCTATTGAGGTACCCATTGTTGGTTGTGCCATGGACTTGTTGGGGTCGGTGGTGTCCAACCTTGGCTAAGTGTAGGGATTCATCTAGGGTGGTGGATGTGGGTAAGTCATCCAATTTTATGTTGTCCACTCAGGTTGTCCCCAAGTAGGTTGAGGAGCCTAACTAGGCCATGACATCCTCCAGGGTTCTGAGCAGGTTGAGGGGAATATACAACCTGATTATTTGGCCTTTGAACAAATTTTACCTTTGCATCAGCTTGAGAGATGGCATTCAAGCCTCCTTTCAACTGTGATAAGAAGGTGCAATGCTTAGTGTCATGGTCAACAACTTCACAGATCAAACACATGTCTATAACATCCAAAGGACATTCTCTCAAGGGATGTCTCTTCCTACACTTAGGGAAATATATGTCTAGAGGTTCTTTGGCAAAGCACTATTTTTGGCCTTAATCCCATCTATGGTTGATGTTAATTGTAAAAAAATGTCTATTTTCATGTTAGCCATTTCCTCTAGAAGTTTAGAGGTACCTAGGGTAAGCTTGGATGTTTTTCTCTTCCTTATACCCCCTCGTGTTCTGGAGTAACTTCTGCATAGCTCAATGATTTGTTCCATAGTAAGTTTATGCACATCTCCTCCTCCCATAAGATGGAGGTTTCATTTTCAATTTCTTTAAGTAAAATTGTCTTAGTGATGTCTGCATGTAACTCATAACCACTCCATCGATGGAGAAAGAGAAATCTATCTAGATAATCCTCTATATTTTCATCTTCTTTTTTCGTATCTAGAAGAAATCTTCTTTCCTATCCCTTCCCCTGCAGTAGTCTTAATATTTATCCAAAAGATTGTCTCCATGGCTTCCCAAGAATCAATGGAGTTAGAGGAAACCCCATGAACCATCTCATAAAATTCTTTGAGAGTGGAAGGAAAGAGTTTGCATTTTTGATTGTTGGTTATGCGAGTCATATATCCGGAAAAAGAACTTTTTTTTTTTTTTTTAATTAAAATAAAAATGATCGGGGTCTTCCATAGACATGCCTCGAAAGATAGGGAGGATGGATGGTGAGATATTTTTCATGGGTGCATCCTCATCCTCATCCAAGACAATGGGATAAGTAAAGGTTTGACCCAAGGGTTGGTCTCCATTATTCCCATGGTCCCCCATTTCTGAGTGTTGGTCGGAGGATGCAGAATGCTCAGAAAGGTTTCTAGGTGTTGTATTGGATTCAATGTCACTCTTAGTGTTCCCTACGTGTAATCTATTTGGAGATATTTGTTGGATGTTGCGTGGTGTAAATATCCCTTGATCATCTCATGGCCTATGCATCAAGGTTGGTTATTGAAACAAGGCCCAAGACTTCTATTGGTTGCATATGTGAACTCCATTAACACCCATAACATGTAAAGTGAGAAAAATGATGTGGTGTGCTTATGGTGTCCCCGAAATGGTGCCAAAAATGATGGGTCATTGTATTCTCCAATCATTTAACTAATAGGATCTTCTGTTAGTGTCATTATAAACCGGGGTTGTGTCCTAGGTTGTATGCAATGGAGCTTTATGTAACCAATTTTCCTATTGGGTCTTCTAGTTGGGGGTTGTTGTGAGATATTTCTAAGTTGGTTACTAATCTACGAAACTCAATGTAAATCTACGGAATTAAGTTACTGTGATGAAATGAAGTCTAAAAGCTATACTTCTAATTTAAATGGAAATGCACACATAAAATTTGAAAGAACAGAATTGAAATTGCACACTTGTAACTAAAACTCAATAGAAGTAAAATCACATGCTAACTAGACTTTGCATAAAGGGAAACACACATTCTAAATAGAAATTTCAATAGGGAAAACAAATACGTTCAAACTGAGATTGCATGAAACATACTGAAATAGAGATTGCAGTAAAACTTATCAGAAACCATATGCGTATGTGAATGTAAACAACCTCCGTCTCCTTTATCAAGTGGGCATGTACTCTCCTCGGGCAAAGAGGAAATCTCAACATCTCTAGATCCTCAAAATGATGCTCACTTATATTAATTCAAATAAGTTCCATGACATATCCAGTACGTGAAAAGAAGATTGCTAAATACAACAGGCTATATATTGCAGATTATATCTAAAATAACTTCTACAATGTTCTTAAGAAGGTGTCTTTATATAGACACAAGCAGTAATAGAATATGCCATAATAGCCATAAAGACTAACATCTCCCACTAATCAAAAGTGCTCAAGACTCATAAATTCCTATAGGATTGCTAGAAACAAGTCACATACTTATAGGTTGATAGGTGGAAAAAGTCCCTTCTCTTCCGCATTCTAGATCCAAACTCGGACTTCTTAATTACATTGAAACTCTACAAAGCATCCCCATGCATTAGCAAATCATATCTAAATGACAATTTATTAACCATAGGAATGATATAAATGAGCCAAATAATGCACTCATCAAGAAATAAAGTACCTAGGTGAACATGAGCTAAGGTAAAAACCTACTCTAGCTGGAAAATTCATCATAATCGATTTTGTAAGCAATTTATATTCTAAGTGATCAATATATATGTAAGAAAATTATATTTCTAAGTGGGTTATTAGATTATAAGGGTGGGTGCTTTTTGCAAGTGGTTGCTTGCTAAAATATCTTGAGTTGGTGCTCAGCTTTATCTTCAAGTGGGTGCTTGAATAATATAAATGGGTGCTTCAATGGTTGAATGGGTGCTCAACTAAAACCATTGTAAAGATTTGGAATCAGCTTTTCCTAATAAAGCGTTGGTTTCAAGTGGGGTTTTCTCCCGAAAGGGTGTAAAATTATAATTTTTATTTTCTCGTTATCTTGCCTAGCATTTATTTTTAAAAATATTTTTGATATATTTCTGAACTCAACTAAGGATTCCTAGATTAATATTACTATAAAAAGTTTTAATCTGCAATGATTCATCCCCCTCTCAATGATTGTGATCTCTAACAAAGGTAGGTTGTATACATCCGTAGGAAGGATTATCTATATTTTTAAAATATCAAGCACAACTAAGAAAACCTGAAAAGCTAAATGACATTCTAGAAATAGATCATTACCAGTTTCCTCTTCGTTTATTTATGATTATCATGCCTCTTTTTCCTAGCAAGTAGCGATTTAACTTCATAATTCCTAGATTCTATATTCCTCTATTTCATCTCATCTTATGTTTGTCTTGGGGAAGTGGCAAAAATTGTTCATTATTGAGGGTCTCAAACGGAAGGACACATATTCTCTAGAAAGGTGGGGGCATAATTTGTTTCCATTTCCTTCCTTTAATCCATTATTCAAGCACTCTTTCACCAACCTCTCCTTTGTAAAATAGGAAGTGATCTTTCCACGGATCCTCATCCTTTAAGGCTTGATTTCTAATCCACGAATCATCCTAGAATTTAATATTCATATCATTCACCAAATTCCACTAAATACATTTGTTCATAAATTCCCTAGCTTTCCCCAAATTGTTCCAAAAAATAGATCCTTTAGGAAGAACCTTATCAATAAAAAAACCTAAAGTGCCACCAACATTCCAAAAATATTTTACTTTCAATATGTCAACCCATATGCCTTCCTCTTTATGTAATCTCCATCCCATTTTGTCAATGGGTTCCTAATTCACAATCTGCATATTTTTAGTCCGAGACCACATCTGCCTTTGATTTTTTTCACCTTCTCTCGAGGCTATAGGGGTATCCTAGTTTTGACTTTAGTCCTTGACCACAATTTTTTTATACCTTTAATAGATTTTCTAATTTTGTGGGGCATAGTAAAAATAGACATTGTGTATGTGTCTACTCTATGCATTGAGATTTGAAACAATTAGGATTTTCCACTTATATCGAAGAATGAACCTTTCCAACTAGATAATTTTTCGTGAAATATTTCAATGATTTTATTCCAGCTGGTGTCATCCATCTTGCAACCACATAAGGCCATGCCCAAATAGCTATTCAGGAGATTATTTATATTGGATTCCGAATAGTGGCTATTCGATGTTGTTTCCATTCACAAACATTGATGAAGTAGAACGATCTCTTCGAAGTTAACTTTTTGAAATAAAACCTCTTCAGATTTCTTAGTGATAATTTTGAAATACCTAGCTTCTGGAAAGAGGCTTCACCCAGTGAATTGTATCATCAAAAATTATTGGAGATATTGTTTCTTAACGTCATTAGCTACCTTAAATCCCTCAATTCTTCCTTCATTTTTAGCTTTTGAGCATAGCCTACTCAAGGCTTCAACCAAAATGATATAGAGAAAGGGTAATAATGGATCACCCTGCCTTAGAACCCTCTCATCCTTGAAGAAACCATGTTTTTTTCATTGATAATGACTAAAAACATAGAGGTGGTGATACAAGAATGAATCAAATTGATGAAATGGTTATCAAAGCCCAAATTTTGAAGAAGCTTAAATATAAAATTCCATGAAATCTTATCATATGCTTTCTACATATCCAATTTGATAATCATTACTTCTCTTTTGGATTTTTTAACTAAGTGGATGGTTTCATGTATGGAAATGACATTGTCTAGAATTTTTCTTCCTAGCACAAAGGCTCCCTTTTTGGGTGATATGAAATTACTGAGAACCTCCCTCATATGAAAAGAGATATCTTTTTATATTATTTTGTAGATTGTGTTTCAAAGACTAATGGTCATGAAGATGAGTGCCCATAAAGTCTCTCCGAAATCTTTAGTCTCCCCTAACCATAATCCTTGAGAGGGAGATGGGGTTGTTCTAGTGCACGACAATGTTTTTTGAAGTTTCTAATATGATTTGTGTAGATGGTTTTCTTAATGGATATGTTATAGTGGTGTTGATGACATTGGATTTGGCCCTCCTTGTTACCCATGGCCATTCTAGTTCAAACAGCTACGTGGTTGGTGGTTGACTACCCCCATACTAATGTGTTTTCTACAATTGGAGTCGGTGATGGGTTTCATTCTCATCATATGGTCAGTGGAGTGGTAAATATTTGTAAGGTCATGGCTTCCCTCGTTGCGGCAAAGGATCTTCCTCTTCCTATGGTAAATAAATCATCCTCTAACATTTTTTATGTCTTTCAGTGTCGTGGTCTTGGATGTCACCTCCTTTAACAATTCATGGGTCTCAAACTCCCCTTAAGATTCTTCTAGGACTGTGGAAAGAATGCAAATAATTGTATGGTTTGTGGCTCCCCTATTGTGGACTCGGTGAACTTACCTTTGGTGCTTTACAGACTATTGGCATTGTGGAACCTATCGAGGTACACGAACGAGTGGTATGTGTGAGCATAGTCCCTCTATTTAGTCTCTCTCTAGTCCTCCTTTCCAACACTCCTATATTGTTGATACTTCTAGATAGAGAGTTAAACCACTCAAATTCTCAAATAGATCACCTTCAGTTACCTTTAGAGCTTAGGTAATTGAAGCTGAAGAAAAATTCACCGAAAAAGGTCCGATATGCATATTTAATGAATTATGGCCTGGTCTTTCTCAACTACATTCAAGGATCTCTTCGAATGGAGAAACATGATGCTAGATAGAGTGGATGTTTATCCTTGTGCCAGAGGTTTTTTTATTGTGGTTTTTAACCTGATTGAATATATAGATAAAAAAAATTCTATACTTTAGGAACTCCAAGATCATCTCCTACTCATGAAACCGTGGTTTCTTCTTCGCCAAACCCACTCACTGAAACCTTCCATGTTAAGCTTGTTTGGGTTTGTTTTCCTCATCTTCCACTACAATTTTGGGGGAGGAGATCCTGATTGTGATTGGAAATGCTTTGGGAAAATGCTTGGACATTGATTCCAAAACTGAACTATATACTCACACTACATATGCCCGTATTTTGGTAGATTTGGATACCTCAGTTAATCTATCACCTTGATGGAACTTAGGATGTTGGATAGAATTTTGTCCCAACCGTTTGACTATGAAGGCTTACCCTTCGTAGATGGAGTAAATGCTTTGATTTAGGTCACTTATCTTTAAACTTCAAGAGTGTGAAACACAAGGTAGATGGGCCTGTAAATTTGGTTCAAGGATGCTTAGCCAAATATGTTGGTTTTGGAATTTGATACCGATTATTCATTGGAGGATGCATAGATTGAAGAAATGGAGACTTAAATTCTAAATGGGACTCATGTTCCCTCTTTATATATGGGGGTTGGTAGGACAGTTATGGATCCATCGTTTCATCCAAACAAGCTCGATTTCATTATAAAAGGTATCTTGACAAAGAACTTAAATGTCGAGAATGATGATAACTTGGAGGTATTACTCCTAATAAATTTTAATAAAAACTTAAATCCTAATATGAGTGAGGGTTGGATAGTTGTGAACAAAAAAAAGAAAGGAAAAACTCTCACCACTCCTCTTAAGATGAATTTGAGATCCCATGGATGGGTGCCTCTTGGGTAATCCTCTCCTTGTCCTGGCTAGGTTTGTTCTTTATGGATTTAGAGTGCACCTTAGGATGGTCATTATTGTTTGAATTGATTCTTGGTTGACTCTTTGTTTGTTATTCCTTTGCCTAGGATTTTGGTTTGGTGGTTCCATGGTTTTTTTTTGTCTTGGACCATGCTTCACTTTGTTCCTTATTGTTCCTTGTTGACTAATTTTGGATGTACAGGGTTCTTGATCCCTTTAAAATCATTTTTGTATCATTTTGATTGTCCTTTTCCATGGATTTATTTTATGTATAGGGTTTTCTCATTAAAAGGTAAAGTAAAATCACAATATTCTCAAAATTCCCAAAAACAAAATCAGCAATGGGACAAGAAGAGAATAAATGTCCATTTATAAAATTGGACATGATTTGAAAAATTGGTGGTTCAACACATACAAGAAAGGTTAATCGATTAATTCCAGCCCTCAAAATCAATATTCTCATCAAGGTAATTTTTACTACAAGCAAGGGTAGAAGAAGTGGAAATGGTGAAATAAACCCCATCAAAAAGGATATGTAGCTGAGTAAGAATATCATTTAGATAATGAGAATTTTGTGTATTCTTCCCATTTAATGAAACATCTATGTCATCTTGTGTTTTTGGTACATTAAATTAGGAGCCCTTTGACACATGATCGTGCACACGAGACTGGTTTATTACCATGAGGACACACATTTGAAAAACCATGTTTCGTTAGATGATGATTTTTCTTACATTGTAAAAGGTATTGGGAATATTTCTCTACCTTTTAGTTCACAAAATTATAGACTAACAAATGTATTATATTTCCCACTGTATTAACAAAGAATCTAGTATTTCTTAGTTAACATCTAGATCATAATATGAAGATTGACTTTGGTATCCATTCCGTTAAGAAAGTGTGTTTGGTTTGAGAAAATAAAGAGGCTCAAAAGTTCTTGCAAAAGTATCCAATGTGGGACGTATGTTCTAGCTTGAATTTTCCAAAGGGATAATGAGGCACTAGTGGCTGATAATTCTTCCTCCACATAGTTGTGGTTTTAGATACTTGGTCATATAAATTTCAAACATATCGAAAGACTTCATCTATACGATATGGTGAGAGGTTTCAAATATCTTAAGAAGGATATAGATAATTTTCCTAACTACCTAGTAGGTACACAACATAGAGATTAATTCTAGAAAAGTACTTATCAAGCTCCATATAAGCTTGATTTGGTTCATATCGATCTTTACATTCCGATGCAATCTAGTCATTCTAGATTTTAGTATTTAATTCTATGTGTTGATGATTATTCTAGAAAAAAGTGATTTTTTCGTCTTTGTAAGAAATATGAAGCTTTTGAGAACTTAAAAAATGTAAAAGTGGTTGTTGAGAAAGAAATTGGTCATCATATAAAATCTCCCACTCATATCGAGGAGGAAATTCACCAAAAATGAGTTCTAAGCCTACCCGCAAGCTCACGGGATTCGTTGATAGATACCTCCTCCACACACACCACATCAAAATGGTATTGTTGAGATAATAAACCACACTATAAATGATATGGTCCATTGTATGATAGATGAATCTTGATCGATGAGAACATTTTAGGAAAACTAATCAAAGAAAAAACTATAATTGTTGAATAGAGTGAATATAGTTGCTCTTGTTGGAGTAACTCCACATGAAGCATGGTCGAATCTAAAGCAATCTGTTGCACACATTAGAGTATTCAGATGTAAAGATATCATGCACATAACCAAGTAGAACATAAAAGAGTTAGATATGAAATCACCTAAAATCATCTTCATTGGATAAATTAAAGAGGTCATTGGGTACATATTGATGGATCCAAAGACCATAAAAGTCTACAAAAGTAGATATGTTGAGTTATTTGAGAGGAAGTAAGTTGAGAATCCTTATAAAGACTCACATGATGTAGATGGTTCACCTATTATAAAACATAAGAAGATGTTCCCATTGATGATGAAATTAATGATGGGGATAATGTTGATGATTAGATAAGACCAAGAGCCATGAGAATAGTACAATGTTTGCCCAATTGGTATGCTAATATGATTCAAGATTCGAAATTAGATGTTGCACTAGATATATCCACCACTGGACCACAAATTCATAGTAAAGCACTAGAAGAGGTAAAATTTTATTTTATGAGTAGAGTTGTTGAATAAGTTGAGCCATATACTATCCTGGAATCCTTATAGTCAATATCTTGGAAAGATACCATGGATGTTGAGTATTTGTCAGTGATGAAAAAAACACTTGGAATATTTTTGATCTTCCACCAAGGAATAAACCCATTGGTTGTGGATGGATATTAAAAATAAATTACAAAGAAAATGTGACCATAAACAAGTAAAAAGTGAGACAGTAGTAAAGGATTATGCAAAAAAAAAAAGTCATAGACTATGAGGAGAAGTTTTCTCCACAACTAAGATAAAAATGATGAGAATGATATTTTCTCTAACTTCTCGGGTTGGTTGGAAATACCATTAGATGGACGTGAAAATTCCATTTCTAAATGGATATCTATAGGAGGAATTCTATGTTACTCAACCTCGTGGTTATGTCATAAGTGGTAAAGAAACAAAGGTATGCGACTTGGAAAATCTATATATGTCCTTAAATAGGCGCCCAAGATTGATACATCAAGATTGATGACCATCTAATTCAAGATATGGATTTTTAAGAAATCCATATGATACCAATATCTACCTCAAGGGGAAAGGAGAAAATATTGTGATATTTTTGTATATCTCGATGATCTACTCATCACTTGAAGCACGATGAAGATGATCAATGCTATGAAGAAATATTTTAATCTATTGTTCAACATGATAGATCTCGAGCTCATGCACTACTATCCCGAATTAGATGTATGTCGGAAGGAGAATTAAAAATTAGTTTCTTAGTTGAAGTATACCAATAAAATTATCTAGACATTTAGGACGATGGATTGCATGCAAATTTCTACACCCATGGAGACAATAATTGAGTTATCTCATTCAAATCCATCTACTTTGGTAAATGTAACTCTCTATCGATGGCGGGGAGTCTCATTTACCCAACATATACTAGACTAGATATCGATTTGCAGTGACCTATCTTTCTTGGGTCATGAAAGAATCCAAAGTTTTTCATTGGAAAGTAACAAGGAGGATCTTGAGGTATCTAAAGGGTACTATGGATATTGGTATAAATTACAAGAAGAATGATCAATTATTCTTGATCAATATTTGGATTCGGATCATGCAGAAATATTGATCACATGAAATCCACTTCTTGATTTGTCTTCTTTTTGGGATTTTGACTGATATCATGGGAAAGAAAGAAAGAAAACATTATTTCTTTCTCTTCTACGGAGGTTGAATATCCTATTGTAGGTGGAGTTATCTACGAAGCGATATGGCTACATTGCATACTTGAGGGATTTGGAGTATTACAGGATAAATATACCACCTTGTATGTTTATAATGTGGGTGTTCTCAAAAGTGTTCACAATACATTTTTTCATGAGAGAACCAAGAATTTTGAGGTACAAGTTCAGTTTTACATGAGCATGTGTTGAAACATAGTATATAAAGCTTCTGTTTTGCCCCGAAAAGAATAACAAACAAATTTATTAAAAATTCACTTGCATCTGACAAGTTAAAATTTTTCAAAGAGTTTATCTCCTCATCCCTTGAGGAAATGCAAAATTAAGGGGTTAATGTTAGGTAAAACATAGTTTATCGTAGTAATTATGCATTGTAGTTACTTTTTACCTTAGTTATTTTATTGTTAGTAAGGTAGTTTAGTTGTTACTATGGTAACTAGGTAACATGTATTAGCATAGTTAAATTGTCACCTTTGTTATAACCTTATTATTTGTATTATTTAATCCTCATCCATAGGGTTCATATTTCTAGTCCTCAACAAAACCACTTCCCTTGAAAAAAATATTATTACGAAAATACTACTTCCGAGAGGTTTAAAGAAAAGGTGAATCCAAAAATTACTACGATAAACTATTTTAAATATTACTACGATTAAAAGAATTACAAAAATTCCAAATTAAGAGATTCAGAGCGCTAAATTTAAAAGAGAAATCTTCCCCTCCACCGATGCCTCGTGGTGCCATGTGTAGCGGACTTCCAATTGGCTCAGGTTGATGGGGTGGTGGGGAAAATTAGAAAAAATTTCCCAAAATTTTTCCTAAGAGCTAAGGGAAAAATTCGGGCCTACGGGCCCACCAAGGAAATTTTTCCCAATTTGTTTTTTTTTTTTTTTACGCCAAGGAAGAAAAACTTCAGAAGGCCATAACTTTTGATAGAGAACTCGGTTTTGGGAAAATGAGGACTTTATTGAAATCTATTGATGCCCTATTTACATAAATATCATTAATTTTATATTTTGATAAAGGTTATGGGGTCAATTTTGTGAAAACGTTCTGTAGGATTTTACAGTGCAAACTGGTAAATTTTAAGTTATTAAATTTGTTCAATTTGTTCTTTTCCCTCTCTCAACATGTCAAATAGACATGGAAAATTGTTCTTAGGTGTGTTTAAGAGATATTTCAAGATTCAATTTATCTGATTGAATTACAATTTGAACATTTACATTTACTGGACGATGTATACGAATGCAAAGCGGTTTGAGCTTTGATTTTGCTAAGTTTTTATAAGAATTTTCTTAAGTGTTAATATCTAGATGAATTTGATTAGATATTATTATCCCAAATTAATGTTTCATTTGTTATTCTTTTGTTTGATTGATTACAGAGCATTTCGATTAAATAATTGTCAATAGGAAACAAAGGACAAAGTTCAATTTTTATTTTAAAAAGGTTTATTTGCCATTGTCTTCTTCCAAGTATTTTAATGTGCTCCAAACCTAATCTAATGCATTTATTTGATTCAAACCAACTATTCAAAACTAATATACATCTATGATTTCCAAATTTCACATATTTCAACAAAAGCAGTAGTATTAAACTTCCTTTGAAACAGATTACAACTCACATCTAAATGATTAAATTCAACACAATGATACAATTTGAGGAAGATTATGAAATCCTTTATCTATTCAAAATACAACTTTAAAACTTCCTTATTTTTTTCTTTCCAAAAACATATATTATATACAAGACAAAATAATACATTTTTTTTCACGTGTTTCACTTTTCCACTTTCCAAACAGGGATTTCATAGAGCTTGTTAAGTACAGATTTCCAATAGAAAAATATCATATGAACAAGGCAAACACTTCCATTAATTCAAACGAAACACTTACAACCTCCTTTCTATTTGATTTCAAAATACAACATACAAAACACGTATCATTCTTTCTCATTCTTTCCAACACAAAATAAAGAGTATAACTCTTTTACATTTCAAATTTCCACTTTCATTGCCAATACATAGTATCTTTCCATGATAATGAATACACAGATCATCCACTTCAAGTGGGAAAGGGGCTATAATAAGATTTCATTTCACAGGGATTTTCAAACTGTCTTTATCTTAGCTCCAAATCAGCAACATGCAAATTTCTCATTCTTCCAATTTGATCACAACAAAAGTAGGGGAAAGGAAACACTCTCCACCCAACCAAGACATCCAATCAAGAAGAGAATCCATCCTTCTTCATTGGCCCCGAGACCCAACCAAAAGTAATAAAAGATGTGATCCAACTCATGGCAACAACAAGCTTCCACAAACACTCAAGCAACATAATCACAATAAAACATAGTCAAAACAAAATGTAGTTTTACAACTACATTAAAACATGAAAAACAATACTAAGGCTTCCTCAAGAAAGAAAAAATGAGTAAGAAAATAAGGGGATGCTACTTATGCCTCCCAAAGGGAAATGGGTATCACCACTTGAGAACAAAACCTACAACATATATATATATATATATATATATATATATATATATCATTTAAAATCCCTGACATGCCCTTATGCCTCCCCAAGTACCCCGTATTCCTCACATTTCTTTATGCATCCTCAACCTCTTATGGCACCCCATAACAAGTAGAGAAATGCAAGCTATTTCTTTGTAAGGTGGAACCCAAATCCCAACTCCCTCCACCCTTATACCTCCCTAAAACATGCTTGTGCCTCCCAAAAATATAACCCCATAGTCTACTCCTATACCATTCCTAGGCCATCTACCCAACATCCCCAAACATGTCAAAACATTCATACATTAACACTTACATTCATAAAAGAAGAGCATTTCAAGAGTCAAGCTCCTACCTATCCATGATGGAGTTGTTCCAAGTTCCAAAACAACAAGCTTTATCCCAATGCAAGCAATCCAAAACAGCCAAGCACAAGCATGCAAAAATATTTCCAAAAAAAGAACTTCTTTAAAGCAAGAGCTCCCAAAACAACAAGGAATTCACCCAAGAATAAAGTCTCCAAAATGAAGCAAACCCCAAAACAAGTCAAACCATTCAAATTTTATAGAAGAGGGAAGGGAAGAGGATGACGTAGATCCACATAGGATGTCGTATCAAACATCTTCAACCCCAAACCAAAAATTCAACTTCCAATGCATAATAAATAGGTGGGTGAATAATATGACGGTTTACTTACACACTCAAATCCAACCCACAACCCAAAGGACTGAGATTAAATCATGTAATAAAAGTGCAATTAAAACCTACAATCTGCATTCTCAAAAAGCATTACAAAAGTCTAATCTCAACTCCCCAACCATAGGTATGGTTGGTGATTAAATTTAAGAGGTATGGGACAAGTTTAACTTGTCCCAAAAGCCTCCAAAATCAGCCTTCAAGGACAATTTCGAATTTCCAAGAAGGTGGAGTGTTTCACTCTCAAAATTCAATTCACACATCACTTACATATCTCTTACACATACTTATATCACTTTAAATCATTGCCAACAACTCTCATTAATTACCTTCTTATGACATATTTGATTTATTTATTTTAACAATATGATTACTCACAAAATTTACACACCGTTTAATAATTAATGAAAGGGGTAAAAGCATCACAAAATAAACACATGCAAACATAAACAAAGGGACCAAAATAAAAAAATACATAAAAACCCTTTGTCAAATTTAAAGGTGATCCCCATGGGAATCCCTAACACACACAAACACACACAAACAAATACTAGTTGTCATGGTGACCTTGTTGAATTAATCTAGAATTCCAATGTGGTATGTCTCTAATCCCTTGATGTTTGTTGTGATATTTTAACCTACAAAACACAAATACCTCCTTTGGCCTCGTGGCCATATCGAACATCCAAAATAATATAATATAATGACCAAAATCATCTAGATATATGAATCACAACAACATCAAGAAATTTAGCAATATCATTTTCAATTTTACTCAACACTTATATCATCATCCAATAATTTCCATTTCTAGGTCTACTCACAATATCCAAATATCACAAGTCCACACAACATCCATAATATAACCATGTCAAACGGATATCATCATCAATATCCAAAGTGTCTCTAATAATCATCATCATAACTTTGAATCAATTCAATAATAACCCATGATCTAACATCTATCATCATACTATAATAAGGTCCATAATCATGTCTATAATACAATCAGTAGTATCATGATTAGTAAAAAAGGTGTCAAAGGAAAGTGGGCACTACGGTATATATATATATATATATATACACATATTTACATATATATATATACATACATACATACATATATATATATATATATATATATATATAATGGATGAAATTTGATCACTTGGACAAGAAAACATAACACCCGGAGGAGAGGACACGCATACTTTCCACTAATGCATTGACAATGATAAAAGCTAAAAAAAGAAGAAAATAAGAGGAAAGGAGAGATCTCCCAACAAGGCGTCTAAATGAAAAACCAATTCAAGAAAATGGTGGTTCAATTTCATGATAATTTAAATATAGCAATAGTAGCAAAGTGTAGAAATATCTTTCCTTCTCCTCCAGCTTTGACGAGGCACCCAAACACCTCAAATTCTAGCAACAACAACCTTCTAGATGAATCTTCATCCTTAGCATGCAAGGCACCAACATTCCACTCAATCCTACGTTCACACAGGCAGGGAGCTACCAAAACCATGAGCTTCATCTGGTGGAAAGGAAAGTGGTCTCAAGGACTACTAAGACTACAGTAAATACGCAAAATGGGTTTAATGGAGAATCCCAGGAACTTAATAAGGGAAAAAAATTTGACAGAGGAAATCGAGACTCCACAACCTTGAAAGCGTACTCCTAACCTACGTCAAAATGGTGCGATTAGAGTAAAACAAGATATCCATCTCGGAAAAGGGAAACAAATCTGCCAAATGGAGTTGCAGGTGTCTCAAGGGGCCACGTAAGCAAAATGTGGGAGTAACAAAAGGCGGAGTAACCTATTTGACAAAATGCCTCAAATAGATGTGGTCTTAAGGGATGCCATCTCTGTAGGATACGCATAGAAGGATCACCCAAAAATAACCAGTAGGTGTCAAATATGATCATTCGCCTTACCCAACATTCACGCAGCTAGAGACAATAACACTTTGGAATAGGAAAAGAAATCCATCGAGTAAAAGAGACACACAACTTTTTATCATCTAAAAACGTAGACATCACAGGAGTTGTGGATGTAAACACGAGAGGAGAAAACACAAGGCACAAGCAAGGATCTGTAAAAAAATGGGCTGTCCAGGTCTCCATTTCCAACATACACGTAGCCAACACTAGGAGAGGGACATTTACAAGCTGCAAACACGAGCCGTGGAGGAATAACAAGGAAACAACGATCCAAAATAAAGTGGCGATGCATTAGAAAAAGCACTTCATCTAAACAAACATGTCCCCAAATAAAATAATGAATAATAAGAACCCCCACAAACCCACGCCAAGCATGGCATAAATGAAATACAAAAAGAAATAGTTTAAGCGGCCAATAGGTTAAAGTTTGGCATGGGTAGATCCACCAAATATCTCAAAGAAGATTTTGTGAAACCATAAATAAGGGAAAAGGCGGTGGCCAATAAAATTTGCACTTACTCCACCATACATGTAGTTCCCACTTCCCTTCGACACATTTTGATATTGATTAGGACACCGCTGCGACTATATTATGGACATTATTGTGACTTTTGATTTAGCATGATGTTAGATGTTAGAGCATGGAATATTATTGACTTTGATTCATATGTGATGCATGTGGATTATTTGAGACATTATATGGGTATTGACATGCTTTTGACATGATTATATTTATGGATGTTGTTCGGACATTTGATATTTTGATATGTTGAGTATAACTAGAAAATTGAATTAAATTTGATGATCATATAGTTGTTGATGAGAATCCAAATGATATTGTTGTTTACCTTGATGATGTTGTGATTTATATGTATGGGTGATTTTTTAATTTTAATGTATATTTAATTTGGATGATTTAATGTAGCCACGAGGTCGAAGGAGGTCTTTGTGTTTTGTAGGTAAAACATATCACAACAAACATCGGGGGATTGAGAGACCAACCACATTGGAATTCTAGATGAATTATACAAATGTCACCATGGAAACATGTATTGTTTTGTGTATGTTTGATTTTTGTTAGGGATTCCCATGGGGGATCACCATCAAATGTGACCATGAGACTTTCTATTTTCAAAATTTTGAGTTTAAGTGTCTTCTCTGTTGTACTGAAAATGTTAAAAGTCGTGAAATTGAGAAAATCTGCGTTTTTGGGTCATTTTGTGTGTTTTTCGGGCCTGTCGGACATTTTTGTCCCACATGTCCCAAGTTCAAAAGTGCGCTCTGTTCCCCGATCGGCCGATTTCCCCGAAGTTTGTCTTTTTCGGGCCCGTCGGAACTTTTTGTCCCAAATGTCCCAAGTCAAATTGTGCAAGTTGTTCCATTTTCGGCCGAAACACCCGAACCGCGTACTTCGCACTTTCTTGTCCCAAATGTCCCAAGTTCAATTTGTTCCATTTTTGGCCGAAACACCCGAACCGCGTACTTCACACTTTCTTGTCCCAAGTGTCCCAAGTTCAATCGGGCAAGTTGTTCCATTTTCAGCCGATTCACCCGAACCACGTACTTCACGTTTTTGCGTCCCAAATGTCCCAAACTCTTCGGACCCATTGTCACCTTTTCGTCCGTCCGGTCCGAGTCGTCGCGTGTTTCGCGTCCTTTCGTCCCGTGTCCCAAAAGGCATTTGTGCGTCTTTTCCCCGCTTCGCCCGAATCGGCCGAGCCGCGTGTTTCGCGCATTCGCGTCTCACATGTCCCAAATGAACCAAGTGCCATTCGTGCTTATTTTTCCCGCTCTACCCGAATATCATGCTTATTCAAATTGGTAGGTATGTATTAAATGCACATTCATTGTCTTTCTCTCTCCTAATCGGCTATATAATGAGCAAACCCCCTATGCATTTTTCACACTGCTTCCATGCTATCCTTTGCTCGAACCCTTGCAATATAATTTCCTGCGCGTGTATCCCTTCCCTCTGTAATTCTTTCCCAAGTCTAGCTCGCGTCTCTGTCCTCCGAATTACTATCAATATGAAGATCAAATTTCAGGGACAGAGAGCAAATCTCGCCACTAGAATCTGCCGTTTCCAATGTTGGGGACAGTGAAGCTCGTCATCTTGATTTCGGTGATTTTTGGGCAAGGATGGCGGATGAAACCCTACACCTATGGCGCGAGATGATTCACGATAGTGGTTTGGCTTTTCTTTGGAGGTTTCCCGATCTCGGTGCGGTGTCTTTGATACGGTGCTTTCATGCGGAGCTCACTTGACCACTGATTGAGTGAATTAACCAATGTACACGGGAACTCATCGCCAAGCTGGATCTTTGCCACCATTAGCACTTGCTTTGAGGATCCCGAGAGATGGATAATGCCATAGTTGTTTCCCGGGATCAAGCACGAGGCCTGTTTAATCAAGACAGCGACAAATACAAGGCGCGGGTGGCGAAGTCATGGCTTAAAACCCTAAGAAGGAGCGTCTCGCCTATCCAAGACTCTCTTCCGAGCGATTTCAATGAAGAGTTGTCGATTTCATAATCCCTCTTGGCTCGGGTGATGGGCTTACCTTCTACTAACGAGTTCCATTTACGGATGTGCCCGCTCATCGGCATGGTGTGCGAGGAACTCAAAATATCAAGCTGGGTAGAAATCATCGGCATGAATTTGGCGGAGCATTTGTCTCATGTATACGTGATGAAGAAGTTCTACATGACTTCGTACACGATGTATACTCTGGCGGCATCAAGACAATGGTTTGGTTTTCTTACATTGATGCCCACAGGATGATCCTATATATACCTACTTGCCCATGATTCACCTAGAGACCAGCAATCACAATTTCGAAAAGAGTAAATGATGCTTTCACCATGTACGTGGTCGAGTTTGCTCGAGGGTGACAACTTTGCTTTAGAAGGTTTTCGGATGAAGCCATGAACTTGATATCGCACTACGGTGCCTATTTTATTCAATTCAGAAAATTCTCTTATATCGGGCTTCTTTGTATGAGAGCACCCCTTTGAGGCTTCCCATGTTACTGCGGTGATAAGATGGCTTTGATAGAAGTATGCGGCAATTAGACAAATTACAACTGCGAGAGACAAGAAGATTTCTGGTTTGCACTTTCCCATCTCTTTGGGAAATTACACTTGTAAAACAGCCACAGGGCCTTACACAGAACATAGAAAGAGCCCTGGTCCTATCACTTGTTCATTTCTTTAAACCAAGAACTTGCTTCGACTTGAAGAAGTTCATTGAGCAGAACATCAAGATAATCTATCATCATAGGGCAGATACAGAAGACTATTGGGCTGACTGTGCAGATGATTTTGAGGCTAGAAGGAGGCACTGTGGCAGGTTCTCTCTGCAATTGATCCAAGAACTCGGCTTGTACCAAGTTCCTGAAGGACTCCAGGATGACAATTCTGATCTATACTCATATGAGTATGACAATGTGATTAAGCACACTCCCTTGGAGGACTTGGATTGGAGCAGGGAAAGAAAGATGATGATGCGGTGAGATCCTTGCTCCGGTCTTAGTCGGGACTAAGGTGCAGGTTTGTGAGAAAGTTCGAGAGCTCAGAAGGCACTCAGGAGAATCCTCTTCTAAGGATGTTTCAACACCAAGGAGGGAAGCATCGACTCCCATATCAGACACACCTGTGCAAACCCCTCCTGCCTCATCAACGCAAGGACCTGCAGCTTCCACTCCTTCTTCATCCACTCAAGTGTACCAGAAGAAACTCAAAGAGGTTAAGAAGGAGCCTGTGGAAAAAGATCCTCAAAGTAAACAGGTAGAAGTGCCTTTGGGACCAGAGAACATCATTGTTCTCAGTGAAAGTGAAGAGAGTGAAATGCCAGCCCCTGCAAATGCTCCTGAAGATCCAACAGATAAAGATAAGGAAGTCCAGAGCACTGAACTTCCAAGTGCTATTGATTCTTCTGCAGCAATTGTCTCCAGCGCCCCACTCACATCTCAACTTGAGACCACAGCTGTGCAAACCTTGAGCGTCATGAGCTCTATGTCTCTTGGTCCTCTTGCCCCTCCTGCTGCTTCCTCTTCCTCTTTTGCATGGGTTCAACCTCTTGTTGACAGTAGAAAGAGGAAATCTTCCTCTCGGAGCTCAGGGCCAAATTTTGATGCTGTCGCAGCCTTGTTGGGCACTACTCCTTCTCGTGCCAAGAAAGCCAAAATCACCCTCCCGAGATAGTGTCGATGCTCAAGGTCAGCAATTCTGGAGATTGCTAAGCCTACGGTGGACAAATCGGAGCGGGACTTGCAGGGCATCGACTTAGAACTCTCAAGAATTCCAATGGGAGAGTCTACTCTGAAGGTGAGATCCACACCTCCGAGGAAAGCAGTCACAAGAGTCATTGGGAGGGTAGAGAAAGGGCAGCAAACTATTGAACAGTTGGAGGAACAAGCCCAGATTCTCACAAGTTTTATCAAATCTCTTTTGTCTAAGGACAAAGTTTTGGACCCTACCCCATTGACTACTCTTCCACCACCTGTAATTTTGAGCCAAGATGAAGTACAGAGTATCAAAGACATGCACAAGTATTCATCTATGGCAGAGCTATGGAGGCCATGGTGGAAGATATGCTTGTTGCAGGATTGAACTTCATCGATGAAGCTTTCAAACTCCACGGAAAGGTGAACAATTTGCAACAGAAGCTCTCCTCCACTATCGGGGTCATAGATAAAGAGCTCAAACTCTGGAGCAGTTGCATAGTAGACCTCCGTCTCATGGGACAGACAGATGAGAACATTTTATTGGCGAATAAGGTTTTTGATGATGCAAAGGATAATCTGTCAAAGTCCTGGGTTTACAGCGTGGAGTGGAAGATCAAAGTCTTGGAGGAGGCTTTGGGAGAGCTGAAGAATAGCTGGCAGAAGGGTGAGGCTTTCAAGACACTGGTTGTATCTGCTTTCAAAGATATACATTGTCATCTTCAGGATGAAACTTCTGGTGTGCCTCTTTCCTTGCAAGAAATCAAAGCTCAATTCAGAGCTTTTGTCAAAGACAATCTATTCAAGAAAGCTCCATCTCGAAGAAAAATGAAGGAGATCTGCTCTCTTGATCTGCCATTGAAGAAGCAAATAAAGATTATCATACTCATGTCGAGTTTGATAAAGAAATGGAAAAGTGTCTCAGATTTTGGGGTCAGTCTACAGCCAACACGTCAGTCCCTCGTGGCAGAGACATAGCCGAGGCATTGAAAAGATTCAGGCAGCGGATTTTGAAGTCAGTGGGTCCCTCCCAATGTAACCACCTGTCTTCTTCTCCTTATTCTTTTCTCTTCTTCCCATTCTTTTTCCGTTTCTTTGTAAAAAGTTGAGGTATTGCGGTTGGCAGTCCTTAACTAATCTTAGTTAAAAGAAGTGGTTACGAAGAGTAACTGATTTGTAAGCTATATAATGGCCTCTCTACGCCATTTTGAAAGGAGGAAGAACTTGGTTTATTTTCTAAAAGTGTAAATAGATCATAAAGAAATCAATACAGAAGGGCTTTCCATTCTTTGTCTATCTGATCTCTGTTATCCCTAAGCTTTCATTTAATTTTTGTGAAGATCATTTGTCTCTAGTTTGTTAGTCTTGCCGATTGCATACTCTCCAACTTTGCAAGCATGGTGATCTTGTATAACCAAGAAGGAACTTTGTGTCCTTGATTAATGAATCTGTGTTATGTTAAGAAACTTTGTGTTACGCGGATGTTATTTACAGAACTTTGTGTCTTTAAATTCCATCTTATTTATATGATACAAATGATCTTGTTTCAATTCACTGTAACTTCATACATAAAGAATTACTCTGTTATCTATAATTCTGCATGTTGCCTTTCTGCTCATTCTCGTACTCTCATTCCTCAGTCCTTTTGTAATTGATGATCTTTATAGAAAACACTTTCGTAATATCCAAGTTTAACCAGAAAATCATGTTTTGTATATTTGTAAATAGGTTCGTTTCTGAATAAGGGAACCTCTCCCATTAAAGAGGAGGGACTTCTTGTCCCCTGACTGTTGCTCTTCGTAAAGTCCTATTTGACGACCAACATTTTTGGCGACTCAGTTGGGAAAATCATATTCCATTTCTATAATTTTTGATCATCTTTTGATCTGGCGACTCCACGTTTTACTCGAGGGAGAAGGGCCCTTGGTATTGAAGATTCTCGGTTTCAGCTTTTGGAGCGCGGGGTTTTCCTTTCCCTTGACAAGAAATAGAAGGACTCGTTAAACAAGCACTCCACTGTTCAAGATAGAAGTCCTACGGGTGGTATTCCTTGAGCCAGCTAGTCCTAATCTTGAGCTTTGATTCTTGCTGGTGTTGCGGTTCCTCTCAAAGCCATTTTCCAAGAATGGTGGTACCATTGCCCTGGGGTCATCGTGTCGGGCCCCTTGCTCTTCCTCAGCCTTTGCATGAGTTACCCAGAGGTAACCGGAAGAACTTCCCTAAATTCAAAGGTGATGGCAAAGTGCATCCTGATGAACACATCGCAGCCTTCATAGTTGCATGTGGAGTTCTAGGAGTTGAACACGAAGACGTCTCCGTGAGACTGTTCGTTGAGACTTTACAAGATAATGCTGCTGATTGGTTCTATCACCTTCCGGCTGGTACTATCACTAGCTGGGACACCATGAGAACTAGGTTTGAAAACCATTTCAAACCAGCAGAAGATGTGCATGCCTTGCTAGCCCAAATCTCTCAGATAAAGAAAGATTCACCAGAACCCATGAGAGAATTTGTGGCCCGATTCAACAGATTGATCAATAAAATTCCGGTAAATACTCGACCTGTTGATCAAATCCAAAAATGTTTCTTCCTAAATGCCCAATCACCTGAAGTTAGTTATGCGCTGAGAAGGGCTAATCTCGCAACATTGGTTGAGGATCAAACTCTTGTTGTTAGTGTCGAGGATGATTTGATCATGTCAGGGAAGTTGAGGAGAGACCCTTCCAAATCTAAGTCTGCTTGCTTCCTCCTCTTCCACCCCTGGACCTAATACTGATCCATTAGTTCAAAAACTTGCGAATGATCTCATTGCTATAAAGAAACAATTGGCTCGGCATGCTCTCCTTATGCGAGAGCGTTCCAGGAGAAATTTTCAGCCCGAAATCATTTGCCTGCTTCTCAAACAAGATTAGCACTTGAAGGACCTCCTGTTAAAGTTCCTGTCAATGCTACCTGTGAAGTTGAGGAACCAGATGATGATGAGGATAATGAAGCTTGCGAGGAATTTGTGGAAGAAGTTGATGATGAAGCGGATGAACTTGAGGGATCTCGAGTTAATTTCTTCACCAGGAGGGCATTGATGATGGAGATGATTATGATGAAGTGGTAGCGAGACATGAATAGCGAATCATTTGCTTGTCATGACTCGAGAGCGAGACAAATCGGAGGAGAAAGTGACGCAGCCCCCCCCAAGAAATCTAAGGAGCGTGTGCAACTATCCTGTAATTGCAAAAAGAGGATCTCCTATCCCCACTTCATCTACACCAAAGGTGAGTCCTGTCAATCCTACTAGTAAAGTTACTTCTTTTTCTCCTAAAGTTGATAAACCTAGGATTTCAAATGATGATGGCCCGTCCACTTCTGGGTCTTTTGATATTATTGATCATCTGAAAAAGACTAAGGTTCAAATCTCAGAGGCTGAGTATTATCAAACCCATCCCAAAGCTTTTGCCAAAATGATTCAATTTGTTAATTCCCATTCTAAAACCACCTCTAAAGGCCTTTTACCTACTCCTTCTTACTTTCACACCATAGCCTAGTCTGGTAGCTGCTTTGTCACCTCACCTAATGACAAAATTAAACCATTTTATGTAACACTTCTTATAGCTGGTCATAGGCTCAGTAATTGTGTCATTGACTCAGGAGCCTCAGATAATGTGATGCCTGCTAAAGTAGCTCATGCTTTAGGCTTGACCCTCACACGCACTTATGGATCTTGTTACTCCATGGAGAGAAAAGAAGTGCCCTAGTCGGAAGAATTAAAGATGCACAAGTGGCTTTTCTGCTTTGCTGAAAAGAGAGTTTTGGCTACCATCTTAGTAGCAGATATTCCTCCTTCATACGGGATGTTGCTAAGTAGGAACTTCTGTAAGGATGTGGGTGGAGAAATTCAAATGGATTGGTCACATGCACTCATACCTGTTAATGGACAAATGAAGAAGTTGATGCCTGAGAAGCAATCTGAGTATATTGTGCAAAAAACGGATGATCCTAAAGCACAAATACTCTATGAGGATATGGGTCATGGCAACTACATGATTATGTCCCCTGATGAAATCCAACTCCCCAAAGTGTCACCTAAAGATCCTAATGGTGTTTGGATTTTAGAGTTTGATGGAAGTTGTTCCTCGGTGGTTACGGAGCTGGTGTCCTCTTTGGTGTCACTGAAGGAAGCCTACATCCTTTTTCATTTAAGTTGCAGTTCAAAATACTAATAATACAGCAGAGTATGAGGCTCTCATTCTTGGACTACAAGTGGCCAAAGAACAAGGTGTAAAGAATCTTCTGGCTCGTGGTGATGCAGAATTGATTGTAAAGCAAGTTAGAAGCCTTTTCAGGTAAAAAATGGAAGGTTGAAACATTACCGGAATCAGGTTTGGGATTCCATTGAATTTCTTGATGCTTTCTCCATTGAAGCAATACCTAGGGAGAAGAACAGCAGGGCTGATTCACTAGCAGTCTCAGGGTCACTACTGATTCCTCATCCTGACTTCTCTCAGGATAAGTTCACCATTGAGATGGTCCATCGGCCTAGTGTACCTGATAATACCAATAACTGGCAAGTTTTCAATGATGATCAACACTTGCTTTCTTTCCTTGAACTCAAGGGTAATTTCAAACAGCTGTATTTTGAAGGAAGTGACAACCTACCTCGTGAAAGTGTGCCCTTTGACAAAGCAGTCACTCGAGGAGAAGAAACGGATCAGGATGGATGCATCAATCTCAAAGGAAACAAGATTCCTAAAGGATTGGTGAGTTTGGAGGAACTATTTGATAAACATGACAGGTATGTGAAGTCTAGAGCTTCCACTGGACCTCAACAATCAGCTGAGTATGACAAGATTGATATTGGGAGTTCTACTGATCCTAAGCTCGTGAACATTGGAAAATGTTGCACAGCAGATGAGAGGAAGAAAGCAATTGATCTTTTAAAGAGGTATAAGGATGTTCTTGCTTACTCTTATGAAGATTTGAAAGCTTTCAAACCAAAAGATATGCAACATTTTATTCCACTCAAGCCTGGAATCAAGCCTTTTAAGCAGAAACAGAGGCAATACAACCCCAAAATAGCTGACACCATCTTTCAGGAAATTCAGAAGTTGTTGAAGGCTAAAATCATTTTTCCCATTCACCATTCAACATGGATTGCAAATATTGTGCCTGTTAGGAAGAAAAATGGTGAGATCCGCATCTGTGTTGATTTCAGGAACCTAAATCAGGCTTCCTTGAAAGATAATTATCCTTTGCCCATGATGGATCAGGTCTTGCAAGCAGTAACAGGATCTGAAATGTTATCTATGCTTGATGGATTCTCGGGATATAATCAGGTAGAGGTTGATACTGCAGATCAACACAAAACAACTTTCACTACTCCTTGGGGTACCTTTGCTTACAAGAGAATGCCTTTTGGGCTTATTAATGCTGGTGCCACTTTTCAGAGAGCTATGGATCTAGCTTTTGGAAGTTTGAAAGGGAAGTGTATTGTCATATACCTTGATGACTTGACAGTGTTTTCTAAAACAAGAGCGGATCATTTTGATCACACGGAGCAGATTTCTGCTAAGATGCAGAGAGCATGGGATTTCTTTGAATCCTAAAAAATCTGTCTTTTGTGTCACAGAGGGAAAATTATTAGGGCACATTGTCTCCAAAGATGGTATTAAGATTGATCCTGAATGAGTACAAGCTATCCAGCAAATTCCTCTCCCAACCAGCAAAAAGGGCGTGCACTCTTTCTTTGGTAAGATCAATTTTTTAAGAAGGTTCATCCCTGATTTTGCAGAGTTAACTTTGAATATTTCTCAGATGATGAAAGGGAAACAAACGTTTGGTTGGTCTTCTGAAGGAAAGGAATCCTTTGAAGGTATCAAGAGAGCTATTGCTAAAACTCCTGTTTTAGCCTGTCCTGATTTCAGCAAAGATTTTATTATCTATTGCTATGCCACAGATAATACCTTGGCTGCTGTTTTGACTCAAGAAGACTCTAACGAGCATGAACTCCCAATTGCGTTCATGAGCTATATTATGAAAGATCATGAGTTAAAATACACCATGATGGAGAAACATGCTTTTGCAGTGGTCAAAGTTGTTAAGCAGTTTCACTTTTACATCCTCAACTCTCATTCCATGGTGTTGGTTCCAGAGATCTGAAGTTAAGTCAATTCTCACACAACAAGAATTTGGATCCAAGAGAGGGCCCTGGTTCTTTAAGGTCCAAGAATATGACATTGATATCAAACCGACCAAGCTGGTTCGTGGAAAAGGTCTTTGTGAGCTCATTGCTGAAGGAGCTAAGCATGAATTACTGGAGAACAAAGTTGGCCTTCCTACCGTTCTGTTCCTTAGCTCAGTTGATGAATGGTATGCTGACATCACCCATTTTCTCACCTATGGGGAATGCCCCTCTCATTTAACTACCAAAGAAAAGAGGACTGTTAAATTGAGGTCAGTGCAATATGTGTTGTGGGAAAACGCCTTGTTCAAACGTGGGTTAGATGGGAGATTTTTGAAATGTGTGGACAAGGAACAACAGAGAAAGTTGCTCTCAGCTTTTCATGATCAGGCATGTGGAGGGCACTATTCATCAATGGTCACTGCTCACAAGATTCTTCGTGGAGGATATTACTGGCCTTCCTTGTTCAGAGATGCATCCAAGTGGGTTGATAAATGTGAGGCTTGTCAGACCTTCGTGGGAAGACCCAAATTGGCCTCTTTGCCTCTTAAGCCAGTTGTAATTGAAGAACCTTTTCAACAGTGGGGTTTGGACTTCATTGGAACACTTAATCCTACTTCTAGTGCTGGTCATACTCATGTACTAACTGCCACGGACTATTTCACCAAATGGGTGGAAGCTATTCCAGTTAAGAGTACTACTTCTGAAGTGGTATGCAGCTTCATCAAAGAGAACATCTTGGTAAGGTATGGTGTACCTAACAAGATTGTAACAGATAATGCTTCAAATTTCTCTTCAACTGAGATAATGGATTTTTGCTATGGGTATGGCATTTCTTTGGCTCACTCTTCGGATTACTATCCTCGGGAAATGGGCAAGCAGAATCCACTAATAAAAATTTGGTGACTATTATAAGGAAATTAGTCAATGAGTCTCAACGAAACTGGCACAAGAAGCTCTATGATGCTCTTTGGGCAGACAGGATTACACCAAAGAGAGCTATTGGAATGTCCCCTTTTCAAGTGGTATATGGAGTAGAAGCTCAACTACCAGTAACAGTGGAACTGCCAGCCTTGCATCTAATGAAGGCCATTGAAGATACTAGTTTCAGTGATGCTTTGGATAAGAGAATTATGTACCTTCACAAACTGAATGAGGATAGATTGGAGGTTGCTGATAGGATATCTGTTCACCAGCAGAAGGTAAAGGTCCTGTTTGACAAGAAAGCTAGGTTCAGAGATTTCCAAGTTGGAGACACTGTGTTGTTATGGGATAAAAGGCATGAACCTCGTGGCAGCCATGGCAAGTTTGATTCCCTTTGGCTCGGACCTTTCAAGATCAGACACTTTGCTGGTAAGAATTCCTTTTATCTTGATTACATGGATGGTTCTCCTCTCCCACTTCCTTATAGTGGGCAGTACCTTAAGTTGTTCAAGTCTTAGGTGATTAGGAAGTCCTTTGTATATTATGTATAGCGTTTTTGTTTTTCTTTCCTTTTTGTTTTGGTGTGTTGTCCTCTGTATTGGTTTACTTTTTGACTCCGTGGCCCAATGGATAAGGTACTGGTCTGCTTCCCCAGAGTTTGTCTAAGTTCTTACCTTGTCTCATTCCTTGAATTTATGCCAAGTCATCCCCAGAAGGAGCCAGCTTGTTGTCCACTCAAAATTCCCTGCTCTTAAGAAAGTGAATTTTCAAAATTTTGAGTTTAAGTGTCTTCTCTGTTGTACTGAAAATGTTAAAAGTCGTGAAATTGAGAAAATCTACGTTTTTGGGTCATTTTGTGTGTTTTTCGGGCCTGTCGGACATTTTTGTCCCGCGTGTCCCAAGTTCAAAAGTGCGCTCTGTTCCCCGATCGGCCGATTTCCCCGAAGTTTGTCTTTTTCGGGCCCGTCGAACTTTTTGTCCCAAATGTCCCAAGTCAAATTGTGCAAGTTGTTCCATTTTCGGCCGAAACACCCGAACCGCGTACTTCGCACTTTCTTGTCCCAAGTGTCCCAAGTTCAATCGGGCAAGTTGTTCCATTTTCGGCCGATTCACCCGAACCGCGTACTTGCACTTTCTTGTCCCAAGTGTCCAAGTTCAATCGGGCAAGTTGTTCCATTTTCGGCCGATTCGCCCGAACCGCGTACTTCGCTTTCGCGTCCCAAATGTCCCAAACTCTTCCGGACCCATTGTCACCTTTTCGTCCGATCCGGCCGAGTCGCGTGTTTCGCGTCCTTTCATCCCACATGTCCCAAAAGGCATTTGTGCATCTTTTCCCTTCACCGAATCGGCCGAGCCGCGTGTTTCGCGCATTCGCGTCTCACATGTCCCAAATGAACCAAGTGCCATTCGTGCTTATTTTTCCCGCTCTACCCGAATATCATGCTTATTCAAATTGGTAGGTATGTATTAAATGCACATTCATTGTCTTTCTCTCTCCTAATCGGCTATATAATGAACGAACCCCCTATGCATTTTTCACACTGCTTCCATGCTATCCTTTGCTCGAACCCTTGCAATATAATTTCCTGCGCGTGTATCCCTTCCCTCTGTAATTCTTTCCCGAAGTCTAGCTCGCGTCTCTGTCCTCCGAATTACTATCAATATGAAGATCAAATTTCAGGGACAGGAGCAAATCTCGCCACTAGAATCTGCCGTTTCCAATGTTGGGGACAGTGAAGCTCGTCATCTTGATTTCGGTGATTTTTGGGCAAGGATGGCGGATGCAAACCCTACACCTATGGCGCAGATGATTCACGATAGTGGTTTGGCTTTCGCTGGAGGTTTCCCGATCTCGGTACAGTGTGCTGATATAGTGCTTTCATGCGGAGCTCACTTCGACCCTGATTCGAGTGAATTAACCAATGTACACGGGGAACTCATCGCCAAGCTGATGTTGCCGCCATTAGCACTGCTTTGAGGATCCCAGAGATGGATAATGCCATAGTTGTTTCCCGGGATCAAGCACAGGCCCTGTTTAATCAAGACAACGACAAATACAAGGCGCGGGTGGCGAAGTCATGGCTTAAAAACCCTAAGAAGGGAGCGTCTCGCCTATCCAAGACTCTCTTCCGAGTAGATTTCAATGAAGAGTTGTCAGATTTCATAATCCTACTGGCTCGGGTGATGGGCTTACCTTCTACTAACGAGTTCCATTTCTGGATGTGCCCACTCATCAGCATGGTGTGCGAGGGAACTCAAAATATCAACTGGGTAGAAATCATCAGCATGAATTTGGCGGAGCAGCTATCCAATGTACAACAAACGAAGAAGTTCTACATGACTTCGTACCTGATGTATACTCTGGCGGCATCAAGACAATGGTTTGGTTTTTCTTACATTGATGCCCACAAGGATGATCCTATATATGCCTACTACCCGCAGTTCACCCTAGAGACCAGCAATCACAATTTCAGAAGAGTAAATGATGCTTTCACCATGTACGTGGTCAGGCTGCTTGAGGGTGACACTGCTAGAAGGTTTTCAGATGAAGCCATGAACCTGATATCGCACTACGGTGCCTATTTTATTCAATTCAGAAAATTCTCTTATATCAGGCTTGCTGGCTATGAGAGCACCCTTTGAGGCTTCCCATGTTCTGCAGTGATAAGATGGCTTTGATAGAAGTATGCGGGTATTAGACAAATTACACTGAGAACTGCGAGAGACAAGAAGATTTCTGGTTTGCACTTTCCCATCTCTTTGGGAAATTACACTTGTAAAACAGCCCTGGATGCACAGAACATAGAAAGAGCCCTGGTTCCTATCACCGTTCATTTCTTTAAACCAAGAACTTGCTTCGACTTGAAGAAGTTCATTGAGCAGAACATCAAGATAATATATCATCATAGGGCGATCAGAAAGACTATTGGGCTGACTGTGCAGATGATTTTGAGGCTAGAAGGAGGCACTATGGCAGGTTCTCTCTGCAATTGATCCAAGAACTCGGCTTGTACCAAGTTCCTGAAGGACTCCAGGATGACAATTCTGATCTATACTCATATGAGTATGACAATGTGATTAAGCACACTCCCTTGGAGGACTTGGATTGGAACAGGAAAGAAAAAGATGATCTGGCTGAGATCCTTGCTCCAGTCTTAGTCAGGACTAAGGTCTGGTTTGACAGGAAAGTTCGAGAGCTCAGAAGGCACTCAGGAGAATCCTCTTCCAAGGATGTTTCAACACCAAGGAGGGAAGCATCGACTCCCATATCAGACACACCTGTGCAAACCCCTCCTGCCTCATCAACGCAAGGACCTGCAGCTTCCACTCCTTCTTCATCCACTCAAGTGTACCAGAAGAAACTCAAAGAGGTTAAGAAGGAGCCTATGGAAAAAGATCCTCAAAGTAAATAGGTAGAAGTGCCTTTGGGACCAGAGAACATCATTGTTCTCAGTGAAAGTGAAGAGAGTGAAATGCCAGCCCCTGCAAATGCTCCTGAAGATCCAACAGATAAAGATAAGGAAGTCCAGAGCACTGAACTTCCAAGTGCTATTGATTCTTCTGCAATGATTGTCTCCAGCGCCCCACTCACATCTCAACTTGAGACCACAGCTGTGCAAACCTTGAGCGTCATGAGCTCTATGTCTCTTGGTCCTCTTGCCCCTCCTGCTGCTTCCTCTTCCTCTTTTGCATGGGTTCAACCTTTTGTTGACAGTAGAAAGAGGAAATCTTCCTCTCGGAGCTCAGGGCCAAATTTTGATGCTGTGGCAGCCTTGTTGGGCACTACTCCTTCTCGTGCCAAGAAAGCCAAAATCACCTCCAGAATAGTGTCTGATGCTCAAGGTCAGCAATTCCTGGAGATTGCTAAGCCTACAGTGGACAAATCAGAGCAGGACTTGCAGGCATCTGACTTAGAACTCTCAAGAATTCCAATGGGAGAGTCTACTCCTGAAGGTGAGATCCACAACCTCCAGGAAACAGTCACAAGAGTCATTGGGAGGGTAGAGAAAGGGCAGCAAACTATTGAACAGTTGGAGGAACAAGCCCAAATTCTCACAAGTTTTATCAAATCTCTTTTGTCTAAGGACAAAGTTTTGGACCCTACCCCATTGACTACTCTTCCACCTCCTGTAATTTTGAGCCAAGATGAAATACAGAGTATCAAAGACATGCACAAGTATTCTATCTATGGCAGAGCTATGGAGGCCATGGTGGAAGATATGCTTGTTGCAGGATTGAACTTCATCGATGAAGCTTTCAAACTCCACGGAAAGGTGAACAATTTGCAACAGAAGCTCTCCTCCACTATCGGGGTCATGGATAAAGAGCTCAAACTCTGGAGCAGTTGCATAGTAGACCTCCGTCTCATGGGACAGACAGATGAGAACATTTTATTGGTGAATAAGGTTTTTGATGATGCAAAGGATAATCTGTCAAAGTCCTGGGTTTACAGCGTGGAGTGGAAGATCAAAGTCTTGGAGGAGGCTTTGGGAGAGCTGAAGAATAGCTGGCAGAAAGGTGAGGCTTTCAAGACACTGGTTGTATCTGCTTTCAAAGATATACATTGTCATCTTCAGGATGAAACTTCTGGTGTGCCTCTTTCCTTGCAAGAAATCAAAGCTCAATTCAGAGCTTTTGTCAAAGATAATCTATTCAAGGAAAGCTCCATCTCGAAAGAAAAATGAAGGAGATTTCTCTCTCTTGAATCTGCCATTGAAGAAGCAAATAAAGATTATCATACTCATGTCGAGTTTGATAAAGAAATGGAAAAGTGTCTCGGATTTTGGGGTCAGTCTACATCCAACATCGGTCCCTCGTGGCGAGACATAGCCGAGGCATTGAAAAGATTCGGGCGCGGATTTTGAAGTCGGTGGGTCCCTCCCGATGTGAACCACTGTCTTCTTCTCCTTATTCTTTTCTTCTTCTTCCCATTCTTTTCTCGTTTTCTTTGTAAAAGTTGAGGTATTGCGATTGGCAATCCTTAACTAATCTTTAGTTAAAAGAAGCGATTCTGAAGAGTAACTGATTTGTAAGCTATATAATGGCCTCTCTACGCCATTTTGAAAGGAGGAAGAACTTGGTTTATTTTAAAGTGTAAATAGATCATAAAGAAATCAATACGAAGGGCTTTCCATTCTTTGTCTATCGATCTCTCTGTTATCCCTAAGCTTTCATTTAATTTTTGTGAAGATCATTTGTCTCTAGTTTGTTAGTCTTGCCGATTGCATACTCTCCAACTTTGCAAGCATGGTGATCTTGTATAACCAAGAAGGAACTTTGTGTCCTTGATTAATGAATCTGTGTTATGTTCTGACAGATGTTATTTACAGAACTTTGTGTCTTTAAATTCCATCTTATTTATACGATACAAGTGATCTTGTTTCAATTCACTGTAACTTCGCATACATAAAGAATTACTCTGTTATCTATAATTCTGCATGTTTCCTTTCTGCTCATTCTCATACTCTCATTCCTCAGTCCTTTTGTAATTGATGATCTTTATAGAAAACACTTTCGTAATATCCAAGTTTAACCAGAAAATCATGTTTTGTATATTTGTAAATAGGTTGACGACCAACAAGTCCTTATGGGGTGTGGGCTTGATTTGAGTTTATAAATAAACCGTCATTTTGTTCACCCACTTATTTATTATGCCTTGGAGTTTGAAGTTGACTTATGAGTTGGAGTTGAGGATGTGTGATGTGGCATCCTACATGGATCCACCTCATCCTCCTTTTTCCCTCTTCTATATATTCGAATTCCTTAGCTTGTTTTTGGGTTACTTCACCTTGCATTACTTCATTTTGGGTGACTTCTTTTGGTTTTGAGAGCTCTTGCAATTTTGGAGAAAGTTGGAGATTGTTGAATGCTTTTGGATTATTGATCTTGGACTATTTTACATTGGAAAGCTTATTGTTTGGAACTTTGGAACAAACTCCATCATGGAGAGGTAGGAGCTTGGCTCTTTAAAATGCTCTCATTTCATTGTATGCATATGTAAATGGTTGAATGTTTTAGTATGTTTGTTGGTTGGTTGGGTAGATGGCCTAGGTATGGTGTAGGAGAAGACTATGGGGAAATATTGTGGGGAGGCATAAGTGTTTTGGGGAGGTATAAGTGTTTGTGGAGGGAGTTGGGATTGGGTTCCACCTTGTAAAAATAAATAGCTTGCATTTCTTTACTCGTTATGGGGTGTCATAAGAGGTTGGGGAGGCATAAGGAAATGTGAGGTATAAGGGGTACTTGGGGAGGCATAAGGGTATGACAGGGATTTGAATGATATATATTTTGGTGGTTTTTTCTCAGGTGATGATATCCATTTCTTCTTTGGGAGGCATAAGTAGCTTCCCCCATAGTTCTTGCTCCTTTGGCTTGCATGATGAAGCCTGAGTATTGTTTTTTGTTTTGTTTCTATGGTTACAAACTGTAGTTTTGTTTTGGACTATGTTTTGAATGAGAAATTTGTCTTTGTGTTGTGGAAGCATGTTGTTACCATGTGTTGAAAAGCTTTTCTAATTGATTTATGGTTGGGGCTCGGGGCCAATGAAGAAGGATGGCTTCTCCTTTTCATTGGATGTCTTGGTTAGGTGGAGAGCGTTACCTCTCCCCCTATTCTATTGTGATCAAATTGGAGAATGATGGAAATTCATACTATTGTTCGGAGGTCATGAAAGAAGACAAAGTTTGGCTATCCTTTGTGAAACTTTCTTTTGTAGACCCTTTTTCCCACTTCAAGTGGATGACTTGTAATATCATTGGTATTGGATAGTATTCTATTTTAGAAATAAAATTCTATTTGAATGTGAAAGGACATACTGTAATGTTTTTATGTGAAAGGAAAATAAATATTTGTATTCTATCTTTTGAAATGGAATGGAAAAAGATAAGTTTAACGATTCTTGTTGAGATTATTCTTATCAGTAACCTTTCCCACTTTGAAGTGGATGACCTTGTACATAATTTGTGATGGAAATATTGTGACATTGGGTGAAAGTTGTAATTCAAAATCAAAGAAACTATATTCTATATTGTAATTGAGGAATGAAAGAATTTGTAAATGTATCTTTTCTTTAATCAATAAAATATTGTATTACTGTCCTCAAATGGCATTATTAGGTATTGAAATCTGATTGTTGAATGTATTTTGAAATTTTGACTGGAAAGATGAAAAAGGTGAATACGTATGGAGAAATGTCATAATATTTTGTTCTTTAGAAAGGAATGTTTTAGAAATCGAATTGTAATTTTCCAATTGAATACTTTACTTGAATCGACTTAGTAGGTTAGAATTGGTTTTGGTATGAGTTCTTAAAAAAACTTAGAAGATGATAAATGAAAATAGAGCCATTCAAATTTGATCTCATTAGATAAAATTCAAACCATGCAAATTAATTAAGCAAATCGAATAAAATGACCTAACATCAAAAGACAAGATTAAATACCAAATTGGACTTGTAAGATCAAAAATATCCCAAACAAACTAAAATACTTAAGCAATTTTTTTTTTTAGAACCTTTCAAATCGAGAAAAGGTAAAATTGCAGATTTTTACTGTGTAAACAATGGTAATTTTGAAATGCAAATCAACCAAACAAATCGAACTCGTTTTATGCCCCACATTTTTCCAAATGCAAACCTCCATGTCTGTTTGACATGTTGAAGGAGAATTAATGAAAAATTTGAACAAAATTCATAAGTTAAAATGACTAGTTCACCTTTTAAGTGACAACAAAATGTTTTTGTAAAATTGACCCTTCAAAATTTATCAAAACTAAAATTTTAAGTTTTTTGTACAAAGAGGATGTCGAGAGCTTTCCAGAAAGTCCTCGTTTTCCAAAAACTAAGTTCCCTATCAAAAATATCTAATCACAAATTTTAAGTGAATTAAATATTCCCTGCAGACTGCTGCGGGTTCAATTTTTCCTTTTATGCTTTTTGCCCATAAATTGCTAAAGGCATGAAACCTCCTACCACTCTACCAACCCAAAACCATCTTTTTTTTTGTCAAAAATAATCTAAGTTGGAAAAAGGAAAATTTGGAAGATTTTCCCAATGGCCTGCGACCTCGTGGCCCTACCCTTCGCTTTTGGAAGCATTTCCACAAAGCAGTGCGCGGGCCCACAACCACTAACTTAACCTATTTTTTCATTTTGAAAAAATTCATATATTTCTCCATGGCCCCGCACCCCCACCCTTCATTTGGAAAAGCTCTTTCACGGGTACATGGGCTCGTGCTAACAAACTTAATTTTTTTGAAAAATTCTTTTGGCAAAAATTTAAAAATTTCTCACGCTAACAAACTTATTGCTTTATAATGTGGAATTAGTAATTGTTATAATGGGAAAAGTTATTAGTTGAATTAAATTGTCCTTGAAGCCTTGTGAACACCTTTTAAAGAAAAATATAAATTATTCCATAATTTTTTTCTAACTAAACCTAGGTTGTTCTTGCTCTCGTGTGGGATATTTTACAAGGCGTTACAACACGTATGCCAGCCATGAACTGAAAAAAACAATAAATAAAGACAAGGAAATAAGGAATTCAAAGACAGGAAATGGAGCCCACATCTACTCACGCCAAGCTTGTCACATCAATAATCTAACGTGGGAGGAAAAAAAAAGTGGAAGCAACAATAAGTTCACCCAAAAATTATCAATTACAGCAAGACATGTGTGTAGGCTCAGTCGGCCAAGGTGGGAGTTGATGGGTGGAGTTTTCGATAAAAAAATTTAAAAAAATAAAACATGAATACCACTTCCCAAACAATGAAACCACCAACAAAAAAACTCCTCTTTTACACGAATCGAGGATCGCTCTTAGGGAAAGATCGAAAAGATAAAATAAAATCACATAAGGATAATTAATATTAATGTTGATAACATTCGATGATAGAATAATAATAAAACAAAATCATCGATCGACATATAAAATAATACTATTATTATTATTTTTACTGCTCACAAAATTATTAACCATATTAATAATGATCGCCCGTCAAGCTTGACACAAAATAATAATAAGCAAAAATCAACAATTCAATATAATTATTATTATGTAGATGTTCCTTCTAGCTAGATACGCCCTAACAACATCAAGTCATCATTAAAACCACCTATAGAATTTGAGAATGAGATTTTCCTTAATAGGGTAATTGAAAAGGGCATTGCGAAGGCCCTCTACTAGCAACATCGACAAGGAAACGGGAGGCCATATGGGGAGGAAGGAAGTTAATCCTTCTCTCACGTGACACGATTGAGGTCAACTAACGATCAATGGAAACACACCCACCTCCTACCCCTACTTATGAACAGGTCGATAGGAAAGGACTGGGTAACGTTGATTGGGGCATTATAAATTACATAAATATTTCAAACAACACATAAAAAAAGAAATGATGGAAAAATAGGGACAAAGTGATAAAATGAAATACACGGTAATCTTGCTAGTTCATTCGCGAATAATGGTAAATCCTCTTACACTGGTTCTCATGCCATAGTCCATGCCCCTATTTTTGTTACGGCCAAGCTTCTAAACCCATCTATGTTTTCCTTGTCTCTTATGGCATGGTTGGGCTGTGGGGTGCTACGGCTTATGGTTTGGGGTGGGGAGGGGGTTGGTGGTAGATCTGGGGATAATTCCCTCTCAGATGTAGTTAAATCTTCTACTCATCCTCCTAAACCCATGGTGCATTCCAAGTCATCCCCCACATGGTGATTTGGAGAAGACGTCTTGAAATCAAAGGAATATTTCAAGGAAAATGGATTAATCTATAGATTCAACAATTTCATCCCTGGTTTGCATGCACTCCATGACTGGATTTATTCTCTTTGGAGGAAAATAATGGAAGGTCAAGTGGACATTTACCCCACAACTATAGGTTTCTTCATTGTTATCTTTGATAAAACCTATGATAGAGATTTTATTTTTGATAGACTTTAGGATTATCAATCCCACATTTTTCTTACAAAGCCATGGTTTCCTCTTTTCAATCATGTTAATGAAAATGTCCAAGTTAGACACGTCTAGATTTGTTTTCCATATCTGCCTCTCTAGTTTTGGGATGAGAAATGTTTAATTTCCATTGGGGATTCTATGGGTAAAAGCATGGCTATTGAAACAAAAATTACTTTATATGAGTATACCACATATGCCCGCATCTTGGTCGACATGAATACTTCAGTGGATTTTCCTGCTTCTATTGATCTTAAGGTTGAGGATAGAATTTGGACTCAAAACTTAGACTATGAAGGTTTCCCCTTCACATTTCAGACCTATTTTTCCCTTGGTTACTTAGCCATGGATTGCAAGGTTGGGAAGAAAAATGTCAATAGTCGTACTTCTTAGTGGAAGAATGTTGAACCTAGTCATCTGGTTGTTAATAGTCACTCAGATAGTGAGTTTGAATATGGGTCCGCGAATGAGGAAGATGTGATTCTTGTGAATGAGGCGGTCATCCCTTCCTCTATCCCAAATAGAAGGCTTCAACCTCCATCTCTGATATTGGGACTAGGTCCTTTCCTCTTGGTTCCTCGGTGATCCAAAATCAGGTGGATAAGAATAATATTGAAATTATCATACCGGTTCACACAAATAAAAATGTAAACCTAAACACCGGTAATGGTTGGTGTACTGTGAGAAGTAGGAAGAACAATAAATTTGTCAATGAATCTCTAAAGATGGATCTTAGATCCCATGGGAAGGATTCTCATGGATAAATTTTAGTTTGTTTACCTTTGCTTGTTTTGGATGTGTTTGTGTTGTCCCACTTTTCCACTGGTAGAGGCAACCCCATGTGATCTTCATTGATATACTTTTGTCTCTATTAGTACTTATTGTAATGGGGAAGGGTCCCCTCAACCCTATTTTACCCTTAAGAAAAAAAAACATGGTACATTTCATATCAAATAGGATTCATTAATCATTATCCTAAAGGAAAGGCAACAAAACCATTTTTGTATGGCACTTAGATTATTGATGAATACAATATAATTAATAGTAGATTGGAATTTATGTTTGTAGTTTTATCATTTATTATAGGTTTTATGCCTTTTTGGCTTTAATGTTGGAATAATATTCACTTTATCCACTACATGTGTTAAATCTTTGGCAATGGAAGCTCAATCAAGTGATATTCCATAAATACTAACATCTAAAATAGAAGTTTAGTAGATATGGACATATGACTAGGATCACTTGTAATGATCTATAGACAACACTTTATATCATTCCAAAATGGTACACTATGACTTGTGATTGCGTTATTAAGGAATTTTTCATTGATTTTCTTCACATGATTATAAAACTAACTTTCAAAAAAATCATAAGTAAATAACAAAGTTTGATGATTGAATTTGAACACTAAAAGATAGGTTCGGTAAAAAACCTATTCTAGAAATTAAGAGAGATGAGATCTCCTTTACATCAATTAGATTATCAAATACATGCATTAACTTAAGACAATGTTTTATTTTTAAAAATCCACACATTCGATCTTGTTTAAGTTTTATAATAATGAATATTGTGTAATGTTTTTAAAATGTGCACATATGTTATAGTTAGTAAATGCATGAACATGAATTTATAAATCCTCTACCCTAAAATTTGGATCGATTATGTTTTTTTCAATCTCATCACCATTTCTATTGTGTGTTCAACATTCCTATCCCTAAATATGAATTACCTATTAATATTACTTTTCTTAGTAACATCATGAACCGTTAAAGTAAAAATTTCCATTGCCTTGAGAGGTAACTCTAAAACTAGGAATTTTTGTGGCTATTATAAACCAAACATGTTTAATTTAGCTATGAAACACCAAACTTTTAAAAATAAATATCAAATAAACCCAACAATAATATGAAGTTAATGAGGTGATCATGTCAACTTTCTTTTTCTTCTTAGGATTTGAGCATTAGGGTTCTTTATATATATATATATATATATATATATATATTCTCATTTTGTGGGTGACAGCTACTTAGAATGTGTTATGCATATGATTTTTTTTAGGACGAAGGATGACTATACATTTGTCATGCAAAAAAATCATATATGTGTGTGTGTGTGTGTGTGTGTGTGTGTGTGTGTGTGTGTGTGTGTGTGTGTGTGTTATGCATATGATTTTTTTAGGAAGAAGGGATGACTATACATTTGTTGCAAAAACATCATATAAATACAATGCAAAAATTTAAAAAACAAGGGAAAAACCTTACTCAATGTTAGTATTCTAAAAAAGAAAAATAATGTTGAAAAAGAGAGAGGCTACGGAAAACTATGATATGATTATGTTTATAGTATCATTTTTAAAATAAATAATCACATAAGCAACTAAAATTGTAATATATGTTTGATTTAGATTTTGATCCAATTTTGATTTCGGTACTTGGAAAAAATACAAAAAAATTACATTGTGAATAAGGAAGTGAACATATTTCCTATGTAGAAACAAAAATCATAACATTTTGAATTTTGCATATTTTACAAAATCACAACATATTTAACCAAGTTCAAAATGTAAGTCATAGTAGCATAATTTAAACATTCTATTAGATTTATGTAAAAAATTATTAAAAATATAGATGAAAAAGATAATGAGGGACATAATATTTGTAGTGCCCACATATTTTACACATAATTACAACAGTAAAATACCAGGATAATTTTTTTTGACTTACATTGTTCACTACACACAACACCGCAAGGGCTCCAAGTACAGGACTCGACTCGCATACGACAATTACATAAGTCATCGACTCACATAAACACATGAAAACAACAAAGGCATGTCGATGCCACACTTTTCCCAATGAATGGTTACTAGTAATGACCCAACCACAAGAAAAATGACTCAAGGATAGGCAAACCCACAACACATCATTTCTTTAATTGTATTTTAGTTACGATTAACACTCCAAGAACATTATTGTGCAAGGATAAATTTCTTGATTGTCCACCTACATATTTCTAAGTTCATTCCATGGTTAAAATACCATTCGACCCTTTTTAGTTGGCTTCTTATCATTTACAAAATTCTCCATAACTTGCATACTTATTTGGTAAAATTTAAATGCGTATAAAATACTTAATTATCTTGTTCTTATGTTAAGAATATTCTTCTCGAACATAAATTCAATGTCTACCTTTTTTTTTACTCTTACAACTCAAGTGAATGAGACTTGGTGTCCATATAGCGATATTGGGATTTAACGGAGTTTTAAATACAAGATAGCTTTTTACCACAAAACATTCCTCGATCCCGATATAGTTATTTCCCTACCATAGTTATTCTAAATCAATGACTTGTGAAATTCCATTTTGTTTTATATATGTATTTTGTTTTCTTGAAGGTTGAACACACCAAGGCAATTCACATTCCTTGAAGCAAAAGAATATATTTAATTGAGTTATAAGGTCTTCAAGGGTGGCATTATTCCAAACCTCAAATCTCATTTTTTACTCTTATATACTTTATTTTCTACGTCACAAAATGGTCTTATTATTAGCATTGTCTTGTAAAAGGAGCTATGAAGTGTTTGTCTAACCTCTTGAAGACATAAAAGATTAGAAGACTTGAAGCTACACACAAATCCTAAGTTAACATCTGAATCAACTGAGGTTTAGATTAATTCCAACTTCATCTAAGGGTCTACCCCTCAACTATATATGAGTTTTAAGCGAGAGGAAAAATTTATGCTAACCACCTTCAAGAAAGGACCAAGGTGTTATGTTGAGAGAAACCAAGGTAACACATTTAGCTGAGCGGAGCTAAGGGGTTCATTAACAAGAGTTTAAGACCTAGAACAACTAAGTCACAACCTCCATCTATGTCGTCTGGATCCAACAGGGATTTCACTCGATGAAGAACTTTAATTTTAAATCTATCTTTGGATGACAAGGTAGTCCACTAGGCTATGAAGGAGGAGTTAGCTCTACACACTCCAAGAAAATTTTGACTGTGTCACTCCTATCAGACGGGTTTATGACAATGTCACTAAACATTCTGACTAAGATGATAAGCCCATTCTTGGGCTCTGATTTTCCTAAATTAGGACGTTCCATCGAGTGCAAAGTTTAAGTTCATTCTACGGTTTTCAATGTCTTCTAGGGTAAAAGTAACACACATGAAGACAAGTTATGCTCTCGATATTGAACAAGGGTAGAGTGTTTCGATTTAATTCTCTTTATTACATTTACAAAGTATGAATGCACAAGATGACTCATTAATCATTTATTGAACACTAAATATGCACTACACGATATCACTTCAAATTCATTTACCTTATATAAATATCAAACCTTTTTACCAGGTGTACTATAAATCAAAATTGAACTATGATTAAATGCACATTTCCTAGATGTCCTTGAAACCAGCATTTCATACATATCAACAAATTATCAAATATAACCTTCTGTAACATGAGACTAAATTATACATTTATTCATTTAATAATGAACTATATAAATTACAATGATAATTAATGAATTACACATTGCCTTTTTGTCGTCACTCTTTCATCCCGAAAAACCACATGAGCATGATATCGCGTGATAATTCATTGCGGCATGGCATCCACCCTAACCTAACATAATTATCATTTTTCATTTTCCCATTTACATATGATAATAGTTACAATTTTCAATCGAAATAAAATGTCCAGAGACATGTATTGATTACATTTCATTTTACTTCATTTTGTAACCCAGGAGAGAGAAAGAGAAGGGAAGAGAGAGAAAACATTGTTTTGTCAAAAATTCTAATGCACACAACAAGTTACACTATAGTGTTTTAAACAGTTATTTACATGTGTCAAAAGTATCTACGGTGATTTGGCAACCCGATGAGGGTCCCACAGCTTCCTATTTTTACATTTTCTTACTAGCTACAAAACACTCAAAATGAGCTCGGAGGCTAAGAAACCGCTTCCAAAAGTTGTCTTCTGATGAGGATGCAAACCACAATTAACTTTCTACGTGTTCCTAGATAAACCAAGAGTTCATAGTAACTAACGGAATTGGGAAAAAGTGAACGGTTTGCGTTTGGTGGCTAGTTTTCCGAGGCCACTGGTCGTAGTTGACCCAGTTGCAAATGAACAAAAGTTAGCTTGAGGGCTCAAAAAACCACATCCAAAACTGACGTTCGATGGATGAGCATGCAACAAGACACTTCCTACAAGTTCCCCTATATAAGGAGAATTCATCAGAGTCGATGGGACTGAGAACTAGAAAACCATTTTCAAACAGTGACAAGTTTTCTAGAGCGACAAGTCAAAATTGGTCCAGTTTGACCTCGTCAAACTACGACTGGAGGCCTACAAAATGGCTTTGCCAAACTATCCAGAAAAGTTTTTTTCCCTAAACTGAATGTTCCATGCAATTTTCTAGTAAGAACACTAGAGGTTTGCGAAAATGGATAATAATTTCTCTATCCAGGTTTCAAATGGCGGTTCAAAATGAAAGCCAACTTTATAGTTTTAACAACTTTCTACTGCTGTAAAACAGTGTAACAGGGCTCCTATAAGAGTGTCAAAAAGATCACATATGTTCATTCGGGGTTGATCCAAAAGTCAAGGTGACTCCTCGCATACCAGTACATGAATGAAGCTTAACGTCTCATTTTCAGGGTTACGAAGGGTACTTAATGAGTCTTTGAAAAATGCAAAAATTAACTTTTAAACCGAGATGATCAACGTTATTACTGGGAAGTCAATTTCATTTGGTCGATAAGACAATGTTGTAGCAATCCAGGTTGGGTAGGAATTTTTCTAAATCACCTCAGAATGAGGGTGGAAGTTCATGTTTTAATGCAAATGAGTTATTTTGACTTCGTGAGTTACGACACGACATTTCATTTTTTTGCAACGAGTTGAAATAAACATTAATTTATTATTATAATCCTAATATTTTAAAATTATAATAAGTTGTAAAGAGAACTAAAGCACGAGAATTATGAGAGGTCAGGGAAGATGAACCATGCCTGGAAGGAATGGAGTCGGTCGAACCGCAGGCTTTGGTCCAACATCTCGCTTGGGCACTTCATCAACCAGTTCACGAGCCTCGATCTAACCTCCACAACGTCACACAAACTTCCTAATCACTTGAAGTTTTCCAACAGAATAAGTTACCCATTATGTTTTGACAATTTTCTAGGGCCTACACAAGGCTCCATCCTTACACACAGGCTGAGAGAATGTTGGCAACGGACAAGAGGCTCTACACCTGTGAGTGTAGTTGCTTGAAATTTTCTAAAGCCTTTTGAATAGATCCATTATGTGCATATCCTGAAATCATGGCACTCCATGAGACCGCATTTCTTTGAGGCATTTTGTCAACTATTTCTCCTACCCTGTGTGTATGCTTTTCTCCAACTGTATAAAATGTCAAAAAACCCTTTTCCATAATTCTTTGAAGGATGTCCATACCCAATTTAAAACACTTATTTTGGTGCAGCTGAGAGGGTGTTGGAAAAGGTTGTTAAGTGTTGCTTTACAACTACCAAATACATTTCCTTCAAAGTTTCAAAGGCCTTTACAACAAGCTCATCTATGAATACCCTGAAACCATTGCATTCCATGAGATGAAATATCTGAGGCATTTTGTCGAACAATTCACATGCCTTGAATACACTTCCACATTTTTCATACATACCAACTATGACACACTTCCACATTTTTCACGCATATCAACTATGACACTTGCAAGTACAAAATCTTACAAAAAACCAAATTCTATTGTTCATACCCTGTTCCAAAGCTTCCATTTTGGCGCAGGCTAGACGTATACTGACAAATGTAAATTGATCAGGTTGGAGACCTATTTTTTGCATGACTAAGAACAAATAGTGTGACTGACTTATGGGGAATTTACATCTTTTGTATGCTGCAATAATCACATTCCATGAGAAGTTATTTCATTCTTTCATCTGGTCAACCACTGAAACCACGTCCACCAAAGCATTTGCAACTACAACATCTGACAAAACCCCTCTATCTTTTATCCACGCAGGAATAAAGGCTCATTTTTTAAGACACAGGCTGCAAAAATCCATGGCACTCTATGAGATGACACCTGGTGAGGCATTTCTTTAAAAAACACCCAAGCAAATGGATCTATGTAGAAGCCTGTGCATTTCTATCTGCCACACTGACATCCTCCTCCTTCGGTTCTTCCACAGCTTGGTGGGTGCGCAAAACTAGTCTGGAGCTTCCATCCTCCCTCCATGGTGGTGGCTGACCCTCTCACTCTCCATTCAACAAAACCAAGGATGAAAAAAAAGAAAACCTAACCAATGGAGCCCGAGCCCCCTTTTTGCCCTAAACCGCCCCAATTTTCTGACGTTTTTAATTCTTTTATTTTATTTATTTATTTATTTATTTATTTTTGTTTTAATCTAAAAAGGACATAAAAACCCTAAAACGAAGTAGATAAATAAATAAAATATAGCTTAAAGTTAATCCATTACCATAGCGATAAAATTTTGACACAAAAGCAAATGATCGTAAATCGACAATATAAATTATAATATTATTATAAACATTATTTTAATGATTTTACGGCTAAAATAATGATAATAATTATTAATCCTATTAATGGCGATGACCAGGAAAACTTGAAGAAGTGAGAACTATATTTTCCTTTAACCGGATAATCGTCCGAGATATCTACTTAGGTCCACCGTTTGGGGTGTCAAAGCGACACGAAAGGTAAGAAGGAGAGGGAGGGTGTAAAATCTTCACTGCGACAATAAAAAAGTTCACAATAGTTAATGAGAGCATGCACACAATCCTCTCATGCTTAGCAATGGGGTCTTCATGTCAGGAATAGGGGGAACATCAAAGGGGGCATTACATATCTAGACTATATTCCATCATAAAACTATCTTACGGATGGGCTACACAACATAATATGCTTTATTGTTTTATTATTTCCAAATTTTAACAGCACTAGAAAAATATCAAATATAACCATGTAGATTAACTATTTAAGACATCTACAAGTATAATCAATTTTTTCAAAAGTAAACATTTGTAAAGTTTAATGCAAATGTGAATGCAAACTTATGTGTCTCTAAAGGAGAATATTTTAAATTTTGTACTTTGAAAATGCCCACTAATAGTTTTTGATAACTTGATTCAACAAATGTTACTTTTATACATGTTGGAGAAATAATTTGTTGCATGATGAAAATTATTAGTTTTCACCTACGGTCATGGGGCTAACCCCTCCTTCTTAGGTATAAGGAGGATCCCATTATTGAATATAAACTAACTAAAAATATTGGTTGTTTGTTAGGTCGAGGATCACATAGGAACATTCCACTAAACCTATGGTAAAGTGCTTGTACAATGTACAAGGGAGAAATTTACAATGAAAGGAGGTAAAGAGGAGTAGGAGAAATAAGGATAGAGGGTTAATGTTGTGAGTAGGAACTATCAGATTCTCACCAATAGTAACCAGAGTAGGCCCACATTCAATTAGAGGAACACAACAATGTAAGCAATCGATGAAACTAATAACTCAGAGACACATATTTATACATATCTATCAATCACGTACACAAAGTTCCTTCTTGTTGTAAAATATCAAAATACTTGCAAAGTTGGAGAGTAACGATGTTAGAGGAACATAGACAAAGAAAATAGAGATAAATGTAACTTTTGTTACTTGATGTAGTAGTGATAAAAATATCAACAACATATAATAATAGATAATTGCCAACCCTTTGGAATGGAGAAGCCATTCCAATCTATAAAGCATTACTAATTGTGCTTTCATCTCCCCACATGATTTTTCACCTATCTTCATCAATTGTGACCTTTCATATTCCTAGGAAACAAAAATGAGTCTTTTCATTATTCATGAAAAAGGACTCTTACAATTTTAATGTTGATGGTGTAACGCCTACAAAAACGACGTTCTAGGAACACGTTAAAACCTAACACTTATCCCAAAATTGCGACTAATTTTTTTTTTTACAAGTTAAAAGGTTACAGGGGTATTAACCCCTAGGGTACATTAAATTAATTTACACTAATAATCTCAACTTTACAATTGATAGACCAGGTCTAGTTAAATGATTAAATATTTAATTTACTTTATCTCTAAGGTCGATTAATTAAAATTCATTTAGTAAGGTGCCCTAATTTAATTTACTTGGTTAAGTGTTTTCTCTTCTTTAGTTAATGTTCAATCCCAAAATGGTTAACCTCATGCTTAATTATTTTAGTTTCATTATCCTAATAGCTTAAAGTCATTTTTATTAATTTCCTAAAACATACCAAGAACTAATAAAGAATTTGCACCCCAAGACAATTAAATGGCCCCATTCACCCATCTACACATACCTTAAAACTTATTTAAAAATTTTATGAATACATTCCTACCAAGCAAGAGTAGGGTTGATCCTCCACCCTTAGATCAATTCAACTATGGCCACTAGATCCTAGGGTTCCAAACTAGCCTTAAAATTCTTTATGAATTCTTATTAAAACCTTTCCTTTATTCTATTCTCCTCATTTGGTCTATTTTCTCTTGTTTGATTTTCAAGTTGGAGAGAAGGAAGCCATGGGAGCAAGAAAGGAAGAATTATGAAGCAGTCTACAAAGAAATCAAGCTTAGATTATTTTAGATTGTAGGTTTATTATTGTAATGTATTTCATTCAAGGATTGAAGGGATTTTTCTTTCAAATCTAATTTTATTACCAACTATTTGTATTTGAGTTCTCCATTTGGGGCAAACCCTTCTCCCATTTATAAATACAAGTTGAGTACTTTGAATCCACCATTGGAAGATTTAATTGCTTTAAACAATGAGATTTAGCCATTATTTGATTGCTGGAGGTTTCCTTCTAAATTTTACATGCTTAAAATTTTACTTATTACAAGTTAGAATCTACAGGCACATGTACATAATGCTGGATTTTCCACCATAAGTGACAGAACCACCACCCACAGTAGGCCGACGGTCTTGGGACCACCGCCCCACAGGTGACGATTCACGAACCACCGCCTTGTTGGAGTGATAGTTACGAGATTGCCACCTTGTCTCGAAAGCAGCGGTTATGAGACCGCCGCTCTACACAAGGTGGTGGTCATGTTTCTTAGAAACATAACCTTAAAATATGAGATTTCTCAAAAACAAAAGTTACTAAAGTGTTCTAAAATTCATTTTGAGCTTAATTTTATATGCCTAAAGTTTCCAGTTGTAAGATTTAGTTCCATTTATTCATTCCTTAGTTAAAACTACTCATTTTAAAGCATTATCTATTCCAATAATAGCAACAACAACTATAAGATCATTTTCATTTTGTTCAATAAATTTTCTTACAAGTCCAAAAGTAAAAAGGATCTAAATCTACTCCTAATATTGTTATTTTCCTTACTACAAAATGCAACATATCCATATAACAATATACTTCAAATTTGTTGCCTCTTTCCATTTTCACTACAACTTATATGTTCAAAATATCTATAATAACTTTGCTCTACATTCAAGTTTACTATGCATACATTTTTAACATCTTACAACTTCTATATTTCTTCTTTCTCATTTACAATAATACAACTTCACAATGAAATTAAACTTTATTTTCCCATTGAGCATAGCTCATTTCTTTTAAAACAAATAACTTCTTTTCTCACAATAAAAATAAAAATAATATTTTACACAAGATTTCCATATTTATTCTTCTCTTTCCATACTTTGTAATTTAAAGAGGAGGTAAATTATAAAAATATTCCATGAAATTATTCAAAAAAATATTACAACTTACAATGCAACATCTCCTTTAAACAAAATACAATATTACAAATCTTCCACCTTGAGTGGGAATAACAAGAAGGTCTAATCACAAGGAAAGATTTCTTGAGGACACCAACAATGCTCCATGTTTCACATCACCAACAAGAGAGCTCTACCATGCTTCATTTGATCACAACAAAAAAGGGGGAGAGGCAACACTCTCCACCCAACCAAGAATTCCAATGAGGATAAGAAGCCATCCTCCTCATTGGCCCCTGAGCCCCAACCACATTACAATGAAAAATGGATTTAACCCATGTCAACAAAACAAGCTTCCACATCATAAAACAAGATTTTACAACCATACCAAAACACAAACAACTCCACTACAATCATAAGAAGGAAAACAACAAAATATACAAGGCTTCTAAATTAAAAGCCAAAGGAGAAAGAACCTATGGGAAGGTCACTTATGCCTACTAATGGGAAATGGGTGCCCACCTTAAAAACCTCAACACATATCTCGAAACCCCTACATGCTCTTATGCCTCCCTCAAGTACCTCTTATGCCTCCCTCATTCTCTTATGCATCCCTCATTCCTTGTCCAAGGTGGGGCACCCAACCCAAACTCCCTCCACAACATGAAATAAAATCTCATGCCTCCCTTCATGAATTCTCCCCATATTCCCCTCCTACACCACACTTAGGAAATCTACCCAAGCACCCAACAAGCATTCCAAAACACTAAAAAAAAGCATATATACACAAAATAAAAGAAGAACATTAAGCAAGAGTAAAGCTCCTACCTTTCCATGGTAGAGCTTGTTCCAAGAGTCAATCTCCAAGCTTCTTCCAACCCAAGAAATCACCAACAAGATCCAAAAATACCACAAGCACACCAAAATCCTCTAACTCCAAAAATTCAAGAGCACAAAAGAATCAAGTAACCCCCAAACAAGTAAAAGAACTTGAATAAATAGAAAAGGGAGAGAGGAGGGTGAGGTGGCTCCATGTAGGATGCCACATCAATCATCCTCAACTCCACCTCACAAGTAAAACCTCAACCCCAATGCACCATAAATTGGTGGGTGAGAGGAATGACAATTTACTTACACACACAATCCAAGCCCACACCCCGTAAGGACAAACTTAAAAACCCATGTAAGAAAAGTGCAATAAATGTCACTTTTTGACTTACAAAACACATAATGCGGTCAATTTTTACCCCCAATCCATAGGTAGGGTTAGCATAGTAATTTAAGAGGTGTGGGACAAGTTTAACTTGTCCCAAAATCTTTCAAATTTGGCCCTTAAGGCCAAATTCGATTTTCCATGAAGGGGTAGAGTATACAACACTCAAGATCCCAAACACTCAACTTACAATACAAAACCAAAGAGACATCTATTCTAATAATTGAATTCCTTTCTCCCATCCCTAATTTAGTTTAAAACAAGATTAATTAACTTAAATAAGACCTTGAACTCATTAAAGGTAAAATGGAATATACACCAAAATCTAAATAATTAATCTAAATAAGACCTTGAACTCATTAATGGTAACAATTAGAGGTAATCCACCCATGGGACCCCTAACAATAATTTAAACACACACACACACACACACACACACACACACACACACACACACATAGAAAATACATGTTTCCATGGTGACCCTTGTTGAATTCACCTGGCATTCCAATGTGGTTGGTCTCTAACCTCCCGTTGTTTATTGTGAATATATTTACTGCAAAACACATAATACCTTCTTCATCTTCGTGGCTGCATCAAAAAAATCAAGATAAAATATGCAATATAATTCAAAATCATCTATATATGAATAAAAACATCATCTAGGCAAATAACGATATCATTTACAATTTTCAAAAATATCTTGATTCTACATTTCATCAATATCCATATGATCACAAGATTAGTTCAATTGCTTAGGTCTACTCAATATGACAAATATCACATGTCGAAATATATATAATCATTTCAACAACATATCATCATCAATATAAAAAGTCTCTAATAATCCACACACATCATACTAAGAATCAAAATCAACAACAGTCCAGTATCTCTAACATCTAACATCATGCTAAGTCAAAAAGATACAATAATATCCATAAGTATAGTCGACAGTATCGGAAATCAATAGTAATAAGTGTCGAAGGGAAGTGGGCACTACAGAAGGTCACTTAAGTGAATAAAACAAAATATTAAAAAGTACATTCTTAATGAAGAATTATAATATGGAGAGAGAAGAAAGAGGAGAGAGAGAGAAAAGCGTTGATAACTTTGATGAGGTGAAGCCTTTGTTCTTTGAATAAATATCCGTTTATAAATCTTGAGGGATAGCTCTCGAAATGAGCTCCTTTCATTTGAATTCTCTCTGAACCAAGCTTTTGTAGGTGCCACTTTTTTTGCTTATGTGATATTAATGTACAACTCAACACTTTAATCTATGTCTTAAGAATATCATTGATAGCCTTTCATTGATTAAACCATACCTTGTGATCTCTTACAATGTTGTAAATAGATCCTCTGATGTTGGCAAGGGACTCCAAAGTATCCTCGTTAAAGGATAAAGGATCACTTTCCTCCTTCTTGACCAACTCTTGGAAATAATCAATGAGTCCTTCTCGATGATGAATTCTTAGTGAGTGGAAGGGATCCAAACTTTTGAACAAAATTAGCTGAAATCATCCAAAATCTTGAAGGCATGTTGCACACTAGATTAGAGTTCAGAGATGAAATCGTTTATCATGTCATATATGTAACATTCCTATTTTAAGACTTTAGAAACAAGGGATTTTTTTAAACACAATGTTCTCTATTCTAAATAAAACATTATTTAGAACACACATTCCATGCCAATCAATCTCATAATAGATAACCATATGCAGCTGTAATGACTCGGTAAGTTACCGATCTCTCATTCCATGACTCGATTACCAACCGATCTCTCATGTTTTTCTTAAAGTATAGAATACTTTATGTATACTACGTATACTTGGTTTTGTACCTATTACCGAGTCTTGGTGATATATTTAAAGAACCTATCTCGAATATTTGTTACCAATATTCATCGACATCACATTTCTTTAAACTAGGTGACATAGGACAACACAACCAACAACTTGCGATACTTTGGCCAAATATGTTCAACATATTGTTTATGTTACTATTCTAGATGACATACCCATCAATTCGAATACATCCTTCACCTCACTCTATTATTATCTAAAATGGTCATTACTTACTACAATTAGTCCACTTGCCCAAGGTTTAACCATAGCCCAAGTTAACAACATAATTTGTTATAGGAAGGCGCTCAGGATGACTTAGGGTATATGGGCATACTCGACTAGGCTAAGTCAACCGAATATGCCAAGGTACCACCCGAGTCATAGAAAGTTACTCCTATTCTAAACATGCTACTAACTTGACCTAGAGAGAAACTAAGTTCAATTCGAGATGTGTGTAGATCTATATAAACAAATACGGAAGGGTGTTGCCACATGTCAACTACAACACTGTATCCTCAAGGAGACCTTGATCTTCTCGAAGGTACATTCATGCAGTTGGTGTGTGCCAACATCCTTTAGAACTTATTCATCATGATGTACATACCCCTTAGTGATCATTAATTCATAATTAAATTTGGATTAATATTTAGATTGCAACAATCATGCCTAACCCTAATTCCAACATTCATTAAGTTATTTATCCATAATTAATCTGATTTGATATTGAGAACTTCATTAACTCATGTTTTCATTGATGTTCAATAACTCGGCATAACAAGCAATTATCCCATAAACAGGGCAACAAACATCAAATGGTTAATTTTTAATGCAACCTAGCTATCCAAAGAAGGTGTAACATCCACCTAGGTTCCACTAGTGTTTACTCTTTATAAATGAAGTACAAAGATTAAAGATCATAACCATCAATCCTTTTATTTTCATTCTTTTTAGAGAGGAGTCTTCCTCCTCATGGTTAGATGTTAGGGTTAACATAACCTTTTTATCATTCATCACTCATATAGTTTAATTGTATATCAATACATATTTCATTATTAAACTATAGTTTTTTAGATAGAGATCAACATATTTTGCAGACTTAACAAGTTTCACTATAGTAAGAGAGATTGTAATATTCCCTTAATCCAACTTATTAATTCACAATAGTAAAAGTATACAAACAGATATAAGAATATCGAAAAGATATCATTCCTATTTAATTCATACAAAGTACAAGATAATTTACACCACAATTTGGAGTCAGTCTCAAACCTTTCAATTCATCATGAGAAAATATACATTTACAAGACTATGCATTTCAAGAATCCTACATGTCGATCAACATTAAGATCATAAAAGGACATAAATTTTCTTTTTCAATACAACTCAAGAATGAATCAAAATTCTTTACAAAAGATCCAGACTTAAATAAGCCAATACATCATTAAAAAAATTCCTTCTTTTATCACTTACGAAGTCCATCTGCAAAAATTGCTAGCACGGGTCAGTTCATTGAACTAAGCATGATAATCACTAAGCATTAAAATGAAGTGCATTCCATTAATTGTTCCATTAAAACAACTCTTCTTTAATGAAACAATTAATAAGTATCATACAAATAAGCATAAGTAATAACAACCAGAAAAGAAGTACAAATAATGAGTCTGAATTCACTTTTAATAAAAGAACATAATATAATCAACAACAACTGCATTATAACATATAGTTTAATTGACCCAATCAATTACTTTTTAAACAAACAACAGATCTTGTCGTCTAATTATTTCATAATTATTTCTGAATTGAAATATAAAATTTATCTTTACTATGTAACAAAAAGAGTTACCTTCAACATAGTACATATTTAGAAGGATTCATCCCACAACTTAAACAAAAAGAAGAAGAATCAATACATACTATCCACGATTCACTATTCATCTGAAATATAGAAAACTGGTTCAAAAAGTACATAATTGATTACCTACATAGCTACATCAATCAAGGAAACCAATAAAAGGATTCACCATTTAAGAGACACCATCTAATACAAGAATCCCAAATCAATCCGAGAAGGGAGAGAGAATCAAACCAGTCTACTAGCAAGCCTTAAACAAATTCTACATTATAGAGATATGATCCAAAATCTGAAATCATACATTCCAAAAATCAAGGTAAGACTTACAGAAGGATAATCTCTTCGATGTCCATCCAGGGAAGATTCATAACATGCTAGAGTGCAAAAAGATAAGTCCTTCCAATAACAAAATCCAAATGGAGCATGAATCAGTCAAACAATAAAATCATTCTAGAATGATTATGTTTCCCTTCTACAGGATAGACTCAGTTGTTCACTTTCCAAATCAATACATCAATTGACTTAATACAAAATAAAATTGAGATCAAGAAGATCAATGGGAATGATTGGGTTAATCTAGTACTTAAGAATGATAGTCCCAAAGTTACCTAAACATACAACTGTTTCCATGAACTTTCCACAGTTAAAGGAACTCAATAGGAAAGGTCGATCAAGAATTCATTCACCTTAGTATTATCAAATGAATTCCAATTTCCATTTCAAACTCAGGATTTCTTTCGCTAGTTCCCAAAAGAGAATACAAAATCAAACATACAGTTTATAGAAAGCAACACTTCTAGTTTCCCCTATGAATTTGTACTTTATCAAACAACAATATCAACACTATCTGATTTATCTATTCCACATTGTTTAAACACAAGTTCGAGTTCATTCTACAGAGAAAAGTATAAAGATACGATTCTGAAGGATGAAGTACAAAATCTGGACAAAAAAAATACAGTCCACAAGAGAAATCTATTCCTTTCTCCTTTTAAAGACCCAAAAATTCATTCAAATGAATCTATAAGAGAATACTAAAACCCAACACCAGTATTAAGCTAAGAAAGTTTCTATAATACTCACGAGCTCAATAGAACTGAAATTCCAACTACAAGGACTTACACAGCTCCATACAAAAGAGACATATAGTTCGTGATCATAATGAAGAACAAATTATACGAAACAATCTGAACTAGAGGTACTAAATCCCTCCAAACAAGATTCAGCTTACAAGAGTATTCAACTCTTCTCTCTTTTTAAAAACCCAGAAATTAATTAAAAGGATCTAAAAGAGAGTACAAAAACCCAACACATGTTTAAGTCAAGCAAGGTCTCAACATTACCCTCGAAATTGACTAAAACAGAAATCACAACAAAATGACTTTCACAACTCCATCTAGTACATAAAGATTGAGACAGAGAAGATAATTGTTCCAATCAACTAACACAAGAAGAAGTATGAACACAACATTTCCATAAAATTCAAAAACCCATTATCGACTGTTTCAAATGAGCTCTAATTCATACCAATGAGTAAGTAACATTACAGTATTGAACCAGAGGTTCCATATTCCCATAACAAGACACAGTTCCATAAAATGTCTAGCATCCTTCTAACAAAATAGTCAAGACTTTCAAAAAAGTGGGTTACCCAGAGCGGAGGAGAGTAGAATATCCTCGACGTTTATACACCATTACTTGCTCAATATAAATGATACGGCTTGGGATGGAAGTACCACAATATTTCTAACTCAAAGTGTGTCCAGATGAAGAATAAAAAGATACTCCAATCAAAGCCATTTAATCAAGATCTTTTCAAGAAGACAATCCCAAATATGAGTTCAAACCACAAAAGCTTCGAATACAAGTTTAGAACACACAAGCCTCGAATACGAGTTCAAAACCAAAAACAATGCTTCAAATACAAGTTCAAAACACACAAGCCTCAAATACAAGTTCCACATGCATATCACCATTGAACTTGTGTAGAGAGAGAACATCCAAATACTATCATTATCATGTAATGGATTCATATCAAAAATCACAAGGATTCATACAACCAAGAAAGTAAATAACTAGACAACACATGCAAACATTTATCTCATGAGAGCAGAATTCTTTTAATGAAACATTTAGAAGAAAGAAAGAAATTTTAATGGGTAGAGCCTATAATGCCCGATAAAGTGTACGCGAATTGAAGGAGACTTCCAACCAAGCTCTGAAACTCTTTCTCTCCTCCACGAAATACCAACAACCAAACATGTTTTTTTCCGATTACCTCATATACTTTCCTTGGATCGAAAATAGACCGAGAGAAAAAAATAGCCACAAAGTAAAAGTCAAACCGGTGGTTCGAAGAACCAGATAGCTCCATGCAGAGATAAAATCGTAAACCATGTAAGACCAAAAACCTCCAAAAATCCACCCTCATAGTTTCCAAGATGGTTTACACACAAAAAGCCGAGGTTCATTAATGTAATTACTCCCAATATCCCGCCTATCTCTCCTTGCCACCGCCTCCTAAAACTAGTGAATGTTATTTCCATGTCGGCATGCATTTCCAACTTTAGTGAAGACTCCACGTAAGCTTCCACCAAGTTTACTTGCCTCTTCCAAAATAGGCAATACTTCCCATTTATTCAAAAAATCAAATCAAATAAATTCCTTTGGAGCTATGCCGCTAACATGCCATATGACCCTAGGTCCTTTTCAATAGTTCAGTATAGATTTCCATAGCTTAGGTTATAACCTTAGGTTTAATCAAAATCATTTCATAAGTAATTTCCACCTTAGGTTAGATCAAATTCACAACAAAATAGTATTAGGTAATAGATTAAAAATAACCTAGCATTACCTTAGTTATTTCTCCCTTATTCCATTTAGCACAACAACTTAGGTTAGCACGCTATCGTAAAAAAATAGAATATGAATCTTAGGTTAGATTGTCACCCGAATAAGTGGACATAACTAGGAAGTAGGTGCACTTACATTAGTTTAGAATACCCTTAGGATAATCCCTTAGGTTTAGGATTTAGATTCCCTTCATAGTCGTGAAGCAGGACTTCATTCCACTTACGTCATTAAATGTCTGAAGAGATCAATCACGAAAACCCAAGCACAAACATACGACCGAATGCACAGTGCGATCTTACAAGACCAAAGAATTTAGAACATACAAAAGTTTAGTCCGCTTTACATCTCTCAAGCTATGAATTTCATTTTGCTATTCAGTTCGGTAAGGAGATTTAAAACATTCCTTGGATCATTGGAATTGATCCAAGGATGATTATGTTAAAGCAGATAAGTTTCTGCAACTCTCAAAAGTAGATTGCAACTCACCTATCAATGAGTGAAAATGGATTCTTTCAAGCCATATCATCTCGGTATGATGAATCCAAGAGAAGAATTGATTTATCCAAAACAAGCATGATCTTCAACAATTAAGGGAACACACCTCATTCATAAAATCACAAGCCAATGCTTGTAATGTAAAAGAAAATATGATAGTTTGTCAAAGGTGTTACAATATATAGCATTCATTGTTTGGATCCAAACCATGGATATGTTTTTAGAAATAAGTGTGAACACATTCCTACTCATGAAAGTCTTGGAATTGAGGCAACTCATTTCAGACACAAGTGGGAACAAATTATCCCAATGGACCTTTTATTTTTCAATCTCCTCCTTTGTTTTCTTTACTTTTGAAATAGTGGCAAGAACATACTTGAACAAAGAGAAATTTTAGAAGAAATTCCTTTCCTTTCTCGAGAATATTTTCAACCCATATGTCATTATCTCTCCCTTGCATTATATGTCCTTGTGCCTTCTTGATCACATTGGGGTCAAAACTACTAATGGGAGAAATAGATTTAACAAGAAGAGGCACCGCTTGCATTGGGCTCGAAATATTGAATGAAGGAAATGAGATTTCTGTTGTTTTCTCCTCTAATCACTCAATTGTTCGTTTATATTATTTATTTCAAGTGAGCATGTAGGCAACATATTCCTTTAAAAAATAAGAAATAATTTTGTGTGTAGATCAAGACCTAAAGGGATGTGTATCACATCATGGTCATCTGATTCATTTCCTCCACAGGTTTTACAACTTTTAGCCAAAAAACTACACATAATGAGATGTAAAGGCTCTAAAGAAGAAACACGAGATCACTTGTGCCTTCTTGCTTTGCTTGGCTCTCAAGGATTTTGTGATGGCTCCATATTTGGGCACTTTGCAGATTTTTGTATGGTTTTTAGTTCACTTCTAAGTAACTCTTGAATCCATGGGAATGCTTCTAACGAAGTAGATATGAAGTTATTCATAGGGACACTTTTAGGAACCTTGTGAGGGATCACATCTTTCTCATTATGGGAATATTCTTCCATCGAGAAAGACACACTTGGATTCTAATGAGGAATAAGAGGTTGTGATGGATGAATCTCACCTGGCTCAAGAGGCTCTATGGTATCTTGATGATTACGCCTTCTTATGAAGCTTCTTCGAATAAAAAACCTTTTCTTTCTCTTCTTCCTCCATCTTTTTTTTTTTTTGAATACTATCTTGAATGAGTAACCCATGATCTTTTTGTTTTCTTAAAAGGAGAAGTGTTATAACCTTGCAATTTTGGAGAAAACAAATTACACGACTTGATGAAGCAAGGCCTCTTTTGATTGAACCATTCCTTTGATTGTTGGATCACCTGGAATGGTTCTCTCTTTGATATCATCTGATTCCATGATATTCCAGGAATGAGGGAAGATTTAATTAATACTTGATATTTAGGATTGAATAAGTTTGTTCCATCATCTTCTATTTCATCAACGAACCAGTCAAACTTGAAATCTCTCATTTGGTCTACTGTCATCCCCATGTAGTCCCTTTTTGTGACTTCAAATTAATATGTTTAGTTGGCCAAGTAGTCCTCAATTTTTTGGCGTGTGATGCATTCTTGAGATGGTGAATGTTTTAGGATTATTTTTGATATAAAACTTAGGCTTGAGTGTGTACGAGAAGAGATTGAGAGAAGCAAAAGAGGATTCAATGTTTGATGCATCCACAAAACACTTACATGAATATATTCCTAAAGATATAATAAAAATACCCCATTATTTTTGTTATTTCTACACTTAGCATACACATGCGATAATTACCTACATAATTCAAACATAATAATTTTATGAGACAGATACATGGGTCGCCAACTAGGGGCAAGATCATGTCATGAGATCTTAATGTAGGTGAAGGTAGGGAACTCGAGGATAGTGGGTGATTGATTTACTCAAATAGGAATATATTCTAGTGTAATATAATGCTATAAGAGAAATAAAACAATTGAATAAATGAAACAACAAAATACTAAAATTCACCTAAGCAAAATAAAATAGAAAATGTGAAACCCTAATGTGCAAGAAGGGTTAAGAAAAGCCTTAGTTGATTCAAAAATGTCATGGGAATGTGTTGTAGTGTAGATCAAGTGAACATGAAGAGGAAACGACCACATACGATCTGGAGAAAGCACATATATGAGTTATTTGACTCAATTGGGGAGCCTAGAAAGGGATAAGCGGCACCAATGGGTGCCCTGGTATGAATCCGAGTTCCCTGGTCTACGAAATGGTCATAAAACCTCCTCGAGGTGTCACTATTTGTCACCTATTTTCTCTTCCTATCACACTAATTGTTGCTAAATTTCTCTAGATGGCGCTATGAATATGAGATGGATGAATCACTTGCAAAACCCTAGAAAAAGCATCAAAAACCTAAAAAAAGAAATATTCATATGAAGGGGCCGAAATGTACCCAACTTCTAAATTGATGGACTTATCAGGTCAAAATTACAGTACTACATCTCAAAATTAATGTAGCTCTAGGTGTGTGTGTGTAATCTGTGCCCTAGGTTATTCTTGTGCCAGTTGTACTTTGTGAAGTAGGAAGTAAATAACCAGATGTAGAATGTAGTAAATGTGTATATGGAAATAATAGAATTCCATAATATGAAGTGTGATGCGAGATGAACTAGTCTTTTGTGCCTTGTGATGGAGCTAGATGGATGTAAACGTAGATTTAGATGCCTTTGATGGATGTAAAACTAGATGGTGATAATAGATGCTTAGTGCTTGGTCCCTTATTATGGTCACATACCTCTATATTTAAATGGTTCTCTTGTTATAATTTTGTAATTAACCACGAAAATTCTAACCACCAAAAAGATAGATGTAACTCCTAAAAGCGATGTTCTACAAACATACTTTGAAACCCTAAACACTTATCCCAAAAGTTGCGACTATTTTTTTGTTTAAGTTATAAGAAGGTTACAAGGGTGACAACCCCTAGGGTACATTAAAATAACTTACACCGATATTCTCAACCTTATGGTAAGGGAACCAGGTCTAGTCCAAAGATTAAATATTTTTAATTTATCTCTAAAGTCAATTAATTAACATAATCTCAAGTTTATCTCTAAGGTCCATTAATCAATTATTCATTAGGAAGGTACCATAGATTAATTTACATAGCTAAATGTTTTCTTCTCTTTAGTTAATGTTCAATCCTAGAAAGGTTAACCTTATGTTAATTTATTTTAATTTATTATCCTATTAACTTAGAGTCCTTTCCAAAGACTTCCTAAGGCTTGCTAAGAACTAACAAAGGTTTAACACTCTAAGGAAATAAAATGGCCCCACTCCCCAATTACACATACCCTTAAATTTTAAATAAAAACATTTATAAAAATATATTCCCACCAAAAAGGTAGGGTTGATCCTCAACCCTTAGATCAAACCAATCTTGGCCATTAGATCCTAGGGTTCCAAACTAACCCTAAAATCCTTATGAGTTTTATTTAATCTCTTTCTTTACCAAGTCTCCTCATTTGATCTATTTTCTTTGAGAAAAATTGCAGGTTGGAGAGGAGAAGCCATGGGAGCAAGAGAGGAGAAACTATGGTGGATTCTATAAGGAGATCAAGCTTAAATGGTTTATATTGTAGTTTATTTATTGTTATTATTTTCATTCAAGGATTGGGATGTATTTCCTTCACCAATATGATTTTATTTCAAGCCATTTGTATTTGGGTTTTCCAATTTGGGGCCAACCCTACCCCCATAAACATAAATGAAAAGAATGTTTTCAATCCACCATTTGGAGGTTTTTATTTCCCAATCCAAGGGATTTACTCATTGTTTACTTGCTGGTAGTTATTAGTTAAATTTTACAACTTATAAATTAGTATAAACCAATTAAAATTTTCACATAGGTGTGGATCCGAAGAGTTCATCACAAGTGACATAACCGCCGCATAGAGAAGACTAGCGGTCCTGGGACCGTCGCCCTACTTGGGTGACAAACCATGGACCACCACCCTACTGAGTGGTGGTTTTGAGACCACTTGCCTTAGCTTTGAGTGGTGGTTACATGAACGCTGCTGCTCTGCACAGGTGGTGGCGATCCTGTTTCTGAAAAATAGAACCATCAAACCCAAGATTTTTCAAAAAACAAAAGTTACAAGGGTACTCAAATGGTCATTCAGAACTTACTTTTACATGTCTAAGTTATTCATTTGCAAGGTTTAAATTCATTTACTCATTTCTTTGGTATCAATTTACTCAATTTAAACATTTCCTATTTTGATAAAAACAACAACATCTACAAGGGTCAATTTCCATTTTATTTACAAACTCTCTTCCAACAATGCAAGGAAATGAACAAGGTAGTCTAACTTTTCCTTTGCATGTTTTTCAATTAACACAATGGAATATACTATTTCTTTCCTCTTTCAACTACAAGTTTCAACCATTCTCACAACCAATTTTAACAAGGTTTTAAATAAGTTTTGAAATGAAAGTTACTAACTTTTCAATAAGGTCTATACACTTTGGTGAGAAATGGAACAACTACCATGAGATAAGTTATTTCCCCTTTATAGCTTCTTTTCTCACAATACAACTTTCAACTAAACCTTTACACAATATTTCCCATTTTGATTCTTTTCTTTCCATACTATAATTTTAATGAGAAGGGAGTTTTACATATTTTCAATGAACTTTTTCAAAGAATCTTTACAACTTACAAAGCTACATCTCCTTTAAACAAAATACAATATTACACATCTTCCACCTTGAGTGGGAATAACAAGAAGACTTAATCCCAAGGAAGGATTTCTTGAAGGCACCAACAAAGCTCCAACTTTCACACCACCAACAAGAGAGCTCCACCATGCTTCCTTTGATCACAAAAAGGGGGAGAGGAAACTCTCTCCACCCAACCAAGAATACCAATGAGGAGGAGAAGCCATCCTCCTCATTAGCCCCCAAGCCCCAACCACAATGCAATGGAAAATGGATTCAACTCATGGAAACAAACAAGCTTCCACAACACAAAAAAACATTTCACAACCATTCCAACCACATTTCAACCATCAACAACACAAGAATGAAACACAACTAAACAACAAGTAAACAAGGCTTAAAAATGAAAGCCACAAGAGCAAGACCTATGGGGAGGCCACTTATGCCTCCCAATGGGAATGGGTGCCCACCTTAAAGCCTCCAATGCATATCTCAAATCCCCTACATACTCTTATGCCTCCCTCAAGTACCCCTTTTACCTCCCACATACTCTTATGCCTCCCTCAATCTCTTATGCCTCCCTCATAAAAAGAACAAGTAAGAAATGCAAGCATTCCTTATCCAAGGTGGGGCACCCAACCCAAGCTCCCTCCAAACAAGAAAGTAAACTCTTATTCCTCCCTACATGAAATCTCCCCATAGTCCCCTCCTACACCACACTTAGGCTATCTACCTAAGCACCCAACAAGCATAGTAAAACACTCAAAACAAGAACATATGCATACAAAATAAAAGAAAGCTTTTAACAAGAGTTTAGCTCCTACCTTTCCATGGTAGAGCTTGATCCAAGAGCCATACACCAAGCTTCTTCAAGCCCAAACAAACACCAAGAAGCTCCAAAAATCCACAAACACTTCCAAAAATCCTCCAACTCCCAAAATGCAAGAGCACACAAGAATGAAGTAACCCCCAATCAAGTAAAAGAACTTGATTAAATAGAAAAGGGAGAGAGGAGGGTGAGGTGGCTCCATGTAGGATGCCACATCACTCATAGTCAAAATTTTAAACTCCAAAGCACAATTAATAATTGGGTGAAGAAATGACATATTACATCCACACACAATCCAAGCCCATACCTCTTAAGGACAAAATTTATTACAAGAAATAAGTGCACTCAACATTTTACCTTTTTGTCTTCCCAAAGCACCTAATGGGGTCTAATTTTGACCCCCAACCCATAGGTATGGTTGGCATAAAAATATAAGAGGTGTGGGACAAGTTTGACTTATCCCATAAGCTTCCAAAATAGGCCTCTAAGGCCAAATTCAAATTTCCATGAAGGGTAGAGTGTACAACAATCAAGATCCCCAAGTACTTCAACTTTCAACAAAAATCCAAGAGAAAATCTAGTCTAATAAATGAATTCGTTTGGTCACATCTATAATTAGTTTAGGACAAGATTACTTTAGCTTTAATTAAGACACTACAACCCATTAATAATAGAGGTTAAAATGCATACCCCAATTTTCAAATAATTAATGCAATGAATTACATCACTAAAATCACATACTAACATCAATTAAAGGAAAATAAATAAAGATAACACATAACCCCTTGGTCACAATTTCCCCCTAACAATAATTCCAACACACACACAAATACATGTTTCCATGGTGACCCTCATTGAATTCACCTAGAATTCAAATGTGGTTGGTCTCCAATCCTCTCGTAGTTTTCATGATATGTTTTCCTGCAAAAACAAACAATACCCCTCTGGCCTCATGGCCATATTAACGATATCGATGTAATAAAACACTTACATCTAACTATCAATTTCAAACATCAAAAATCATAACTACTATAGCTGATACCAAGTGAATTGACAATTATTCCCATTTTTAACATTTTGATTCTACTCATACATCGGTTTATAACTAAGATCAAATACCAATTGGATCATCGATTAAAACAATACTTTCACTTGTTCACAATTTTTCCAATTTCCAATATCAATTAAATCAAAAAATAACCTTAAACATCATAATAAAAACCAATACGAAAATGATTTGAAATATCAACATATGTTTATCTTGACAACACATCATTTTCTTCCATATTGAATGTCTGTTAAAAGTTAATTAGTTCGGTTCTGATAATGTTTATCTTTGATTCTCGTATCACAATGTGTTGATGTCATTTGTCTATTAACATATGTTGGTAATAAAGCACAATAATGTCTATGTGTCCCATCACAAAGATAAATCCAATACAAAAACAATCTCAAAGAGTAATGTTATCACAAACAAACTACGACAATGAAAACATTCTAGCTAATTGTTTTATCCTTAAAAATCCATCAGGGTCCATAGTACGACATATAGTTAAAATAATAATAATCAAAACACAATGGAGTCGTGATGCCTACACAACTGATTAGTATGCTAATTGGAATAAGGTAGCGAGGTTTACGATTATAACAACTCGAGAAAATATAATCATGTTTCATTTAGTGTTGAAAAGAAGTGGGCATTACAATAGAAATATTAAATGTCTAGAAAGTTCCCAAAATGTGAGAGTAAAGTGTATAGAGGATTAGGTCACCCCGAGAGGATTAGGGTGCTGTTGTGCCCCCGGTCTTGACTAGGTTCCCAAGGTAGAAATAGGAAAAAACACATAATGACAATACAGATGGGAAACCGTAAGATCGAAAATACGACAAGTAATGTAAAAATGGCCAAAGACATGGGTTAATTATTACACTTTTCACTTAAGAACCATATAAATAGTAGTATGAGACCGGGATTAACTAATGACTCAAAGTGCATGATTTTATGTCTACATTTTCCCCTACTTTATGTTGGTGAGTGGAAAGCTAAGTAATATAAAGTAGATAAAGATGCGTACTAGATAATCCATGTAGAGTGATATAAAAAACTTGCTGAAGGACTAGACAAAGTGTGGAGCAACAAAAATATGGAATGTGGAGATTAAAGATGCAAAAGTGTAAAAAGTGATGAAAATGAACCTAGGGTGAAAAAAATGTGTAGATGCTAATGTGTGTAATGTACCTACATGGCTAGTATCATGTGTGTGATGTACCCTCCATGTGTGTGTTGTTGATGTTGACTTTTTATTTCCCATACGAAAAAAATTGTAAAGAGAAGACTATCAGTAGTCAAATACACACGTATATGTGTAAACACACACACACACACACACACACACACACACACACACACACACACACACACACATGTAAATAAACATGTAAAATAGTATGAAAATGACAATGAAAAAGGAACATGTGCACCTGATCCGTGATGAGATAAAATGGTGTAGAAATGATATCTTGTAACTATCGATGAAGTGTGAGTTTTGGGTTATATCATGTCATTATTGTCAAAGAAGTGTAGGGAGAAAGATGTGTTATTCTTCAACCTGTAACTACTTCCTTGAGAATATAAGAGATATCTGTACTGCCTGATGTTTTGGGTGATCTAACACCACTGGCCAAAGTAGTGTAGGGAGGAAAGTATGTTATATCTTCCAACCTATAACTACTCCCCAGAATACTAAGAAAAATCTACCTTGTGAAATCTTTTGTGTATGGAGTTAGTAGAACTGGTCTGAAATCACTCGTTTTATAACCCACTATTTCATGGAAAAAAACTAAAAAAAGAGTTGTATTGAAACTTTTTTATGTAGTTCGTAAACCCAACTGATTTCCCCCTCTTAGGGGATGCATGCAATGTCACGGATAGGAAAATGTGGCCCCAAAAGAGAACCGAATGCATAAATGATACTCTACCCTACATGGGGAAGGGAACATGCTTGGTAAAGACTAAGGCACACACAAACAAGTGGCTAGAAAACAAGTGTTAGTATGAACATGCATGTAGAAAACAAGTGTAATCCAGATAAACAATGTGTAAGCTATAAAATAAACAAACAATGTAAAGACCCAAAAAGACAATAAAAACCACACAAAGTGGGTTGTAAACATGGGACACCACTCACAGTTTCAGTAAGACACTCAAGGCTGTAGTGGCCACAAACAAACAAGTGTGCAAACAAGACAAAGGGAAAAGCCCACAAACAATATTAGATAAAGTATATAATGTAACAAACAAGTATGGAAGAAAATATCCCTGTGTAACAAATGTTACACATGAAGCACCCCGTTAACATGTCGGAAAAAAAAACAAGTATGTCAAAGTGCGTATAAACCAAAGTATTGTGTTATGAACAAAAATGAAACAATATCACCTATAGTGTATGTGGATTCCCCCAAAAGGTAGTGATTGAACCAATGGTGTTGGGTGTAGAATCTCTGCATCTACGATCATAACTAGTAAAATGAGTGAACATGCATGTGTGTATGGTAAAGATAATGACATACAAGAGATCTATCTAACATGTGTAGTAAAGTGAACATGTAAGAGAAAGTGCGAGAAAGAGTAAATGCAACCATAAAATGTAGTATGATGTGGATAGATGGAATGTAATATAATGTGGATGATAGGAGACATGTGCCTCATGAGTGATTAAAGTTGTATGTAGTGAGGTTGACTTAGTATGCCACCTCGGAAATTAATAATGAACCATAAAAAAGAGTGCATCATTGCAAAATGGTCTAACTATATGTTGTGTGTAGCGCCTTTGTGATTAGTAAGTGTATATCAAGACAAGATGAGTAGAAAGGAGTGGTGATTTATCCTAAATCATATACCACTAAACAATGTAAGTGAAAGTGATGATGTAGCCTATCATGAGATGATGCTAAAAGAAGTGACCCTATAGCCTAAAGTGTATATCACTAATCCTAGGAATTTCACATGAGAGAGAGATTAAATAATGAACATGTAAGGGTGATGAGGTCCATTTGTGATGTATACCCTCAACAGTTTAGTATGAAACATGAAAATCGAGTGCGTCATCGGGTAATGAGTGTTTCTTTAGGTGTAGTATTTTTTGAGATGCATTACATTGAGTGGGTTTTTAGTGGCTTTCCCAAAAGGGTGGCAAGGTGGTAAACTCCACCACCAAGTTTTTCAGTGATGATGTAAGGACCAAGCCAATTTGTCTTAAATTTACCTTTAAGAATAACATCTGCATTTTGATTTTCTAATTTTATTCTAAGACCAAGTCGCTAATGTTAAAATCTTGAGAATGGATTTTGCGATTATATGTGTTCCTAATGTGAGATTGATATGCGTGAAGGTGTTCAAGTTATTGCATGTGACGTGAATCCAACATTTCTAGCTCGTGTAGGAGGGTTTCTTGATATTCATTATCCTTGAGAATTCCTTTAAGGGAAACTCACAATAAAGTTATCTCAAGTTCAAGGGGATGATGGCCTCGGCACCATAGACCAAGGAAAATGGAGTAGCATTAGTAGGTGTGTGAACACTAGTACGATAGGCATGAAGAGCATAGAATAATTGATTATGCTAGTCATTACCACTAGAAGCAACGGTTTTGCATAGTATTTTGAAAATTGTTTTGTTGGTGGCTTCAGCTTGGCCATTGCCTTGCGGATAATAAGGTGTGGAGAATGATTGTTTGATTTTGAATTTAGCACAAAACTTTTTAATGTCATTATTTTTGAAGGAAGATCAATTATAATTGATTATGGTGGAAGGAACACCAAAGTGTGTGATTATATGGGTGGTAAGGAAACCAAAAATGTAAGTACCAGTAATATTGTGTAGGGGAGATGCCTCAAACCATTTAGTAAAGTAATTGGTAGTAGTAATAATGTATTTGTTTCCGTCGAATATTCGGTATTGATCATACCGATGAGGTCGAGTGTAATGCCCACTATTAACACACATGGACAACATGAAAAAAAAGGATAACTATTTTTTTGACATGCTCAAAGTATATACGGCACCTGCTGTGGTGGTCCCTAAGGACTACACACAACTCATGATATGTTTTGCATGAAAAATAACCCACATAGGCAACACATAACATGTGACACAAATAAAGAGAAATTCTCTTTTTTTGTCTAGGCACAACATAACTGTTCAACTATAGTACACACTTACAGGTAGCATCTTCTCATAGTCTGATCTTTTAGGATTACTCATTTTTTTATAATTTCATTTCAAATCTTACTTAAGTTCTAGAAATCTCAATTCATGAGGGTCAGACATTCCTATTTCCTCTTAATAGGTTTCCTCTAATTAGTTAACGTTAACCTATAGTATATCCCATTTAAGAGTTTCACCGAAGTTACCTTATTTACTTGTTTAATTTGTTCATTTTAAAAGGAAATTTACTACACACAAGGCTATTTACATACACACACAAGCTATAGGATCTTGTTTCATACCTCCGTTGCACAAGGAAACAAGCGTAAGATCAAATGAGGTGAAATCCCATTTAGGTTTGGAACTAAAAATTCTTTTGAGCAGGGATCATAATGGTTAAATTACTTAAGAAAGGATTACAATGCACCTCCATAAGAGTTGGTGGTATGAAGGTCAATATGAATTCATCTCCATGATCTCACTAGACATTAACCATTAATGTATTGAGACTTATAAATAAATCTGGATTAAGTAAGTGCATCATCTAGTCTTCTCTTGATTAAATTCATCAAAAGGGTACAAATCAGGTTTTATAACAGATAAGTTAGATTTAATGATTTCTTGATCATTTATTCCCATTTAACATAACCTTGTTATCCTCCCAAAATTACTAAACATTGGTTTACATTTTAGTATAATCTTACATCCCATCAATACTAAGATAAATCTATCGATATGTTGAGGGTAATAAGGTATATCCCCCTGTGTTTTAACACAAGGAGATAGTTTTTTTTTCTTCCACTTAAGGAATCTTTACTTCATCTATATGTTTACAACATCATACTTTAGTATAACATTTATAAGGACTACAATACCATTATGTTATACCTAGTATTACACTACTGTCACAATTTAGAAGGGTTTACTAACTCAAGGTTATAACTCAATTTTCTTACCATTATCCTTTTGATAAATAGTCATAGATACATCGTTCCTACCCAACACAAGACACCATCCAAAGGTGGCTAAAAATTCAAATGTACTTTGACTCGAGATTAAAAGGGTAAAGTAGTATTGGTCATATCAAATGTAAAATATCTTTCAAAATTGTAATTATACAATAAGATACTCATAACAATGCAGTGATAATTTTATATCATTCACAAAAATATTTTAAATTTTTTAGATTCAGTCAGTAATGGAAAAAATACTCCACAAATACAAAATACTAAGGTATTGTGCCCTCTATATTTTCAACAAATACTATTCCAGAGGATTTCAACACATTTAAGCATTCAAGTAAAAATAACTTCATTAGAAAAATGATGTAACTTTCTACAAGTCTTTCCCTTTTTCTACTCATGAAAGCCATCTGCACAATTATTAGCCTGAGTTAGTTCATGAGAACTAGAGCATGATAATAACTACACATTAAAACAATATGCTACTATTTAACAATATCATGAAAGGAAACCTTCTATTTAATGAATGGTTTTAAGCTCTAAAACACTAACAACTTCTTTAAGCATGCTAAAAATTTTACACAATGTCAAATTAAGAAAGAATTCCTATATACCCGTTATGAACATTGCCTCTAAAACAAAAAAATTTAACAATCATTCAAGTAGGGGTCAATGGCCTTATAAGTATGAAATAGAGTGTCGAGTGTAGTGGGATTTAAATCATGTAATCATATATATTATATGATTGAAAACCAATAATCAAACCATCAATCAAATTTCCTTAAATAAGGCATATGATCTAATAGATTTTTAGTTAGACATTTAAAATCATTTACCTAGCCACTATTTACCACCTTCAAAATAACTTCACAACATTCTGATACTTTATTTCTTGCAAAATTAACATACGGACTAAGTTCTTACAAGGTAAGTTCAAATAACATCTGATTATCTTTCTATGTCATGCACAACAACCATCATGTAAGATAATAATAACCAATATTCAATTAACCAAACAATTAAATTTAATCCAATGCTAAAGTCTTATCAAGTTTGTCTTCAATATAGTTACACTAAGTTTAACACAAACTCATAAATGATACTAATATTAGACAATGTGGTTCCATTTGAATCGACTACAACCCAATTAAAGTTTAACTAAAAACCATAAAACTTTCTATGAATTCATAAAGGCATGGAAGAAGTTAATAGAAACTAGAAATAAATATTGTGCCCTATCTCTGAAACACATATTTAATAGCAATCTCTTAAGTAACCTATCAATTACAATGGACATGAAATTTCAACTGCTACATTTCGAAGGACGTATCCCTTTTATGGTTTATATTATGGGTCAAATTAATATACTATTCTTATAAAAGTCCAACTTAGCAGCACTAACAAATGAAAAAATCATGATAACAAACAAGATCTTGGGTAAGAGTATGCAAGGCAAAAATATTTCCTAATTCCTTCTCAGATAAGTCTGTTGAATATTGATTTAAAGAAAACAAAGTCAATTGACGAACCCATTTAAACATAACCCAAAGAAATTGACAATCCAATAAAAATAGTAGGGAACAACATCTCAATGATAATCTATTAAAATAATTGTCAAGTTGACCATCATATCCCATTTATGACGGCAATAAGAAAGTAATGCAATAAAGAAAGAGGTGTCCAAACTGAAATAGATGACTATTATGGAAGAAGAAGAATATCTGTCATTTCATTAGATTGGGACACAACTTCAACTCTACAAAATCAAGGGTTCAACTCAAGGTGGTTAGGAAACCACTTGACAAAAATCACCTCCACAAGGTGGGATGAACAAGAATATAAAACAACACAACCAAGAGTCTAGAGGATCACAACTTCTAAGGGGTCCAAAACATCAATATCTTATTCGGTCATAAATATGGAAGGTTGGTTAAGTAAAAATTTCTACTACAGAAGCTTGCCTTACTATACTAATATTCACTACAATTCAATAATTTAATATTAAACCCTCTTACTAAGCTGGTAAGTTAAGCGATAAAGCTAAGCTTGTTCAAGATTCTCACTAAGTGCATAAGATTCTAATTAAATTTATTAGGCATAAGTATATCAAATATTTATGAGATAAGAGCTAAGGACGGGAAAGGTTCTAAAATACCATTGACCATCAAACCTCAAAACACCCATGGCGTAATAACAAGAAAAATTCTCGGAAAACCCCATGTTGCCTATAACACGAATGGCGAACTCAACTCTTTAGAGATTCCCTTCTTCCGAACTCGAACTCTTTAGAGATTCCCTTCTTCACATAATGCGTATTGGAGTAAAAATAATAATAAAACCATAATTCCCAAATCAATTAAAATAGTTATTGGAATAATTTTTCCATACCCCTAACTTCTGGGTACCCCTTTTTAGCTCAAGAAGGTTAAATCCACTATTCTTAGATTAGACGTATTTATCAAACAAAGATTAATGCAGTACACATTTCAATATAAATGCATCTCTTACGAGTTATTAAGAAAACTGATAATCTATATATACAAGGAGGACTTTTATAGCTATATTAACTTGAAGACCCGAGAATTTTGCCATTATAAACAACATTATTATTCACAGAAGCCCTTTTTATAAGAAGAAAGCTCATAGATTTATGTGTGTGCATTCAAAATGAAGAATCATTGCAAATAATAGTCAACCCATTATTATATCTTTAAAGAAAATAACACAAAAAGAAAATATCATAAATCTACACATCCACAGCAACCTAGAATCACAAAATTAGAGAATAATCAGGAATAACCAACAGGTAAAAAAAAAAAGACAAGTCAACAACCACAAAATCCATTAAAAAAAACCATTTCAATTCAAGAGAATGATTCATTTCATGAGATTGTTAAAGGTAGCAAAATATTAAGATGGGTAGTGATTTTCATGCTTGATTTAAGCATATGCATGCACAAACCCATCTACCAGGTCCCTACTCCAGCAATATCAGGAAAATCTCCCTTGTTTTGCTTGTTGGATGTCCATGCTCAGTGTCAAGCCTCCGATTTGACACAACTAGGAGTATGCGGAAATGGTAGTGGAGGATTTACACCTACAACTAAATTTTATTGCAAGTTTCAACGCCTTTTTAATAACCCATTTCATTCATATCCTACATTCAATGTTGTTCCCAAAACCATGTTGTATTTTTGACACTCTGTCAAACAATTCATATTCCATACGTATGCTTCCACGTTTTGCATTCCTGTGGACTAGGGAACTTGAAAATACTACACCAGACAAGACAAAACTGCTTTGATGGATGTCCATACTTGGTTTGAGAGCTCATGTTTTTGGCACAAGTAGGGAGTATGCGGCAAAGGCAGGGGAGGATCTACACCTGCGACTGCATTTTCTTGAAAGTTTCAAAGCCTTTTCCCACAAAACCGATTCACAAAATCCTTCATCTGAAACAGTCACGTGGCCAACACATTTTGGGTGATTCAAACAAAAAAACTAAATGCCAAGCATGTGCCTTCTTTAAGGCATTAAAGAAAATTAGCAGGTAGCCAACAACCCACCACTCACCTATAAGATCATGCAAAATTGAGCATGAGATCCAACGTTAGAAAAATAATACAACACCCAATAATAAATTTCTTTGGTTAAAGAGCACACATGGAGGGAAAATTCACCAAGGGTGGGTGAATTGGTGGTTGCATGCATTACACCAAATAATAAAATTTTATAGTCTCCCTCATGGAATGGTGCCACCAAATGACCCAACCACTTGTCCACCAATTCCTTCTATTTAATATTTTATAGTATATTTCACTTCGACATTACATTCCCTCCCCTCTAAGAGCATTTTCCTCAATGTGACATAACGCCGAGGATAGAAAAAGGGATAAGAAACAAAGGAAAGCTAAAGACAAAACTTTCTACCTATGGTTAAAATTTATTTCACTAGAGCACAACCACGGGAAGTCTAGAAAATTTAGCAGTTTATTTAACTTTCAATGTTATGGAAGATTGGCAGTTCTCCTTTAATTCATTATTTAATTTTTCTCTTTTCCTTTACATTATTCCTAAACTCAAGCCCTTAAGATCCATTTTGAAAAAATTCAGTTTATTTATTCTTGTGGGTGCCCAACAAGAACTACTATCACAATACCACACCAAGGTTATACACAACACACAAAGGTTCACGGGCATAATTCTACATACTTCAACGATTGAACCACACCATAAAAATTTAACCAAACCATGAAAGGAACATACATTATCCACATAAAATATTACTTGTCACACATATATGAGAAACACAATAATACTCAAACATAAGTGTATTATAACAATATGAAATTCCCAATAAATTCATAGATGAAGGTTTCACACAACTCGGAACAATAATTGTAGATACATATTGTCAACAAGGGAATCAAAACCATATCCACAACATCACATTACATAACCAAACTCACATGAGTACACATACATCATAACACCACTCCCAAAACATCACAAACAACTCTGTATACCTCCCAAAGCATCACAAGACAACTCCATATACCCCTAAGAAACAATCACACACACACACACACATACACAAATCTCTTATGCCTCCCTCAAATGTAACACCCACAATTTTTACATTCTTAAACCACATTAAACCTTAATAATTATCAAGAAAGTCACATTTTTTTAATATTGCAAGCATGTCAACCATATAATACATCTAATTAATTCATGCCAATAATTTTCTACATTACATTAAATGAAACCGGTCTAGATTAATAATTAAATATTCTCAATCCATTTCTAAGGTTGATACATTTATAATCTATTAGAAAAATGTCCATTAATTTCTTTTACTTAGTTAAATAGTTTTCCCCTCTCAAATTATATCATTCAACCCCACATTTATTAACCCCTATCCTTAGTTACTTTAGCTCCTTAAATTATTAGCTTTAATGTTTCCATTGAATCCTTTAATAAAAACAAACTAGAAGAGTTACATAATTAACTTAGCATACAAGGGCATTAAGTGGCACCATTCACCCATTTTCACATACCTTTAACATATTTAAAAGTACATAATATTCATTCTTACCTAACAATTATAGGGTTGATTCTTAACCCTTGGATCAAATCAATTGTGGCCACTAGATCTTAGAGTTCCAAGATAACCCTAACCATCCTTATGGAATTTTATTTAATCCATTTTCTTGCCCTAGCCTCCTCATTTGGTCTCTTTTCTTTTCTTTAATTTGCAGGTTGGAGGAGTGGTTGCCATGAAAGGATTCATTAGGATCAAGCTTAGCTTAGTTTAGTTTATGGATTTATTATAGCAATGTCTTCCATTTGTTAATTGTATAGGTTTCTACCCTAAATCTGGAGTAGTTATTTAGTTAATTCCATTTTGGAGTTCTCTATTTGGAAAAACCCTCTTTCCTAATTAATCTAAGAGATTTGATACATTTAAATGTCCATTCAAGGTTTTACATACTTAAAACAATGATTTTGTTCACATATAGTTTGTTGGTAGTCTCATTTTTATATTTTATAGGCTCAAATTTTAATTTAATCAAGTTTGAATTTGCATAGTCACGGATTTTAATTTTTCCACCGATAGTGATGAAATGCCACCCTAAGCAGGTCAGCTGATCTGGGACCACCGCCCTACGGGTGACGATTCAAAACCACCGCCTTTCCTAAGTGGTGATTTAAAGACCGCTCTGATCGGGATGTCAGTTCATAGACCGCCGCTGCAGCGCTGACAGGCGTAGTCATGTTCTTCAAAAACAATCAATTTCACAAGTTTTCCAAAAATAAAATTTTCTAGAGTGTTTTAAAGTTTATCCTTAGCTTGAATTTACATGCCTAAGGGAACTAGTTGAAAGTTAAACCATTTATTCCTTCCATGACTTAAATCACTAAATTACATAGATTTTCTATTTCAATAGCATACAAGAAAACAACTACAAGATTATTTTTCCAATGAAATTGTTTTCAAGCTCAAATGAAGGAATAAAATTGAATCTATTCCTAAGTATCATTGCTTTATTTTCCACTACAAAAATGTAATCTTTTAACAAAGTAACTCATTATAATTTAGTGCATCCTTCCATTTCAACTACAACCATTTATTCAAGGAAAGCACAAACATCTATTATACATTTAAGATTTACTAAGAATACATTCTCAATGATTTACAACTTCCAAGTTTTCCTTTCATTCTTATAATAATGTAACTCCTACAAATAACAATGAAATTTATTTTCTTTGAGCATAGCTCATTTCTTACAATGCAAAGAGCTTTCTTTCCAACAATACATTACAACTTAGTAAACAAAATATACAATACAACTAATGCAAGTATACTAGTCTTCCACCTTAAGTGGGAGAAGAGGGTTTCTGATGAAGGATTCCTTTTACTTAAACAAATGCTCCAAGTCCCAAATATTCAACAAGAGCTCCACCATTTCTTTACTTGATAAAAAAAAATAAAAATGGGGAGAGGCAACACTCTCCAACAAACCAATAATCTAATGGGAGAAGAAGTTATCCTCCTCATTGGCCCCCGAGCCTCAACCAAAATGCACGATAAGGAATGTATAAAATTCATGGAAACTAACATGATACTTCCACATCACAATACACAATTTCACAACCATTTGAAACACATTCAAACAAAAGATACAATCACAAGAAATAAACTTTTAAAAGACACAAGGATTGAAAATGCAAATGCAATGGAGCAAGGATCTATGGGGAGATAACTTATGCCTCCCAATGGGATTAATTTCCCAACTTAAAACCCTCCCAAAGCAGAACTCAAACCCCCTACACAATTGTTATGCCTCCCTCAAGATCCTCTTATTCCTCCCACATTCTCTTATCCCTCGTAATTTCTATTTCATTAATGTATGTATTAGGAATATGATGTTGTTAAGTATAATTAGTAGTAGCGTCGATAGAAGATAACGGTGCCGTCGATGCAGTGCAGTGCCGCCATAATGTGGAGTACGGTAACAGTCAAAGTACAATAGGAATGTTGTAAAAGTAAATATTTGTCGTAAGTGGTCCAGTAATGTTAAAATGTCAAAGTTTGGGTAATTAGAGAAGTAGGGTCTACGTGATTAGGAATTAGAAATATTATATTGGTAATAAGGACAAGGAGTGAGGTCATAAATATTTTGTGTATTTTATTTGTAAAAAGTCTAAAAATGTGGAACCCATGTAAAATGATAAGGTTTATCTTATCTTAGAAGATAAGCTTACATGTACAGATAAGAGTTAAGGTATGGAATATGATTCGTCGAGTGGATTTCTTATCCTATCTTAGAGATAAGATGGATAAGCTGGAAGTTCTATAAATAGAGAGCCACCCCCTCATTTAGCATAGAAGGAAGTAGTGAGAAATATTGTAGGAAGTGTGCGAAGGAAGCCATCAGTTTAAAGGTGTGTTGAAGAAGCCATTAAGAGGTGTAATTGTAAAGTTTCTCCCATAGTCTTGGTGAAAGTCAAGTGAAGTCAATAACACTTGAAGTACCTCATGGGTGAGATTGTAACAATTTCATGTTAATATTATAATTTACTTTGATATTTCAGATTTGTCATCATTCCATCTTATCATAGTCGATGGTATTTTTGTGTTATGTTGTTGTTTGTTTCAGTTACATCCACCAAACTAAAGGCTGTGCATTAGTAAATAATCATAGCACGAGGAGTTCCGGTGAAGAATTATCATAGTGCCGGATTGGTGATGACATTTTGGTTCCATTGCCGGGACCATTCCTCGTTGGTGGATTTTCTGGAGAGATATTCCCACTTAGTCAAAAATCAATTGGAGGGTAACCTTGTTTTTATTGTGCATAGTAGTTACCATGGTAAAGTCATTTTTACCATGAATAGTAGTTACCATGATAAAGTCATTTTTCTTTGGAATAGTATTTATAGTCACGGTAAAGTCACTTTTTACCATGAATAGTATTTACCATAGTAACTTCACTTTTTACCGTGAATAGTGTTTACCACACGTAAAGTCGAGTTTTACATGATAAGTCAAGTTTTACCATAGTTTCTACCGTGGTCATTTCTATTTTCTTGTAGAAATGTGTAAAGTCACTTTCTAGTATAGTGATTCCAATTATTTGTGCACATAAGTCTTGTTGATTGTACTTGTGAGTTGGTATTTCACGGTGGTTACTTTTGAAAATGGGAAAGATTCTGTTTTTTCAGCTCAATCTAATGAAGATGCTTCTTCTTTCATTCAAGAGTTTAAGCGATCTTGTATTTGTAATGGCCTTATAAGAAGGAACAATGGACTAAATTTTTTCTACCTTTTTGGATGGTTCAACACTTAGGTGGTTTGAAACACTAGGTGATAATGTGAAAAATTCATGGGATTTATTAGCGAAAGTTTTCTTGAAGAATTTGGTGAACAACGAAATATGCGAGATCTCATGATCGAGATCACAAAGCTATCCCAAGGAGAGAAGGAGAGATAAGGGATTATCATGCTCGTGTTCTAGAGCTAAGGAGGAAGCTCGATGCCCAGATCCGGAAGGAAGGATTAGCGGATGGGTTGATGAATGGCGTGGATAATCTCCTCTGTAAGCACTTCATTCTTGGGATGAAGCCAAAGATCAGACAACGAGTGAAGTATGACCGCCCAGCTACCATTGAACAAGAAAAGGAGATTGCGAAAGGCAAGAAGAAAGCATGGAAGAGGAGCCCAAAGAAATTGTTGCTAAAGTAGAGCCTACACCAGCACCTTTGGTCAGAATCCTGACCACTCCCGGTGAGCACAAATATTTCTCCTAGTACATCTCACGAGTATGAAGATTTGCTCTCAAAAAGATGGGTCGATTAACTATTAATCTTCTTGAGGAAAGGAATTTAGTTCTCGGGGAGGAGATAGAGGTCAAAAAGAAATATTTCTGAAGTTGTATGTTATGGTTGTTATAAAAGGGTCATTATAAGTATAATTGTCCAGATAGAGCTTCTACATCTGTAAAGGAGATAATGATAAAGGAAAAGCACTGTGAATTCTTTTGATGTAGTAGATAAGAGCATAAATAATGAAGTAGATGTGTTTGTAACAAAAAAAGAAAGAAAGAAAAGATAATCAAGATGGAAATGATCTAAGAAGATGAAAGAAGAAACTAGTAAGAAACATAGGAGAAGAAAGTTGGGTGTGCGAGATTTTACGATTTCACGGGGCAAGGACCATACTCCATCTTGGAAGATCTGTCCAAAAGGCTGCAAATATTACATATGGTCAACTCTTGGCTATGTCTTACGAGAAGAGGCGGGAGTTGCGAAGTGGACTCAATGCTCGAAGAAGGAAGGAGGTTGAGGTCCACTGTTTTGGAGGCGAGGCGGATCCCTATGCTCCACAAGTGAGGTATTATGTAATGGTATTTCAATTCATGATGTCTTAGTTGATGGAGGTGCTGCGATTAATGTAATGACCAGAGTCTGTAATGAATATGTTGGGTTTAAAAATTGATCGCCCTTGACACTTATGTTAAGGTCATTAAATAAAGGAAAAACTAAACCGAGAAGGTGTAGTTTCAAATGTGGCAATATCTGTTATGGGTGTTGTATGTGTGGTAGACTTTCGGGTGATGAAAAATGAGTGCTGCTTGCGTACCCAATGCTCTTTGGAAGACCATGGCTAAGGAGAGTTCATGCGAGAAACTCTTTGGAATGAAGGTTTCATGACACTTGGACGTGGTAGAGAGAGGGTGAAGATAAATGTGATCCCTCGACATCATAAAGCGAGAACATGTGGATTCAAGTGATGGCCCGATGATTGGACATCCTCTGATTTACTCTAGTACCGGTGAAGTGGACAACGAAGATGAAGAAAGTGAGGTGGATGTTTCGATCATGGATATCCTTCCAGTCACACCAACTCATGACCCCATAAAATTATCTGAAGAAGAAGTTGATGATCGTCTCAACAAATAAAGATTGGTGATCTTTGTGATGGAGAGTGAGAAGGAATCCTACCTCCATCTCTTTCGAAGGTACATACACCTATTCACTTTTGATTACAAGGAACTCCATCAAGTAAGTTGGGTAGAACATTGTATTGAGGCATGGTAGATGGTCTTAAGCCCATAAAGCAAATGCCATATAGAATGAATCCTAATTTTTCCAAGACTATAAAAGAAGAAATAGATAAGTTGCTTGATGCGGGATTCATATTTCTTTGTGGAGAATTCAGAATGGGTTTCTCCCATTGTGATCTCAATAAAAAAGAATGGGAAGCTACGCATTTGTGTTGATTACGGAAGCTCAATAAGGCAACAAAGAAGGATCATTACCCTCTTCCATTTTTAGATCGGATCTTGGGCCAAGTAGGCGGCCGGGAGTGTTATAGTTTCTTTGATGGATATAGCGGCTCTGACCAAGTTCGTATAGCGAGAAAGATCAGTGAAGACCACGTTCACCACTCCTTGGGAGCGTTTTCTTATAGAGTTATGCCTTTTGGGTTGTGTAATGCTCAGCTGACATTCCGGTGTTTGATGAATAGGGTGTTCGAACCCTACATTGGGACCTTCATCGAGTATTTACGGATGATTTTTACATCTATGGGAGCAAGTTGGACCACTGCACCAGATGGAGACAACATTTCAAAGGTTAGATGAAGCACAAGCCTCACTAAACCCTACAAAGTGTGTCTTTGGATGTTAAAAGTGTTTTGTTAGGGCATGTTGTATCCAGAGATGGTATTGAGTGCGATCTGATAAAGTTTCAAAATCAAAGATTTACCATTTCCTATAAATAGAAGTAAGTTGAGATCATTTTTAGGCCATGTGGGTTACTATAGAAGGTTCATCAAGAATTTCTCAAAGATTGCACTGACCACTAACTTGATTCTTGAAGAAGGATGTTACTTATGAACCGAAATAAGGTGCGCATGAAGCTTTTGGACAAGCTGAAGGAAGCCACAGGTGTCTTCACTGTTTTGAAGAATCCAGTTGGAGCAAGCCATTCATTGTGTACACTGATGCCTCGGATGCAGCACTAGGAAGTACTTTGAGCCAAAGGATGAAAATGGGAATGAACATCCAATTTACTTTGGGAGCGAGACAAATGAGCGATCTTTGAGGTAAATTATCTGTATGGAAAAAGAGGCTCTGCTATCATTTTTGCTATAAAGAAGTTTAGAAATTACTTGCTAGGGCAAAAATTTCTAGTTATAATGAGATCATCGGGCTCTAAAATATATTGTAAATAAGCCTAACCCATCGGGGAGGATAGCAGATGGATAATTTTGCTACAAGAATTTGAATTTGATATTATAGATAGGCCGGGAAAGAAGCATGTCAATGCGGATGCACTCTCTCGAGCCTATGATGGTTTAGGATCATCTTGTGATGATGATGATTTCCCGATGCAAACATTGTTATCCCTTGACACAATCCTAGTGAATACATAGATATTTGGAATTATCTGAATGAATTCAAGTTTCTGATGGTGCCAATCAAAGACTAAGAGAAAGATTACTCAAGCCGATCGTCCATATTCTATTACTGCATGGAGTATTATTTCGAATAGGACACGATGGACAATACTGAGAGGCGATTGGATGTGATCAGGAAGGAAGGAACTGCTAGAAGAATTCCACAATGGTACATGTGGAGGGCACTTCTCTAGACAACTTACAATGAGAAGGATCTTGGATGCACGAGTTATCAACAGCCCACTCTTTTTAAAGATTGTTATAATTATTGTAAGACATGTGATATTTTCAAACACATGGTAACCATAAGACTTCATCAGCTCCATTATGTTCTATTCTTCCCCTTGGTCCCTTTGAAAAGTGGGAATAGACATTGTAGGTCCACTTCGACTACATCACACCAAAATAAGTATATTGTAGTTGCCACAGTTATTTAACCAAGTGGGTTGAAGCTAGGCCATTGAAAACAACTTCCATGGATGAAGTGGCAGGTTCATGTATGAACGCATTGTCACGGATTTGGTTGCCCATTAGAAATTGTAATAGATCAAGGAAGCCACTTCATTAATGAGGTGGTAGAAGCCCTAGTCAATAAGTTTTCTATTAAGCACATGAAGGCAACAACATACAAGCCAAGCACAAATGGACGAGTGGAGCAGAACAAATTTTGTGTTGTGTCAAATTCTAGCAAAGATGCGGCCTTGCGGTACATAAATGGGATAAAAGGATTCATGCAACATTGCATTGTGGGCATATAGGGCAACATCAAAGTCAGCAACAGGGATACTCCCCATTTCGGTTGGCCTATGGCATTGATCTAGTTCTTCCTATTGAGTTTGATATTCCCCTTTGTGAGAGTTATGAAAAATGAAAGGATGGATGAAAGTGATTGATAAAAAGAAAGGTTGGTACATCTTCATTTGCTTTGGAAGAAATGAGAGAAATAGCAAAGGATACAAGCCATAAGAAGAAAATGAAGCGAAAGGAATACTTTGATCAAAAGATCCGGTGGTCTCCATTTCATGTGAATGACTTGGTTCTAGTATATGATTCCAGATACAAAAAAAAGAAGAGGAAAAAATTTCTTCCAAAATGGATGGGGCCCTCTACAAAATAGCAGGTGTGCGTGAAAATGGTACGTCTGCATTTGGAGGAATTGGATGGCACTCCCATTACAAAATGGGTCAACCACGACAAGTTGAAGATTTTCCAAGCACCAAAATAGTCTACTCAGGGACGGAGTAGAAGCTAGGAAGGGGGAGATGTCGACACTAAAATTTTCCTCCGTAATTTCTATTTCATTAATGTATGTATTAGGAATATGATGTTGTTAAGTATAATTAGTAGTAGCGTCGATAGAAGATAATGGTGCCATCGTCGATGCAGTGCCGCCATAATGTGGAGTACGGTAACAGATCAAAGTACAATAGGAATGTTGTAAAAGTAAATATTTGTCGTAAGTGGTTCGGTAATGTTAAAATGTCAAAGTTTGGGTAATTAGAGAAGTAGGGTCTACGTGATTAGGAATTAGAAATATTATATTGGTAATAAGGACAAGGAGTGAGGTCATAAATATTTTGTGTATTTTATTTGTAAAAGTCTAAAAATGTGGAACCCATGTAAAATGATAAGGTTTATCTTATCTTAGAAGATAAGCTTACATGTAGATAAGAGTTAAGGTATGGAATATGATTCGTCACAGTGGATTTCTTATCCTATCTTAGAGATAAGATGGATAAGCACTGGAAGTTCTATAAATAGAGGCCACCCCCTCATTTAGCATAGAAGGAAGTAGTGAGAAATATTGTAGGAAGTGTGCGAAGGAAGCCATCAGTTTAAAGGTGTGTTGAAGAAGCCATTAAGAGGTGTAATTGTAAAGTTTCTCCCATAGTCTTGGTGAAAGTCAAGTGAAGTCAATAACACTTGAAGTACCTCATGGGTGAGATTGTAACAATTTCATGTTAATATTATAATTTACTTTGATATTTCAGATTTTTCATCATTACGTCTTATCATAGTCGATGGTATTTTTGTGTTATGTTGTTGTTTTGTTTCCAAATTACATCCACCAAACTAAAGGTTGTGCATTAGTAAATAATCATAGCACGAGGAGCTCCCTAGAAGAATTATCATAGTGCTTAGGATTGGTGATGACGAGAGTATAGCTCTTACCTTTCCATAGTAATAACTTGGTCAAAGAATCACACTCAAAGATCCTTCAAGCTCAATCTAACTATGATAAGCTCCAAGACTTATACAAGCACTTTATGAAACACTCTACAACACCAAAAATACAAGTGCACAATAAAATAAAGTAACGCCCAAACAAACAAATAAACTTGCATATATATAAAAAAGAGAAGAGGAAGGTGAGGTGGCTCCATGTAGGATGCCACATCACCTATCCTCAAATCAACATCACAAGTCCAACCTCAATCCCAAGGCATAGTAAATTGGTGGTTGAGAGAAATGAAAAGCCTCTTACACACCCAACACAAACCCACACCCCCTAAGGAAAAAAATTTTAAAACACATGTATGATAAGTGTAATAAATGTCACTTTTTGCCTTACAAAACATATAAGGGGATCTATTTTTGACCCCCAATCCATAAGTAGGTTTGGTATATGAAATTAAGAGGTGTGGGACAAGCTTAATTAACTTGTCCCACAAGCCTCAAAAATTGGCCCTTAATCCCAAATTTGAGTTACCCAAGTAAGGCGGGGTGTACAACACTCAAAGTTACATACAATAAACTTAAATCAAAAGATCCAAAGGACCAACTGCTCTAATAAATGGTCCCTTTTGTCACATCCCCAATTAAATTAATAAACATGATAAATCCACTTAATTAAGGCACAATAATCAACAATGATTAAATGAATTACCTCACAAAATAAATCACATACTTCAAGGTAAATAAAGGAAAAAAGGAAAAGAATTACACACATAGGACATGGTAACATTTGGAGGTCATCCCCATGGGGACCCCTAACTAACTAATAAAAAACATAAAACATAAAAAAGTTGTCATGGTGACCACCGTTTTATCCATCCAATATTCTGTTGTGGTTGGTCTCCTAACCCCCTTTTATTGTTGTGATATAATTACCTGCAAAATCACACAATACCTCATTTGGCCTCATGGTCGCATCAAATACATCAAAGATAAAATATATGCACATCAATCAATAAAAATCCTCATATAACTAAATCATCATCTCAACTAAACAATGCTATAATTTTTCTAAAATTTCAACATCTCAACTCTACCATTTCATCAATATCAACAAGATCACGAGATTAGTTCAAATGCTAAATCATAGTCAACATGATGAGAATTATGAATGTCAGTAATATATATGCTAACAACATATCATCATCATAAATATAAAATGTCTCTCTCTATGCCTCTAAGAATCCACACAAATCATACTATGAACCACAATCCATCAATAGTGAACATCTCCATCATCTAACATCATGCTAAACCAAAATGATATAATAATATCCAGTCTATAGTCAACACCGATCAAAATCAAATATAATAAGTGTCGAAGAGGAGTGGCCACTACAACCCCCTCCCCTAGACTTGACTTTGTTTCGAAGTCACCGAAATATGTATGGAAACTAGAGTTTTAACAACATGCCATTCTCCCATGTTACAATAGTCTCATCATACATGTCTCGATGGACTCGCTTTGATCAATATCTTGACCTCGAAGGCCTAGGGTCTTACATTGTAAAATACGCATGGGCTCCACCATCATCTATCACTTCTCCTAATGTAGTTTAATTCAATATATGAGATGGATCTAGGATATATCTCCTAAGAACATATACATGGAACACATCATGCACGTGAGACAAGATGGGTGGAAAGGCTAGATAATAAGCTAAGGGACCGATCCGCTCCAGGATCTCGAATGGACCCACAAATCTAGGAGACAACTTAGAGCCTTTTTCGTAACGGATAGGAATCTTATGAGGTTTGACATGAAGAAACACCTTTGTGCCCACCTCATAACTATGGTTGACTCTCCTCTGATTTGCATACTTCTTCTTTCTATCTTGTGCCTCCTGCAACCTCTTCATCGGATCAAAACAACCTGCTGCTCCATGACTTGTAGAAAATCTAGCCCAATAAATACTCTTTCCTCCAATCTATCCCAACTCAGTGGTGTCCTGCACTAACTGCCATAAAGTTATTGAAATGGTGCCATCCCAATAGAACTCTGGAAGCTTTTGTTGTATGCAAAATCAACTAAGTATAAGTACTCCTCCCACCTCGACTAATGATCCATGACATACATCTGAAGCATGTCCTCTAAAATTGATTCACCCACTCTATCTAACCATCTGTCTCTAGATGATATGTTGTGTTGAATTTGATGGTTGTCCCAAGGGCTTGCTGCATGGTAGTCTAGAAGTGTGATTTGTATAAGGGATAACGATCCTGTATGATCTTCTACACAATCCCATGTAATTTCTACATCCAAGTACAATCTCACTCACTGCACTCGCTGTATAGGTGGTCTTCACCAAAGAAAAATGAGCCACTTTCGCAAATCTATCCACCGTGACCATGATGTAATCGTGTTGTTATCTCGACATCAGTAGCGCTACTTATGAAATCCATGGAAATGGTGTCCCATTTCCACTCGGTATAACATGTGGGTAAAGAAGGCTAGCTAGATGTTGATGCTTGACCTTCACCCTTTGACACTCTAAACAACGTGACACAAACTGAGCTATATCTCTCTGAAGACCTCTCCAATGGTATAAGCTGTCTCAAGGTGGCATGCATCTTCTTCACCCATGGATGGGCTGAATAAGGTGCACGATGAGCCTCTACCAAGATATCCTATCTCAAACCTCCATCCCTAGGTACATAGATCCAACATTTGTTTCTAAGAAGTCCATCTGACTCTAATGAAAAACCATCAAAATTCCCCTCAAGGGGTCTCTGAGACTCAATCTCTAATCTAGGTGGAAATTTCCATGTGGAAGCTATTACAAATATTGCTTCAAAATCTGTATCCAGCGATGTATCCATAAAAAATTCTTTATCTACTTAGAGCATCGGTGACAAAATTCTCTTTCCCCTTCACATGCTCTATCTCCATGTTGTACTCACATAGAAACTCTATCTAGCACCGCTAATGAGCGTTGAGATTGGGTTGCGTGAAGAGGTGGTGTAATCTCAAATGGTCTATCTTGAGAATAAACCTCCTTCTAAGAAGGAAATGCCTCCATCTAACCAAAGCATGCACACTTGTTACAAGCTAGAGGTCATGAGTTAGATAATTGAGCTCATAATCCTTAATTTTGCAAGATCCAAAGGCTATAAGACAGCCCTCATGCATCAATACACCACCTAATCCTACCAAAAATGCATTTGTGCATACAAAGAACTCTCTTTGTGGATGCAGTAGATAAGAATGGGTGTTTTCATAAGGCATTCCTTCACTGTCCTGAAGGCCTACTCATATCTAACTGACAAAATGAACTTCTTCCCTTTCCGGTGAAGGGAAGTGAAGGGTGTGCAACCTGAGAAAAATTCGTGAAAAATGTCTTGTAGTAATCGTATGTACCCAAAATCGCATCTACTACATTTTTAGAAAATGGTTACAAAAGTACCCAATGATGATTCAGGTCCTTTCAAGAAGGTGTTCGAGCTCCAAAACCCATTCGCAGTGTATATTTTTTTCCTATAAAATTTTACTTAGCCTTCCCACATTTTTTCCATATTTCTACCTCTTTCTACCCATGTTTTGGCCTTTAGTGCCGGGACTACCGCCTAACTTGGGTGGTGGTTCTGAAACCACCTATCTATGCAAGGCAACGGTCCTAAAACCACCTCCATGTGTAGGAAGGCAGCCACTGACTGATTTTTCCAGATTCTATCATGCACATTTTTAACATGCGATGGTTCACTTAACTTCACTTTTAGCATACATCATGTGCCAATTTTTCTAAAAATAGTTTTGAATGTTTGACACTCCTTCCCTCTTCTATTTTTGCATATGCTTTAGTTAGTTGGAACTACCTCTTCTGCCTTGTGCATGAAGGCACATCCTAGCCCTAATTCTTATATATTCCATTCTTGTATTGAAGAAAAGGGAACTAAGAATTTTTATGTATATTGCATTATATTGCTACAACAATCTTGCTAGGAATTACATAGCCAAGCTCAAATCTCTTGTGTTATCTCTCTTCTACTTGCATTGCATCTAGAATGCCTTCAAATTGCCATTGCTCAAACACCATCCTCCTGTTGTTGTTCTTGCACTCCCAATCCCTTGGATTCATATGAAAACTTGGAGGAAGAAAGGAACAAAGTGAGGGGAAAGATATAGATACAACCAGATTTGCCAAAGCTCTTTCTTATCTAGGTTAGAATTGTGTTTTGTTTTCTTTATTTATTAAACAAATTTAAAATCACTAATTTCAATTGCATATCAAATAGAGTAGTAAAATTGTTCATTTCAATAGGTTAGGAAATTACAAGTAGATCAAATCATTAGAAATTTTTCTCTTTAACATTACTAGGAAGTTTTGGGGAATAATAACTCTTTCAGGGTCATGATTTGTTCTTCACCTTTGAGGTAGGGTTTGAAGGGTTTTGATTAGATTAGGTTAATTTTTTTAGATTAGATTCATATATTCACACAAGTAACTAGCTACATCTAGATGATTACTTGTCTTTAGTTTATTTATTAGATTATAATGCATTGTTTAAAAATTAGAAAAGATCAAAAAGATTTCCTTTGATAGATTAGTTTTCTTTTATTGCTTTGATCTAATATACTGTGAAAACTCAAAAACATAGATTAGATTTCCTTTAGTAATTAGTTTTCTTATTACAATAATTTCATTTAATTATGTATGACCATCAATGGTCCACAACAAGAAAAGATGTACAGATTGTGATCCCTTGGTCCCACAACCCAATGGGCTAGAATTGATAACTGACATTGATACAAGTTTACATTTGACAATCTTACGCACACCTACAACTTTTGCTGAGAAAATAGAACAACTAAATATGCAAAAATCACTACTAATCAAGCCTATAATTATTTTACTTCTCCTAAAAAGAGGGGTTTTATTACGCACATGACCATGTAAGGGCCACAGCCTCCATAAGTCTTTGGTTGTGATCCTTAGGTCCCACATCCCAACAAGCCTATTGACCAGTTAGACATTGACACTAGTTTACGTACATTAGTATTCGGATCTTCACCACTTCCACCAGACATTATTGCACAACTTTCCTTATTGAACATAACAACTAGGCTAAGACTTTCTAGACTAGACCAGAAAATCACCCATAAATCCTTGTGGCTCCACCACGTCTCTCATTATTACTTCCATGACCTTTTCTGGAAATCCATACGAGGTGCCCATAGGTCATTTTCTACGTGTTCAATAACCAAAAAACATAATCTTGATAGATCTCGACATTGATTGGAGTCTTCGAGAAACTATTATATCAGACCAGAGCTATCACACCACTTCAAGTTAGGAGAGCATTATTTTCCTTAGACTCGCAGATCCCGACATTTGGGCATTGAGGATATAATATTTCCTAATTATCTCGATCCCCATCACTATACTCCCATTCACATTCATTCTACATCAGTTGTCTTGGCATGACCTCGAGAGGTTGGGTGCGAAGAAGGTCACGTGTTGATTTTCTACTATACAAATTAGTGAACCCGATGTGAAGAGCTAGTCTCTAAATGTTTCCACTTTCTTCTTCCATTATTTATTCTACGGGTATTCTTATACGCCCTAAATATGTCAAAGGCATACGATGAGTACGGTTGACCCATCTTGAGGTTTAACATGTACAATCATGAAGAAAGTATACCACAAAAATCACCTTCACTTTTAACATGGGCGGACAACCGCTCAAAATTTGCTCAAAACCCTCTTCTTCAAGGAATCAATGTTGGTTCCTTTGTACGTATTGAGGAACTTGACCAAGTCACATTGACTTATCCTCGAAACAATCAAGTTAAAACAACATGAATTTCAATGGGAAGCAAGTTCATCTCCTCGGGTATTGTTTGATGACCCACTAGCTTACTGCAATCGGACCAACTCCCGCATCTAGACAAGGAATATTTATTTAGATAAGCTAGGAGTGAACAACACTTCTAGAATACGAACGAAGATTTCGATAGCTTACAAGGAAAAAGTGATGTTCTACTCCAAAAAAATAATGCTACCCCTCCACCAACTGAAAATATTGCTAATGAGGGGTGGCAACATAGTGAACAATTCATAGCAGGATACCATACTCCTCAACAACCTCTGAGGGTTCAACAAAAATACCTAAGAAAATATCACCCCATCAACGGGAAATTTCATATCGGTGTTGGTAGACAAAGTCAAGGAGCTAGAGCTTTCCCAAAATACTCAAAATTCATACGCAGGGAAAGCAAAAACTTCTCCCTATCCATAGAATTACAGAAAAATACCTACTGCATAGAATCCTCCAGTTTATATGGGTACTCAAAACCCTAGAGATCTACTTATGGGGATGGGAACCTTGGGTATGCCCCCTCATGCCACATATGGATATCTGCAACATGCACCATCATAAGTGCATTCTCAAATGTCATACTAGCTGGAAATGTAATGTTCCCTGGCTTTGTGCCTTCGATTCCATATCAAGGTAATCAACCCCCTACGTACACATGTATTCTAAATCTTCGCAGGGGGATATGTACACCTACCCAGTCCATATGGAAAACCACAGGGGATGCCATACGCCCCAAAAATGTTTATGTTTCCCCATTTTAGCAATCTACAACCTCCACCTCCCCAACAAGGATCTTGATATGGTGGAAACGTGCATGATGGTGACCTATTCTCGAATATCTTAAGGAGCCTCTATAATTATCCATTCGAGACATTCATGCTCCCAGACCCTTTCCCAATCTTCTGAAATTTAAAGGGAAAGGAAATCCTAACACCCACATCAAAGCTTACGTAATGGCCATTTGAGATCTACTCCTAAGGGACGCATTTATTGGGAAGATTTTCCTAAGATGCTTAGAAGGTATTGCTCTCAATTTGTACTATAGGATACCGAGGATTTAATACACTCATTCAAGCAACTCGTATAAGAATTTATTAAAGATTTTGATATGAAATTTTTTTGAGAACAAGAATCAAGGAATTAATTCATATCAACAAGACCACAATGAGTTTACATCCCACTTCATTCAAAGCGGTGACAAGTTCTCTACTCCTCTACAAGCACTTCAAATATGGATCAGACAAATCTTTTTGATTTTTACATCCACTCTCTCAACAAGGATACAAAGGAATATGTTCAAAATTTCCCGTTAAGGAGCTATGAATAAGTGCTAGAGGGTGCTCTTCAAATTGACCAAGTAGCCATTGATAATGGTTGTAAGACTTACGGAGCTAATGAAAGGTTAGTCACCCCTAATCAAAATAACCCCATTTACTCCAACAACATGAGTAACAACCAAGGACCAAAAATCCTCAATAAGAATCATGGAGTCACGACGGATGGGGTGATGGACCAACCTAAGAAACCTAACGTTGTTAATGCTCCCAATACAAGCACTTCAAACAACAACAATAACAATGACAACAATCAAAGAAACAATAACTTCTCACCTCAGTCAATGTTGTAGTTGTAACCATCAATAACAAAAACAAAAACAACAACCTCAACAATAAAGACAAACACAGACCCAAGGCCCTAACCAATACCCAAGTGGGTATCTGAACCAATTTAAAAACTAGGGCAAGGGTTTCAAAATTTTAACCATAACAATCAACAGTTGAACAATAACCATAATTTCAGACCGCAACAAGGTGTAAACAAAATACCTCATGATTACGATCTTGATTTATATGGTGGTTTCCATAGGGTTTGTGGGAATTATGCAAGAACATTCTGCACTTGTAACAAGTTTTTACAACATTTTATAGAGGATCAAAGATAGTTATTTGTTGACATGTTTTGGAAAACCCTACAACACCCACTCAAAACACCTACATGGGACCAGTATCTCCACAGAACACATCACTTAGAATCTTTAATGATCCTCTCCCCACACATCTACAAGATGGTAGAATAGATACTAATGGTTCAAAAAAGGTATTGTAATAGGGACCCATGATCATGAAGCCTCAACTTCATTAAAACCACAAGTGGCACCTCCTCTGGATGGTCGTCAGCAAACAAAAATTGTGGGGTTGGTCGAGTTAGAAAATGAACCTCAAATTAATGCTACCACTAGAACCAAGGATTATTCTTTGCATCCTATTATGATTTACCTAACCACATCACGATGACATTCACAATACAATAAGCAATCTAGTAGGATCTTATGATTTGATTATTGAATTAATTAAGACCTTCTCTCACATTTCCTTCTTGGATTTGTTAAAGAATTCCCCTGCTCATAGGGCCACTCTACTAGAAGTGTTGGGTCTTGGTCATTTAACTAACATCACCCCTCCTCCAGAAGAAAAATGAATCCACTTGGGATTTGATGTCTATCCTCTAGGACATCCTGAAAGAGATGTTGGATTTTTATTCGACATCAACAAGATGCCCACGAATCTTTGAAATAGCTTGTAGAGGCAATCGACACTTTTTTTACAAGTATGGATTCACAAAAACTATGTAAAGCATGTGATGATTGACAATGGGGAAATAGTCAACATAATCCCTTCTCTTTCCTTCAAAATATAGGGTATGGAGAGACCAATTTCTCTTTGACACGAAATATCTTTGAGAGGCTATGATAGCCTCAAAGCAACGTCAATCGGAACTATAGTGTTTTCAGTCACCCTTGGAACTAAGATGGTGTTAACCGAGTTTTATATTATAGATTAGGAAACTAACTATAATATGATCCTTGGCCTTCCTTGGATTCATCATATGAAGGTGATTCCCTCCACTTTGTTTCAGGAAGTTAGATTCTTGCATTTAGGGAAGATCTTTATGGCACATGGTGATCCAAAACCCTTCGACATACACCTAGCTAACTTGAAAAAGAGGTCAAAGATCCACTCGAGTTTGAGATTCCTAAAAATCAGTTAAATAAACCTACAAGCTCAATACTAGAGGAAAATTTGGTTCCTACAATGGAATTAGAAGTCACGGGTTTGATCGAAGGAGTTCCGATATGAAACCTTCATCGTAGAGACAATATCATTGGGAACTATGGAAAATATTGTCAAGCTATTGGAAAAATATTTACCCATTCTCCTTCCTTTCGATTCTATGGGCATGGGACATACCCTAGGACTCGGTTCTCTTCTAGCAAATGAGGTTTGTATGGTTGAGGTAATTGAAGTAAAGGAGAAAGATTCAAAGATGATCCAACATCCATTTTTATAAATAACTATTGGACCCTCCATTTTGATGGAGCCAAATTTCATTTCAGTGCTAGGGAAGGTGTGATTCTTACCTCTTGTGATGGAAGGATTCTCTGTAGGAAAAACTTCGAGTACATAAATAATGGGGTTAAATACAAAGACCTTCTACTTGGTCTCATCATGGCCAAGAGAATGGGTGCTCTTAATATTAGGGTGTTGGGTGATTCAAAACTTGTTGTGAATCACGTATCCAAAGTATATGAAACTAGAGTTGAGCATTTACAACTCTACAGAACAACAGTTCTAAATTTAACAAAGAGATTTGACTTCATATCGATCAAAGCAATTCCATGAGAGAATAATCTCCTTGTAGACTTAATAACAACTTCCACTTCTTGCTTTACTCCAAGCGGTGAGTTGGAAGATTCAAACTTCATGGTTTCAATTCATGCATAACCTTTGGTTTGTAAGAAATCAGCTTCAATGTTTCATACATAGAGACTGAGAGTGATTCTATCATTACAGATCATGTTGACATTGACAAAAAAACTCTAGAATATCTAAACGCTCTCACAGAATTACATCTTACACATCACGAGGTTAATCTTTCTCTAATTCCACACTCTTCTTCCTATTTTGGAAATCCCATGATAGAATCTTCCCCTGGGAGGGAAATCAAAATTTGTGAGGTAGGAGAAGAGGGATTTAGAGTTGCCTCTGGCCCCGCCTTGAGTTTGAGGAAGGCAACACCTCCTTAATCAAGGGAACAATCAATATAAATATCGGGACTGAGGAAGAACCAAATATTTTGAAGCTAGGGTCCTCTTTAACTCCTAAGGAGGTTGAAATACATACCCGCATTCTCAAGGAGCATCAAAAAGCATTTGTGTTTAACTACAAAGAAATGACGGGGATTACATCACACATTACGGTGCACAATCTCATCACCAAACCAGATGCTAATCCAATTAAGCAAAAGTCAAGGCCCATGAAGCCAAAGGTGGCCCTCATGGTGAAGGAAGAAGTGATGAAACTCCTCCAGGTGGGATTCATCAAGCCAGTTGACTACTCACAATGGGTGTCTAACATAGTCCCTATTCTCAAGAAAAATGGAAAGATATGCATCTACATATACTTTTGGGATATAAATAAGGATTGTCCCAAAGATGATTTCCCATTACCATCCATCGATGTTATCATTGACACGATGACTAACTTAAATTTTTATCTCTCGTGGATGGATTCTCTTGGTATAATCAGATCAGGATCTCTGAAGAAGATCAGGCCAAAACTACTTTTATAACTCCTGAGGGAACCTATTATTATGTTTTCATGTTGTTCGGGCTTAAGAACACTGGTGTTACGTACCAATGGGTGATGACTTATATATTTCATGATCTTAGACATAATATTGTGCAATCCTATGTGGGTGACCTACGCTGCAAGGCCGAAAGCGTTGTGATCACCTAGAGGTGCTTTGTATCATCCTTTCTCACTTAATCCAATACGACGTCACATTGAATCTAGAAAAATGTGTGTTTAGTGTAACAGGAGGTAATATTTTGGGGTACATCATATAATCTCAAGGAATTAATGTGGAAATGATTCCCTCAAGATCCTCTTATGCCTCCCTACAATCTCTTATGCCTCCCTCAAAAGAACCAAGTAAGAAATGCAAGTATATTCTTATAAAAGGTGGGGAACCCAACCCAAAACCCTCCCAAAACATGAAATAAACTCTTATGCCTCCCTACAATAGAAAATACCCATATCCTTCTCATTCAATCAAGCTTTCAAGTGAATTTAGATGTAGTTTTAATAACAGATAACATAATTAAGGTAGAATATAAGATTTATCTTATCATCTCTTTAGAAATCTATTTTCATACTAATTGTTGTTATTTCTAGATATTTCTTCTAAGTTAGAATTGAATAGTGTTTAGAAAATAGGTCATAAGTAGATCTACTCCAAGTTCATAGATTGCAGCTACCAAAAGTCTTCACGCAAAACTACACCCAACTACATAAATTCTTCACGTAACTATGGAAATGCCCAGTATGGAAATTATTCACGCAGCTACGGAAACACCCAACTAGTGAAAGTATTTTGGTTTGTTCCAAAATAATGTAAAGGAGCACTAGAACTATTCAACACACTCTTTGCTTCCACGTCATCAACCAAGAAAATAGATCCAAACATTTGGCAATATAAAGTCATGAATGCATGTGGCATTCTAAGAAGAATTCAAAGTGATGGACTTAGCATTCCTCCATTTTCTCTCCATATTTCAAGGATGAGAAAATAGTCAACTAGTATTAGGAATTTTGAATAAGTACTCTCCCACTTTGTGTTCTGGATTAAAGGGATGCGTTGTAGAAATATTCTCCATGATAAGTGGACAATTGTACTCAAGTTTGTTTAGGATTTATTTCTTTGAATAAATTCTCCTAAGAATAAGTTGTTAGTTCTTGGTTTGTTGACTAAGTAAACCATAATAAAAACAAGATCAGATTGTATTCCTCAAAAAGAGGAGTTGGTTGGATGCATGAATTATAAATGCAACCTTCCACACTCTTATGTGTAATCTTTTTCCAATCAATGAAAAATTTGTTCTTTTCTCTCCAATATTCTAAAGTTTTGAATCAAGATCTTGGAAGCATGATTTAAATCCTCTTCCAAGGAATGAACTGGCCACTCATTCCAAGGAAGATGGATATGTGTATTTTTGTTTTTTATTGTAATAATTTATGTTTATGTTTATTCCTTTTTCTGTGATAATCATTTTGTTGTATTTTTCCTTGTATTGTAATCTTCATTTTCATTTAGTTTGTTGTGAACCTATAGGAGTTTTATTTTATTTATTTTCAATTCAACAATTTACTTTATGCAAGTGTTCTTTCATTTCTGCAAGAGTGATTTTGATTTCTGCAAGTGTGCTTTTCCATTTTTGCAAGTGCGCTTTTTAATTTTTGCAAGTTTGGATTGTGTTTGAAGGAGTTGTTTTCCAAATATTTCTTTCTCCTTTTGCATACAACCATTAGACACCAAGCTTAGATTGAAATTATTAATGAATAGGATTAACAACCCTCATCACTACCCAAGATCCCAACAAACACACAAACCATTCACATACATGCAATACACACATATAAAAACAAACAAGTAACAAGAGTGTAGCTCCTACCTTTCCATAGTAAGAACTTGATCAAATAATTACACTCCAAGCTCCTTAAAGTTCAATCCAACTCCAGTAAGCTCCAAGACCTCAAAAATCACTCTAAAAACTCTCCAAATCCAAAAATACAAGTGCACAATAAAATGAAGTAACCCCTAAACAAACAAACAAACTTTCATATATAGAAAAAGAGAAGAGGAGTGTGAGGTGGCTCCATGTAGGATGCCACATCACAAGTCAAACCTCAACCCCAAGGAAAAATAAATTGGTGGTTGAGAGAAAAGACAAGCCTCTTACACGCTCAACACAAACCCACACCCCCTAAGGACATAATTTTAAAATCCATGTAAGAAAATTGTAATAAATTTCATTTTTTTCCTTATACATATAACGGGATCTATTTTTGATCCCTAATCCATAGGTAGGGTGGGTATATGAAATTAAGAGGTGTGGAAAAAATTAATTAACTTGTCCCACAAGCCTCTAAAAATGGCCCTTAATCCCAAATCCAAATTACCCAAGTAAGGCGGGTGTACAACACCTAAAGTTACATACACTCAACTTAAATCAAAAGATCCAAAGGACCAACTTGCTATAATAAATGGCCCCTTTTTCACATCCCCAATAAAATTAATAAACATGATAAATCCACTTAATTAAGGCATAATAATCAACATTGATTCAATGAATTACCTCACAAAATAAATCACATAATTCAAGGTAAATAAAATAAAAAAGGAAAATAATTACACACATAGCCCATGGTCACATTTGGAGGTCATCCCCCCATGGTTACCCCTAACTAACTAATAAAAAATATAACACATTACACAAGTTTCCATGGTGACCATCATTGTATCTATTCAGTATTCCTTGTGGTTGGTATCTTAACCCCCTTTGATTTTTGTGATATAATCACCTACAAAATCACACAATACCTCCTTCATACTCATGGCCACATCAAATACATCAAAGATAAAATATACGCACATTAATCAATAAACATCCTCATATAACTAAATCATAATCTGATCTTAACAATGCTATCATTTATCTAGAATTTCAACAACATCTCCATTCTACATTTCATCAATATCAAAGAGATCATGAGATTAGTTCAAATGCTAAATCATAGTCAACATGATGAGAATTTTGAATGTCGAGTAATATATACGCTAACAACACATCATCATCAACAACAACAATATAAAATGTCTCTCTCTATGCCTTTAAGAATCCACACACGGATCATACTATGAATCACAATCCATCAATAGTCGAATATCTCCATCATGTTAAACCAAAATGATATAATAATATCTAGGTCAATAGTCAACATTAATCGAAATACAAATATAATAAGTGTCGAAGAGGATTGGGCACTATATCAAATCTCTTATGTCTCCTTCAAGTCTCTTATGCCTTCCTCAAATTTCTTATGTCTCCTCAAGGAGGTTGGTCACTATATGGCCCTAGAATATAACATCTTGGCACACCTAACCCAAGTGACATAATAACTCATGGTTCAACTTTACTCCATAGTGAATCCCATGATCCTATTCCAATACATTGTGACAATAGAACCAACATAATAATCTATTTCAAATGCCAACTAGAAAAAATCCAAGCCTTGGGATAGGCTGTAAAACTTTTAAATTTAAAATAAAATCTAAATCTAAGAAAAAAAAATGGCTAAGTAGCCACAATTAGTGCAAAAATCCACATGTTATTACAACAAAAAAATAAATCACCCAAATTATAAGAACATATCAATCAAGAAAACTACCAAATTCTAGCAAAAAGAAGAGAAGATGTGTAATTTACAAATAAAATACATATATAGGAATAACACATTATGATGACTATGTGGCCTTATACGGCCAAAAGGAGGTACTCGATGAGTTCTTTGGAACTTGGAACATTGAGCCTCGATTCATAAAATAACATATCCAAGTAATATAACCTGTCATCATCTCTTTCGAATAATCCTACCACCGCTTCAACAAGGATACACATTATCATAACTACACTTAGGTTGAGTCCATCCACCAACCACATAGAGAGAGAAAAAAGAACATGTCATCATCTCACCGAGCCTAAGGTCGGCTCAGGTGACTGGTCCATGGTACATATTTCCTTACTCCAAACATACACTTTTACCGATTTCCCTTAGCTTTGGTTAGCGTAAACTTCACAACATAACACGTAAATACATCACTAACACAATGGTGGTTCACTAACATTAGCCATAACGTCAACGCATTGTATCATACAGGATATATCAAAATCATTACATTCACGGTTTACAATACATCACATTATCATATGTTGCCTTTGAAAGAGCAAACAATGCACAATAAGGATCATATGTTCACCATATGCCCTAAATCACGACATGAACCATCACAAATTAAATGATTTATACTTGTGATGAACACGATGTCTAACCTTACAACACATAGCCAATTGTAATACAACATGGTGATATAAATGTTTCTTCATAACACAGTGATGACATCACTATACAATCAAGTTCACTATACATAAACCTTGTCATACAAAACATCAACACACCTACATATCAAAAATTTCAAAATTATCCAACACTCCATAATCCACAATACATTACTTTCACACACAACAAGATGATATATCACACACAAATTCCTCATTGAATCCATAAAAAGGAGAGAGGGTACTCTCATCTCTAGCACATCAACATGCCAATGGTTATGCACTAAGTGACATACACAACATGTGCGTTCACAATATCACAATTACAAAATGGTTCACATCAAAGCTTATATCACATTACTCTTCCAATCTCCACCACCACCATGAAAAAATCACCACAACTCTAATCTTTCCTAGAGATTTGATAGCATGAACCTATGCTCTGATACCAAGTGTAACGCCCACTATTAACACGCACAAAAGACAACATGAAAAAATGGATAATTTTTTTTTACTTGCTTGAAGTATATACGACACCATAGGTGGTCCCTAAGGACAACACACAACTCACAATATGTTTTTCACGAACACTAACCCACATAGGAAACAAGGAATGTGTGACACACATCATGACCAATTCTCTTTTTTTTTTTTTGGTCTAAGCACAACATAATAGTTCAACTACAATACACACTTATAGGTAGGGTCTTCCCATAGTCTGATCTTCTAGGATTACTCATTTTTTTATAATTTCATTTCAAATATTACTTAAGTTCTTGAAATATCTAGTCATGAGGATCAGACATTCCTATTTCCTCTTACTAGGTTTCCTCTAATCTATTAACGTTAACCTACAGTATATCCCATTTAAGAGATTCACTGAAGTTACCTTATTTACTTGTTTAATTTGTTCATTGTTAAAAGGACATTTATTACACACAAGGTTGTTTACCTACACACACAAGCTACAAGATCTTGTTTCATACCTCTGTTGCATAAGAAAATGAGTGTAAGATCAAAATGAAGTGAAATTACACTTAGGTTGGGAACTAAAAATCCTTTGAGTAAGGATCATAACGTTAAATTACTTAAGAAAGGATTACAATGCACCTTCACAAGAGTTGGTGGTATGAAGGTCAATATGCATTCATCTTCATGATCTCACTAGACATTAACCATTAGTTTATTGAGACTTATAAACTAATCTGGATTAAGTAAGTGCATCATCTAGTCTTCTCTTGATTAAATTCATCAAAAGGGTATAAATTAGGTTTTATAATAGATAAATTACATTTAATTATTTCTTGATCATTTATTCCCATTTAACATAACCTTGTTATCCTCCCCAAATTACTAAACATTGGTTAACATTTTAATATAATTTTACATCCCATCAACACTAAGGATAAATCTATCAGTATAGGTTGAGGGTAATAAGGTACATCCCCCTTTTTTAACACAAGCGAGATAGTTTTATTTTTCTTCCACTTAAGGACTCTTTACTTCATCTATATGTTTACAACATCATATTTTAGTATAACCTTTATAAGGATTACAATACCATTCATTAAATATAGTATTACATTATTGTCACAATTTAGAAGGGTTTACTAACTCAAGGTTATAACTCAATGTTCTTACCATTATCCTTTTTGATAAATAGTCATAGATACATCGTTCCCTATCCAACATGACACACAATCAAAAGGTGGCTAAAAAGTGTAATGTACTTTGACTCGGGATTAAATAGGTAAAACAATATTGGTCATATCAAAGCTAAACTATCTTTCAAAATTGTAATTATACAATAAGATACTCATAACAATGCAGTGATCATTTTATATCATTCAAAAAAATATTTTACAAGTTTTAGTTTCAGTCAGTAATGGAAAAACTACTCCACAAATACATAATACTAAGGTATTGTGCCCTCCTAGCTTTTCCAAAAAAAACTATTCTAGAGCCTTTCAACACATTTAAGCATTCAAGTAAAAAGAACTTCATTAGCAAAACCGATGCAAATTTCTACAAATATTTCCCTTTTTCTACTCGAGAAAGCCATCTCACAATTATTTACATAAAAGAGTTCACGAGAACTAAGCATGATAAGAACTACACATTAAAAAATATGCTACTATTTAACAATATCATGAAAGGAAACCTTATATTTAATGAATGGTTCTAATCTCTAAAACACTAACAACTTCTTTAAGCATACTAAAAAAATTTACACAATTTCAAATAAAGGTAGAAGTCCTATATATCCGTTATGAACATTGCCTTTAAAACAAGAAAAGTTTAACAATCATTTGAGTAGGGGTTAATGGCCTTATAAGTCCACAATAGAGTGTCGAGTGTAGTGGGATTTCAATCATTTAATCATATAGATTATATGATTGAAAACCAATACTCAAACTATCAATCAAAATTTCCTTAAATAATTCATATGATCTAATAGATTTTTAGTTAGAAATCTAAAATCATTTACCTAGCCACTATTTACTACCTTCAAAACAACTTCACAAAATTTTGATACTTTATTGTTTGCAAAATTAGCATATGGAGTAAGTTATTACAAGGCAAGTTCAAATAACATCTGATTATCTTGCTATGTCATGCACAACAACCATTGTGTAAGATAAGAATAACCAATATTCAGTTAACCAAATAATTAAATTTAATCCAATGCTATAGTCTTATCAAGTGTGTCTTCAATATAGTTCCACTAAGTTTAACACAAACTCATAAATTATAATAATATTAGACAATGTGGTTCCATAGGAATCAACTACAACCCAATAAAAGTTCAACTAAAAACACAAAAATTCTACTACTTCATAAAGGGACGAAAGAAGTTAATAGAAACTCCAAAGGAATACAATGCCCTATCTCTAAATAAAGATTTAATAGAAATATCTTAAGTAATCTATCAATTACAATGGACATGAAATTTCAACTGCTGCATTTCAAAGGATGTATCTCTTTACGGTTGATACTATGCGTCACAATATACTATTCTTACGAAGTCCAACTTAGCAAGATCTAACAACTGAAACAAGTATGATAATATATGAGATCTCGGGTAAGATTACACAGGAATTTTTTTCCTAATTCCTTCTCGAGATAAGTCTGTTGAGTATTGATTTAATGAAAATGAAGTTAGTTGACGAAGCCATTTAAACATAACCCAAATAAATTAACAACCCAATAAAAATAGTAGGGAATAACACACGGACAATACTCTATTAAAATAATGGTCAAGTCAACCATCGTATCCCATTTAGGCCGGCCCTAAGAAAGTAATGCGACAAAGGAAACAACGTCCAAATTGAAACATATGACTATTATGAAAGAAAATAATATCTTCCATTCCATTAGATTAGGACATAAATTCAACTCTAAAAAATCAAGGTTTCAACTCTAGGTGGTTAGAAACCACTTGACACAAACTCTCCTCCACAAGGTGGGATGAACAAGAATATAAAACAACACATCCAAGAGTCTAGAGGATAACAACTTCTAAAGGGTCCAAAACATCAATATCTTGTTAGGTCATAAAGATAAAAGGATGGTTAAGTAAACATTTCTATTGCAGAAGCTTGCCTTACTATACTACTATTCACTACAATTAAATAATTGAATATCCAACCCTCTTACTAACTGGTAACCTAAATGATAGGCTAAACATGCTCAAGAATCTCATTAAGCGCATACGATTCAAATTAAATTTATTAGGCATAAGTATATAAAATATTTACAAGATAAGAGATAAGGATGGGAAAGGTTCTAAAATACCATTGATCGTCAAAACTCCAAATACCTGGGGCAGTAATAACAAGAAAAATCTTCAGAAAACCCCATGTTTCTATAACACAAAATGGTAAACTCTAAACTCTTTAGAGATTCCCTTCATCACAAAATTCGTGTTGGAGTAAAACAAATAATAAAACCATAATTACCAAATCAATTAAAATAGTTATTGGAATAATTCGTTCCATACCCCCAACTTCTTGGGTACCCCTTTTTAGCTCAAGAATGTTAAATCCACTATTCTCATATTCAGACATTATTTATCAAACAAAGATTAATGCATTCCACTTTTCAGAATCAATGCATCTCTTACAGAGTTATTAAGCAAACCGATAATCTAAAAATATGAAAGGAGGAGTTTTATAGGTATATTAACGAAGACCCAAGAATTTGGCCATTATAAACAACATTATTATTCACAGAAGGCCTTTTTATAAGCAACAAGCTCATATATTTATGTGCTTGCATACAAAATGAAGAATCATTACAAATACTATTCAACCCATTATAAGATATTTAAAGAAAATAACACAAGGAAAATCTCAGAAATATACGCATCCACAAAACCTAGAATCACAAAATCGGAGAATAATCTAGGAAAAACCAGCAAGGTAAAAAAAATGACTAGTCAACAACCACAAAATCCACTCGAAAAAAACCATATCAGGAAAAGAGAATGATTCATTTCATGAGATTGTTAAAGCTAGAAAAATATTAAGATGGGTAGTGCTTATCATGCCTGATTTAAGCTTCTGCACGCACAAACCCATATACCAAGGCCCTTCCTCCATCAATATTAGGAAAATCTCCCTTGTTTTTATTTCTGGAAGTCCATGCTCGGTGCCAGGCCTCCATTGTACGTAGCTGTGAGTATGCGGCAAGGGAAGTGGAGGATTTACACTGTAACTACATTTTCTTGAAAGTTTTGATGAATTTTAAGAAACCATTTCATGCATATCTTGCATTGAATGTTGTTCTAAAAACCATGTTGTATTTTTGACACTCTATCAAAAATTATATACCATATGTATGCTTCCACGTTTTCATTCCTTTGGACCAGGGCACTTGAAAATACTACACCAGATAAGAAAAAACTACTTTGATGGGTGTCCATACTCGGTTTAAGAGATCACATTTTTCACACAGGAAGAGAGTATGTAGAAAAGGTAAGGGAGGATCTATGCCTACATTACATTTTCTTGAAAGTTTTAAATCCTTTTCCCACAAAACTGATTTGCAAAATCCTTCATCTGAAACAATCATGTGGCTAGCACATTTTAGGAAATTCAAACAACAAAACTAAATGCCAAGTGTATGCCTTCTTTAAGGAATTAAACAAAATTAATAGGCGGCCAACAACCCACCACTCACCTAGCCAGCTAGCAACAAAATTGAACATGAGATCCAACGTTAGAAAAATAAGACAACACCCAACAATAAATTTATTGGTTAAAGAGCATGCATGGAGGGCCAGGTCGCTACCAAGGGTGGGTGAACTGGTGGTTGCATGCATTAAACCCAACAATAAAATTTTATAGTCTCCCTCATGGAATGGCACCACCAAACAACCCAACCACTTGTCCACCAATTCCTTCTATTTAATATTTTATAGTATATTTCACTTTGAAATTACATCAATTCACCACAGAGAAAAGGGCAAGTTGGCACAATTGGTTGGATGTCATTGGAGGGTGCATGATAGAGGTTATCATGATTTTGACATTGTTCACATTGAGTGCTATATTCAATGCAATCTTATTCCATCGTAGGTCAATAATATCCTTGACATAAAAGATTTTGTGACATAGATTTTATAGAAAAATGCCCACCACACATGCTATCATGTATTTTCAAGATAACAGTGGGAATGTATGTGAGTCCCAAGAAACATAAGAGTCAACCATTGATTGCATGTTTAAACAATTCATTCTAATGATGACATAAAGAGTAGCCTCATGTCATAAGCATCGTGTTCTATGAGGTTGAAGATTATCAGGGATGGTTTATTTATATAAGTAATTATAAATGGATGTGAACCATTCAAAATTATCTTGACTGACACGTTATGGCACAAGCCATGGGAGATAGGGGGTGGTAGAAGGATGTCGTAATGGCTAGCGTGTGATGAATGTGACTTATTCATTGGTAATATCTTGTGGAATGAGTGACACTACACTAGCCATGGCATCCACATGATGATTATCCTTACGAGGAATGGTTGTGATAGTGTAAGACTCAAATGTAGCAAGGGATCTTTGAAAAGTGTGTTTTATGGGATTAAGTTTTCCTCTTTTTATTATATGTATCATTTTCTTGGTTTACGATGAATTGAGAATCACCATGAATGCATAAGTTACAAATGATTAGTTTCTAAGTGATGAGAAGGCCGAGGATGAGGGCCTCATACTCAACAATGTTGTTTGTACATGAAAATCCCAATTGATATGCAAAGGGTAGTGGATCACCTTGTGGGGTAATGAAGACTGTGCTGCGCCCCTACGCCAAAGTGGAAAATGATACCCATTAAAGTATATTGTCCATGTGTTAGAATTGATAGCATAAGCAGTGAAATCATCGCAGAAAGAGTCAAAATAGTAGATGTATCATAAAGGGGGGATACCACTAATTGATCGGCGATGATTTGGCCTTTAATTACTTTTTCTAGTATAAAATTGAAATCAAATTTAGTAAGAGGCATAACCAAACATGCTAGACATTACGATAGATGTGTATGAGAAAAGAGGTATCATAAGGTGTCTACTTTAGTGATGATATGTACCTCATTGTTAAGAAGATAATGACGTAATTTATCTATGAAAAAGACCAATGATAAGGCATAGTTTTTGATGTAACTATAGTTGTATTCATAAGATAGAAATACTGGACTAATTTAGTAAATTAATCTTTCTCATTGAGAATCATCATGTTGAGATAATAGATCCCTTAAGGGCGCAAAACATGTTGGAAATGTATATCTAGGAAGGTCGGTAAACTAGTGGAGGCACTAAGATAGGTGGTTGTAGGAGATATGTCTTTATGTCCTCAAATTCTAGTTGGAATTGCTCATCCCATACAAATTTGGTATCCTTCTTCATGAGCCATGGAAATGGTTGCATTTTATCAAGATAGTTGTCAAATGAATCTCTAGATATCCTAGATTTTTACATGTAGTGATCATAGCTAATGTAAATTTTTAGGCGAGGAGGCATGTCAAAAATGGCTTTAATCTTGTTTGGGTCAATTTTAATGCCTCATTGTGAGATGATATATCTAATAAGTTTACCAATAGTGACACCAAAAACATAGTTTTTTGGATTTAAGAAGAAATGATATTGATGTATGCATTCAAACAACATTTGTAGGTCTTATGTGTGGGTTGAATGATGTATAGACTTAGATAAGATGTCATCAATGTAGTCTTCGATAATCTTGTGAATATAATCATGAAATATATGTGTCATTTCCCATTGATAAGTGGCCCCGGTGTTCTTAAGGCCAAAGGGCATGATAGTGTAACAAAACTGCTCCCCAGGGTGTGTTAAAATAAGTCTTCTCCTTATTAGTGGGGTTGATTTTGATTTGATTGTATCCTCTAAACCATCCATGAAAGAGAGAATATAGTAGCCAGCGGTAGAGTCAACAATAACGTCAATATGAGGCAAGAGAAAACTATCCTTAGAATAAAATTTATTTAAATCATGAAATTAGGTGTAAACAAGTGTGGTCATCTGGTTTCATTACTGGTACATTGTTAGATACCCATTAGAGATAGTCAACAAACCGAATAAATCCAATGTCAAGTAGCTTTTGGATTTCTTCCTTGACTAAGAGTGCCACCTTTGGGTGCATTTTATGGATTTTCTATTGGACTAGCTTTTCACTGGGGTTAAGGAAAATATTATGCATTACAACAGATGGATAAATACCTACATATCACTATAGTCCCATGCAAATATTTTAGATAATTCATGCGAAAATTTCTTGATGTCTTTTTGTTCACTAGGTGTGAGAGAGACAACTAGAAAAAGAATGTATTGGTTATCAAATGTTCCCAAGTTATATTTTATGGTTTCTTCATTAAGAAGGGCAAACCAATATTTGATGTAGGAATCTATGGGTATATTGTCAAGAGAATCAATATCATTGGTATGTACATCGGGCTCTCCAAAGGAAATGGTATTTTGAAGTGAGGGTGGATAACATATCTTTTAGTGAAAGGAAGGAAATTGATCATAAAACCCCATGTGTTCTAAGAGAGCATCATCGGTAGAAAATTTTTTTCTAAAGTATCCCAAATGGTAGAAGCATTGTCACCGATGAATTCTGGATGGATGAGCAAAAGTGAAGAGGTGTGTAAGGCAGTATAAAATTCTGAAGGAGGGATGGGTGGTGGATGGTATCCCAATCCAAATTTATTAGATTGTGTGGGAAAATCCCAAAGTGTTGTTATTCCAAGTTCTTGTTGATCTGAGTTGGTATTGGAGAAGCCATGAGGCGTAAGTACTCATATCCTAACCCATATTTAGAAAATTCTTGAGTAATATCGGAAGAACTAGGGGTATCACTGGATTGTTCAATAACATTACAATACGTGAAAGGTGATGGATTAGACAGAACATTGTAAACAACTCCCTGATAATGGAATTTAAGTCATGTATGTAAGGTAGAAGGGACCACATGCATGGCATGGATCCATGGCTACCCAAGAAGAATGTTATAATTAAGGTTATTGGGCATGGCATGACATGGAATAATGATTGTACATGGACCAATAGTGATAGAAAAATAATAGTTCCTAAGACATGCTTGGGAATGTTGTCAAAACCACGAATGAAGATGATGAAGGAGCCAAAGAACTTTCTAAAAGACCTAAGTGATGCAGAAAAGTGACATTACAAATGTTAAATACAAATCCATTATCACATAAGGCATGTTTGACCCCGATATTGTTAATACAAACCTAAATATACAATGGGGGTTATGCTCTAGTATTTCTTAAGAAGGTAGTTCATCTGATGTGAAAGTGATTTGATCCTCATTAAGAGATAAGGCTGAAGTAAACTTGTGGTATACATATTCGGGTGATATGTGAGGAGGAATATAGGTAGTAGCCAAATATGATTTGAGTCTATTAATACAATTAGATGATTCTGCAAATAAGCATGGATAGAGATATTCATGAGGACAAGATTATAGGATGAGAATCAAAGAATGAGGATCCTAAAAGCATGAAGATCAAGTATGGGTTCACCAAAATGATTAAATAAAATAGAAATATATTCTAGTGTAATCTAATGCTATAGGAGTAGTAAAATAATTGAATAAATGAAACAAAAAAATAATGAAATACACCTAAGAAAACTAAGTAAAAAATGTGAAACCCTAATGTGCAAGAAGGGTTAATAAAAGCCTTAGTGGATTCACAGATGTCACAAAATTGTGTCGTAGTGTAGAACAGGTTAATAGAAGGAGGAAATGATCACACATGAGCTTGAGAAAGCACAAATCTGAGTTATCTAACTGAATTAGGATGCCTGGAAAGGGATAAGGGCACCACTGGTCTCGAGATTTGGGTGCCCTAGTCTCCGCGGAAATGGCCGAAAACATCCTTTGAGGTGTCACTAGATGATCACATGTGTTCGCTTCCTATCACACTAATTATCACTTAACTACATCGTATTTCACTTAAATGCTAAAAGCTTTAGGCTGAATGTTGAAATCCTTAAAATTACCTATGTATTGACCAGATTATACTATAAAAACTATCTCCTAAACTGTGACTAATGGAGTTGTGAGACTAGTTCCATAAGGTGTAGAGTGACCCTAATTTCTTATATTTACTAAAATAAATTTAAAGTATAAGAAATAATATTTTGTCATTTCTTATGCTTAAAAATTTATTTTTGTAAATAGAAGCATGCCAAAAACATATATAATGTTCATACTATGAAGAACACGTACTCGTTTTGTGTTTTTTACTTTTTCCAAGTCATGCCTCAAGGCTTGGATCCAGTTTAGATCCCCAAGCCTGAGGCATGGACCTGCACAAACACAAAAAACAATGTGTTTTTGTAGGAAAATGCAAAAATTCCACTTCCGCCATGATAAATTAACATAAAATGATCGATTCGTTTTAAAAACATTATACCACAACGTAGAGCAGAGTTTCTTCTTTCTAAAAATATTATTTTCCAAATTTTCTGACTAATTTAAGGTTTACATATTATTTATTTTCTAACTATGCCTTTTTATAGCTATGTTTTGAAGTTTAAACATGTCTATCTTTTGTCGTGTATCTTTATTTTGGCTCATCAAAATTGAAAATTATTTTACTAGCCCAAACTAGGCCTAATTCTATACATATTAAAAAAAAAAAATCTAATTTTTGGTATATTTTGAGGTAGTTACGAGGGGACACGGTCGGAGCTTCGTTATGTTTTTAAATTTAAAATTCCTATACTAGAAAAATCATAAGAAAAAAATACTCGCTAAAAAAATCTTTAAAAATGGAGCCCAAACTAGATGCTCCTAGCTATCTTTCTACCAAAGGGTTTTCAAAATACTAAATGGTGCTCAAAAAATTGGTGGGGGCACGAAAGTCACTCTATTATTTTTTTTAATAAAAATAGGAGAATATTTTATTATTTTAGTTATTTGTCCCTCTTAAAATTATCCAGTTTGAATAAAATTTAGTATCTTAGAAACTAGACTCAAAATGCTAGGATTGATGTTTATACAACATCTTCCAATTTTGAGTGAAACTATTTCAAAAAAACTCATAAAACTTGAAGTTTTTTATTTTTAGATTAATGTGTCCACTTAAGACCCCCTTTTGGCCCTCCAACTTGATGCACTTACACGACCTTTTTAAATATCTTTTTGTCTTGTAATGATTGTTGCATTATCTCTTTAAGGCTGATTTTGTTACCAATTTTCTATCCTGTTTCGGTCTTTTTTCCAAGATCCTCTATGAATATTATAAATGAAATGTGAGAAATCATATTCCCTACCAGAAAAACTAATAAAAAGGAAAATTTTTGCAAACTGGTGATGAAAATTTTCTTTTGTCCTTTATATTTTCTTCTTTAGTTAAGCTCTCATATTTTACCTTCTACTCTTGTAGATGTTCACAAAATCGAGAACTTGTATTTTATCTGTCATTTAGTCTTCAATTATTAATTTGGTGGAGGGTCTTTTTACATTGTGTTTTCATTTCACTTGTGTTTGGTATTTTAGTGTTTGTTTGCATGAGGAAGATCATGGAACTCTTTGGAAGCACCAGGATTGGAGGACAGGCTTAGCAGAGGTTTGCAGATCTATATGCCTAACAATGTCTTTTATATGCACTTTGGAAAATTATGAATATGGATTTTTTTGGCACTTTTATCAGGTAAAATATGGTTTTTTTTTTTTAATTATCAGGATTATATTGGATACCTTTAATCTTGTGAATAGATCCTACTTTGTGGTTGATTTTTTGTTTCTGCTATTTTGACGTCTAGACATAAGAATCAAGAATTCATAATAAGGAGAAATTAGACAATTGCAAACATGTAGATGCATAGTTGGAACTTGGAATCAAAGAGAATGGAGAATAATGTCTTAGTTCAATTTAAAATGACTCATGCTATGTATTGATATAATCTCAAAAGAAATAATGGTAAGTCGAATATATACATAGATGATTGGAGAACCAATGTGTCTTAAGATGAAATCACAAAAATTAGTTTTAAACTTTGAAGTCTATAAGAAAAATTGTCAAACACTGCAAAAATTAGAATTTTGGAACATGCATATTTTTACCTTCGATTGAATGCAAAATCTATATATATCTTAAGTCGCACATGCACATGAATTATTTTAGAAAAAAACTTAAATTTATTAAATTTTTGAAGTTGATTTCTCTTTTCTTATTTAATTTTTTTAGTACAAGATGGTAAAATAGAAGTTGAAGTTAAATTTATAGGGATTCTCAGTCTAGGGGCATTACAACAAGGTGAAACAAGTATGGAACACTAATTTCTTTTTTTTATATGCACATGTGCACCAATATTTTTTTTTCTCGTATGGACATGGCTGTAGACTGAAAGCCTTGTGAAGCAGTGAATCGGGTTGATTTCTTTGTGTATTGAATTTAGTATTATTGTATATGAAGGATTTCAGATCCTCTTTACGGTATTGTGTCATTGACGATGGTGATTGTGCAATCTTGATTAATGATATATTTAGTGGCTGCTAATTTATATATCTTTACTATGGTTGTCACAGTATTGAAAGACTTCTACAATCAGAAATTTTTGAAGAAAAAGGAATTTGTTCACTATGTATTGTACATTTTTTTGTGTGGATTTTTTTGATACAATTAAAGTTTTACGTGTAGGTTACGGAGGTGAATGTGAATGTTGAAGAACTCGGTGCCAATAATATTCACAACAATGCATTCTATGACAAAGAATATTTGTTACGAACTGAGTTTCAAGCTCAGCGAGATTGTAATCCATTATCTGCACGTCACTAGATTGTGAGAGATCTTTCACCCTAAAAATTCTTAGTGTTAATGTTCTCTAGAAAGGTATCTAATTTTTGTTGCTTCGAGAGCTTTTGCAGATTCATAGATCCATCTCTAAGCTAATAATGCATTTTTCATGCATGCTTATATAGCTTTTTCCTTTGAGATGGCTTTAAGTAGAGGCATCCATTGATTATTAAAGACATCCATTACTGACATAGTCATCTATTTTTAACATTTTGTTTTCCAATACCAGCCATTTCTCAATATATATACCCATTCATCTGTTACTAGAATAATCATCTTTTAATACATTTTTTTGTTTTTGTTTAGATATTTTTCCACTGAGATTTTCTTTGGATGTTTTGGATTCCTGTACCTTGGTTGGAATAACAAATATCATCTATGGCCCCACTGTTTCAAGGAAACTCACCAAGGTCCATAATTCCTCACATTCATGAGCACTTTGTTTGTCACAAGTAGGAAGGGCTACAATTTGTTTGGTGAAGTTTCTCGCTGCACAACACAGGTGGGTAATCAATTCAATCAAATTCTATTCAACACTGATATACATACATACCCACAAACTAAGAATTAATAGGGTTGTGTTGTTTGTTCAGGTATATCCCAAGTTGTGGACCGTCATTCTTGTAAGCTTAGATAACATGAGAATGTGGAATCTGAGGTCAAAAACATGGAAAAGACAATACATGGGATAAAAAACCTATCTAAGGTTAAAATATCTAGTGAAATCATTGAGGGATGAATATGAAATTCCTCACAATTCTCTACTATGTGGAAATTCCAAGGGTCATCCCTACACTCCATGTCCTTAAACCACCATTTTTCCATAACAATTATTTTATGTGTAGGGATGTTCTACCTCCCCCTATTATGGCGATAATGGGGTGACTGATTATTCATTGTTAGCATGTATCCAAAGTGGCCGCAATTCTTATTTTTTGGCCCATATGAATAAGAGTTTCCTCCTTCAATAGAGGCCATCCTATAGGTAGTGCATTTAACTATTCTAGGTTTCATAATTTATAAGTTGGATCTGTATTTTTTGATCATTTCCTTATGTTATTAAATGTGAGGATATGAACGAAGAGTGTATTGAATATTTATATTGTTCCCGAAATACTACCGAGTGTTGATTGTGTTTTACAATTAAAAATGAGAAGTATTCATATTGACTGTTGAGAGTCTTTGTTGATAAATAAAATCTGAATTTTTCAAAAGTTTATTGCAAGTAGTTTTTGTTTTTTTATATTACATATGCTCTATATTGGATGAAATAATAGTGGAAGATGATGAAAGTGAAGGTTTTTTTACTACATACCTACACTATCCAAAACCATACAAGATAATGAAACACTAACCATGAAGTTTTGAATTTCTTATTATCATTTTCTTCATTCCCAAATTCAAAGTGAAAAAAAAATATATCAACAAATGATGGTTATAATTGATCTTTGTATTCCCCTTATAAAATCATAACCATATTTGATCTCTATAATCTGAGGCATTCTAATCCCTAAAAAATGGCCCCATAAAAGTATTGGCATACTCCCACTTTTCTATAATGTGCTTGTGAAAGTGAATTGTGTTGTGGCCCTTATATGAGTGTAATATGGCCATGATTGCTCATAAGAACTAGCAATCCATCTCTTCCTTGATGCCTTAAAAGAGTAACCAACAACAATAGAATTTATATTAGCTATTTAAACTACCATACCTTTGGTCTCACAAAAAAAAACTATTGATAAATGGAAGCTTAGTTTTGTATTGGCCATCTATTGATAAATGGAAGCTTAGTTTTGTATTGGCCATTTTTTATGTTGCCCAAGATTCTTTTGGATGTTTTTGCTCAAGTTTCAATTTCTTTTGAAACATTTTGTTGGACTGAACTCCTATATAGGCCATTTTGTAACATTTTTTCTATACATACCTTTTTGTATCTCACCCCTTCATAAACTACCATATGTCACACTTGTGTAACTCTCTCCCATTATCCTCTTATGTCTCCCTCCCTTACACTAGATGTCCCCACTTTATCGCTTTCGGTTTCCCATTGCATTGTGTGATGGCTAGTCATAGCTTATCAATGGACATTTTATCAACAATCCTTTCTAAAAATTGCAGAAAATGAGTAGTTTTTACTACAAGGCATGGAATGGATTGATATTTTCTATAAAAATTAAGAATCAATCTCCAATGGTCCAAGACCATTACCTTCCAATCAAATTTCATGGCCTATACCAGATTGGTTGAAGAAATGTTCATGGATATTGATCTCTAATGAGGAAAAATTCAATTTCCTCGGAATTCCCTTTTCCTCTAATAACACTTCGAGGAAACTCTAGATGTATTTTCTCAACAGGACCGAAAGAAAGGATTATTTCTAGATTTCCAAACCCCTATCCTTGGAAGGAAACTTTTAGTTTTGCACTAAATTATCGCTACCACACCATGTGTATTACCCTTCTTGTTGCATCCCTTCTAAAGAATCCTAAAACAAATTGGCCTAACTTCTCTCGGATTTATCATGGGCTAATGCCAACCGGACTCAAGGATTCTATCATATCACCCAAGAAGTTTTGTCTTCCATGCAAAAAAATTCATGGGAATTATTGAAATTTATAGATATAGTATTTACCTTTATGCCAAGTGGGTGTTCAATTCTTTGAAGTGCAGGAAACATGGAAGATTATGCCACATTATTGCATTTTAGTGATCTGCACCTTATGGGAAAATGTTTGAATAACATAGGTTTTAAAACACTTTTGATCACCACGCCTCTAGTGAAAATTATTTGTACAATCATGGCCTAAATCATTTGGAAAGAATTTGATGCTTTAAATCATTTCCTTAAATATATTAGAGACAAATTTCACACTACCTTTTCTTTCAACAACCACAACCTCTAGTTGTCTCTAGTTATTACTTAGGATTCAATCCTTATAGCTCAGTTCTTGGACATCAAATATCTTTGGTTGTTTTTCAAAGACATCTCCACTATATAGGATTTAGTTACTTCTAGAGATTTTACTCCTTGTCCTAACTTAAAGAACAACTGCTCAATTTAGATTTGCATTCAATTCTCAAAATCCAGGAGCTCATGCCTTATGTTATAGTGTAAAAATTTGGATTGAATCCATCTCCAACATGGTGGAGATATTGGAGAAGGAATTATGATACTATCTTCAAAACTTTCATCCATGGCTAACTTTATTTCTTCTTTATCCCCTGTCTCCTAGGATTTTGATAAGATTGACTTTGGGGTGAAATTTACATTCGCCACCACCATGGCTGGCTTGATAGACTTGATCAATTATGGAACACTTGCATGAAACCCAATATTTGTCATTTTTTGGTGCTTTATGTATCAAGGTATTCCTATGTGAGAATGAATTTCTCATATTGTTATTCCTAATCCAAATGTACCATTTGTTCTTGAACAAAGTCTATCAAATTATAATGCCCCTCTCATTATCACTCTCTCAATTTTTGTTGTATGGGTTGATTCGTTCCTTGGTAGGATGAAATTAGTTGTTATCTCACTTTTGCTTAACACTATGAAGCATTCATAAAATTAAGAAATTAAATAAAGCGTAGTAAAAATAGTACAATCTTCTATATTTGAGAATACACTAAAATGTAAGCCTCCTAGACATGTTATTATGGTAGGATTCTAACCTCTGTAACCTAGATTAATGCCACCTCTAATGAAGATCCTTTGTTTTTGCATTATCATTCCATCCTAGTGGAAGGATTGATGGACGTTTGTAACCTCTTCCGCGATCATAAAATAATGGTAGAAATTAAATTAAGTAATTTTGATAGTAAAATAATATGGAAATTTTGAATTTTTCCTTTCACGGATGAACCTTTGGAACCCTTAAAGTGCCTTCTCGCCTTCTAATTTTTTGGTGACGTCATTATTCTTACGATCCTTCTAACTCGAGAGAAATTGTGAATCTTGAAGTTCATATGATATTTATATATTTTTGTTTTAATGTTAAAGATGATCTAAGCAATTTGTAATGTGGGTAACGATAAAATTAATCTAAACTGCATAATTTTCAAATAAGGACCCTTGCGCGATAGGTGAGTGTTTTAACCGAGAGCTTGTGAGATTTTGGTTAAAGTGAATTTTAAAAAATAAAATAAAACAATCATGGCAATAAGTTATTTTAAAAGGTTGAGAAAGTTGAATGAGTTAAATCATTTGAATTGTAAAATGTTAACAACAATGCAAAAATGTAAATAACTAAAAGGTCAAATATTCTTAAATCCCTCAAAATTGTTGGAGCATGTGCCAACCTTATACCAAGAAAGAATTAATAATTTTATTTGGTTTTGGATATTTCATCCGAGAGTGTTTTTAGTCTATGTGTAGATGAATGAAGAAGGATTTTGGGTGAGGATGGTTTTGGAAAACTCTTTAGTTTTTTTAGAATTTTCCTCGTATGAGGATAGTATTGTCTTTTACAAGTCTTGAAGAGGTTTTTATTTTTTGGTTTCAAGGCCATGCCTTTATCCTCTCTAAATGTGCCATGTTGGAGATTTGGATAAGTGCAATGAAGTTCACCAGAAGATTTCCCTCATTACAGGTTTTGTATAATTTAGTTGTGTTGAAGTGGCTTGCATAATATTAAGCAAATGGAATTTCCAGGTGGGAAGCCAAATTCCACGACCTCTTCCAACATTCTTCTTGACCTTGTCAAATTGGGAACTTAAATGTGGCACCTAGTGGGTTGTTTGTATGCCACAATGAAATGTGGCGTGTCAGGCCTACTTTGTCTACTTCATGTGCAAAGGGGAGGGGTTTTATCTATTTTTTTTTGTTTTGTTTTTATTTTATTGTGGGTGTGGATTTTTTCATAATTCGACATACAATACAACTCTTAGAACACCAAATTTCATACATTATAGGGTATTTATAGAAAAAAATTGTTAAAAAATCCTTGAGCTGATTTTGGGGTGTGTTTTTGCATGAGAAACAACTAGTGACATGGGCTCATGGAAATCAATGATAGTTTTATGTGTATGGTAGAAGCAAGGATTTACCTTACACAAGATGGGTTTGTTGAAAAAGCCGTGGAAAATTTTAAGCAAATGCATTTGGAAGTTGTAAGGCTGAACTCACAACCTTTTCCAACATACTCCCAACATGTACAAAATGGGAGCTTTGGAATAAGGTATGGAAACCCATCAAAGAATAATATAAAGTGGATTATTTTCAGATGTTATTATTGTAAAGCAATTTATACCATCGTAGCCATGTATGCAAAATAGAGAAAATTACAAAAGGTAAGAAATTGTTTGAAACAATAGCTCAATAAAAAGTAGTCTCATGGAATGCATTGATCGCTAGATTGCATAAAATTGTTTTGTTGAAAAATTCTTGGAGATTTTAAAGAAAAAAACAAATAAATGTCCAACCTGATGAGTTTTCCTTTGCAACCATTCTCGCCAACTTGTGTCAAAATAAAATATTTACAACATGGTAAGGAGATCTAAAGAATAAATGAAATTGAATTTTTTGTCAATTGTCTAGTTATATCTACCAATTTATAGACACGTATGCAAAATGTGGAAGCCTACAAGGCAAGGTATTGTATTTAAATTGAATGATGTCAGAGAAGATAACATGGCCTTGCACATTGCTTGTGATGTTTGACAAAATGTTTGGAAGAAGTATAACCTTTGGAAAAGGATATGCAAAAATGGTGTTTATAATGATGCTTTAAGGATTTTCAAAGAAATTCCTTAGCCAGATGTCATCTCATGGAGTTTCATGGTTGCGTGATATGCACAAAATGGGTTCTTTGAGAAGGCCTTGGAGGCATTTAAGCAAATGCAGTTGGCAAATGTAAAGTCTGAGTGAAATTGTAGTAGGCCATAGTTTCATAGTGTGGTGGGTTAGGCTATGGTAGAAAATGGCTTTGGCATTGTATTATCTTTCTCAATTATAACAAATGTGGAAGCAATCTTCGGGAACTTGAATGGTTTGAAAAAAACACGGGAGAAGGGTGGATCTTTTGGTCCGCCTTTGGTGTTTTGAATTTGAATTGGTCATTGGATGGTCTCTTATTATGCTCACCATGTGTGCTTCACCAATTCGATTATTTTTTCAGGCATGGTCATCTTACTCTCTCCTTGCATGTTTTAGTGTTCCTAGTATTATGAAGTGTAATGGAGTTGTAAATCGATTTAAAGAAAAATAATGTTTAGGTGAATTAATTTGGATGGGTTATTGTTTAGCAAAATTTAACTTTTATTTTTATGCAACAAGATCATTAACCATGAATGAAAACACCAATCTCCCTTACCTCGTAAGATGGGTGGATTATATATGATACTAGTTTGGATATGAAAACCATGTGGTTGGTGGGATAAATAGGAAACTTAGTGAAAACTACTTCTAGATGACTTGTGCAATGTTAATAAAACATATTTTCATGGAGGCACAAAATATCCTTACAGACCTCGAAATGGGAAAAACAAACTTTAGTCATGTACCTTGTCATGTGGAGTGTCCAACTAATCCTTGGGTTGTTCTTGGGATGTCTGTTTGACCTTATTTTTGTAATGTGTTTAGGAGCCCAGCGGGCTAGTTTAAATATTTAAACAACCAAAAGTGAAAAATGCAGTTTGGTTTTAACCCATCATTTTGGCCTTGGTGTTGAAATGGATTTTACGTTCGCATACCTCTTATATTTCTATGAAAAATTACTATAAACCCTCAGTTTGGAGAAATATGTCTCACAATCTATTTTTTTATAGGTTTTGTAGGCCTCTAGTTTTTGGGCGACAAGGCCACTTGAGTGCATCTATGATCATAGCTCCGAAATATGAGCACCATTTAAATATTGTTTATCAATTTAGGGTTCATCGCTTATGAGTGTTTCCCCATATATAGGGAATAGGTAGTAATTTGTTCACTTGTGTGTTTGAGTCTCAAATATTATTTTTAAATGTTGATCTTTGAGCAACTTGTCTAGATTTCAGGTTTTTAGAAACTTGTGACCAAACGATGAAAATTGTTTTATGACCTTATCCAAGAAAAAAAATGATAGATAAACCTTGTAAACATGAATACATGAATATAGGAAACTTTCTATTGACACTTGCTTGTAAATAAATTGAATGTGAAAAATGGTGTTCTCTCTCTCCTCTCTCTATCTCTCTCTTTGGCTTTGGAAACAAAATGTAATGGAATTACAATTCTTACTCTCCTTTAGAGTATGTTAAATATAGTTTCATTATTTTTAGACAACTATGAAATTGTATTTAGTACTTGGTTGTAGTTTGATTGCATGCCAACATTTTTTGATGAGCATGCGGTGGTTGTAGGTACACTAGAAAAGAAGGAAATGGTAGAGTTGATACTATTTTTGTAATATAGAATATCATTTAAATATACATGTAGTATTAAGTAGATGTATCAACACTATTGTTATGAATGTGAATGATATTTATTGATTATTTCGGGATGAGTATGAAATATTGTTACATTGGCATGTTTTGGAAAAGGCCATTCTTCTCTAAGGGGTGATTTTATTATACGTTAATATCTTACTAATGTTGTAGATGTTCTTTTTCACTAGAAATGAAATGATCTATCATAGTGTACTTTTGTGGGTTATTCATAAATAAACTCCTTTTCTTTTTTATTACTTTATAATTCATAAAAAAAAAAGAAAAAGGAAAAACCTTAGATTAAGATCCTTGTTCGTCACCCCCTCTTGTGTGTGAGAATGTTAGCTAGATAACTAAAATTAAAGGTTGATCTTTGTTTCCTCAACACTCTTTGACACCTCCTAGTTTAGAGGTAATAAGAGCATCAATATCATGTTTCTTTTGAGTCATGTCTACTTGTCAACATTGTCACAAAAGCACCCTATAAGAATGGTAATGGTCAATTATTGTTTAGAGAAAAAGGGGTTCTTACTAGGAATGATTTTTCAATCATGTTGAAGTTGTGTGGGATGATTTAGTTTAAATTTTTGGGACTTGTGTGACATAGGGTCTAAGCTATGGAATTGTAAAGTTTCCTTGAGGCTAAGTATAGAGGGAAAATAACAAATGTATTTGATTCTTAGGAATTCAGTGGAATATAAGTTTGCAACATGGAAAGAGGATCAAGAAAACATAGTCTTGTAGTCTTTGAGATTCTAGTGGTATTGTTAATGTGATCATGATTCTTCCCCATGAACCTAATGGAGGGTCCTCGGTGTGTGTAGGTGTATTAGTTGTAAATAAAGGTATTGTGTCAACTTGTGTTCTGAATCACTTGATGTTGCATTAACACATTTAAGTGGTTGTCCTAGGAGCTAAACACCATTAGAAGTGAAAACGAAGCAAAGTGCTTTGGACCGTTAAGACACTTTTATAAAGGAAATTTGTAACTTTCTCTTTGTTATTGAGAATATACTCTTGTGTTATTGGTCAAAAATTTGAAGTACCATGGAGATTATTCATAACTTTATTAGATCGTCCTTATGTTGTGAAAGTGGATGTAAATTGATCTACATGAAAACAAGTTATGGAAGAAACATAATTTTTAATTTGGAAATCCAATCTTATAATGTGTAATGTTAATTTACTCCTAATTAATGATCAAGTTATACAATTTATTGAAATAATATAAACAAACTAAATTAGATGAATCCATTATTTGTTAAGTATTAAACGAACCAAAATAAATATGGTCTATAAAAAAAGAAAATGTGTGCTTTCATGTCAACTACTCTTTAAATAATTTAGATTAAATAATGAAATATGAGTATGATAATGTTGTAACCATGAAAAGATATGAATGTGGACAGTTTCCATTGGTGATATTCATATTATGGGGGTCTTGCTTTTTTACTTGGGAATTCCCAATAGTGTGGCTTGATGTGCATCTAGGGTCATCATATCATTTGTATGTTCTTTATGTTGGCGTAGTCATCTTATGTGATGTGGGGAAATCTCTTGTCAAGCTAAGTGGTGTCACATAGTTGTTTCAGTAAATGAAAGTAAACAAAATTATCCCAAGTATATTTGGTCTTGTGTTTGGGTCCTACATAGATGGGTGTTACACAAGCATACCTATTTTTACCATATACTTTATCCGTTTTCAAATGGATCCATAGCCTCTTTCATCCTTTTCAAGTTGAAACCTTTTATTCGATAAAGGATTTTTTGGTGACTACTCTAATTTTCCTATACATAGATTAAATTTATAATTTTTTTAGAGTTATAATTTTATTTCACTTATGGAAAGATAGAATGGATCTATTTTTATAAATATAGAAATAACACAACAATTTAATACCAATAAAAATATTGTAGTGTATTATGTTTGATTTCAGACCAAGGAATAAGCTCAAAAGGTGGTCATCGAGTTTTACTATCTGCCTGAGATTTTATATCACTTAGGGAGCACACTATGTTCTATGAGAAAAAAATTTTTTGGATGCACCAAGGATGGATTCCCATCCATTGGCATCCCACCAACATAGGATCCTTTCTCATAACATGTGTCCATCACTGGATCCCAATCACTCCTCTACTTTTCCACCTCAGTAGGATTATTTGAGTCTGTCACCTCCTCGTGGAAATAAAATTCTCCTCCTCATGGAAATAAAATTATTAGAACCTCTTATTGACATCTACGATAGATGTCTAGGTCCATCAACTATAGTGGCTTTTCTCCCCTTGGTTGGAGAATTATTTTTCTACGGAATTTTGTCAACACTATCTAATATTTAAAGAATGAAGACGGGTGGGAATCATTGGAGGTGTGGATAGATGATCTTGTTGGTATGGGATTCTATCATCGTGTCACGATCTTCCTCCACCCTTGATTGGTGTGGAAACTTGTGCCTAGGTGTTCCATTTTATTTGTTTTTCTTGTTTGTGATGTGTCTTCTCTGAATTTTTCGGAATTTTTGTTGCCTTCGAGTAGTTTCATGGGCCATCTTATTCAACTTTTTTATTGTAACCACTTGATCTTTTCATTAATATAGACATGTTCCAATAAAAAAACATAATTCACATTAAAATATATTTTATAATGAATTTAATTATTTAAGCTATTTTGTGCACATTAAAACATCACCTTCTATCACATTAAAAATATATTTATATCCATTACATTTTATAAAATAAAACCACTAATTGATAAATTATACTTACCTCTAAAGTAAGGAAAATTAACGAACTAAACATTTAATTTATAATTGACATGTGATCATATTTTTAATTACTTCATGAGGTTGGAGTAACCATTTTAATAATTTCCAGTACCTATTTTTCAAGGCATGAGTAATTGATGGTTGAAATAGAGGTAGTGAAAGGAGAAATCTCTTTGAATTGCCTCTTTGAATAAACTCGCAAATTATGTTTTCATGTTGGGAGAATAGGTAGAGTTGATCATTCATAAACCTCCTCACTTATATAAATTCATCCATATTGTCTCAAAGTAAATTATTTAGAATTCACAGATCTAATTACCAAATTTATCCTTGATAAAATGGAAAAATTGAAGAGAATTACTAATATATTAAAGTTGAGCTCTTGTTGGGTCTCATTAAAGGATTAATTTTGAAAGATCATTTAATTAATCTTCCTTGAATAAAACCAATCACTTATATGTGGGGAAAAGCATAGATTTGGGAACTTAGAAGAATATTTACATCAGTAGGAATTTTCTACTTAGAAGCACGGCGTTTTATACTAATAATTAGCATAGATCTTGAGTGGGATATTTTTTTGATTCATTGTTTATGTTAGACCTTTTCAAGACCAACTAGGTGGCATCATCTATATTAATATTGATTTTGTTGGTAAATGAAGATTGGAAGTTCAAAGTTACAAAGCTTATAGGTGGAGTGGAGAGGATTGGAGAGTCCATAGTTTAATTGTTCACAATACATAGAGCCAAAGTCATAATTACAAACATTGCAAATGAAGATTTGGTATGAAAAGGAGTGAATATATTAGTTTGTTGGCAACATTGATCCACTCAAATGTGAGAAAAGAGAATGGTGTGTACACACTTGTATATTTGGTGGTCTAATAACAAGAAATAGACATTAAATTTAATAAAACAAGGACATCATCTTCAAAGATAAGGACCACGGTAGAGTATGAGATCATAAAGTTTGATCATGTGATGAACATGAATGTGAAGGGATTAGTACGTGGGATTGAACATGCAACACGAACTCAATAAAGGGTTTCATATTTAATATTAAAATTATTGTTGGGTTAATAGGAGGAATCTCTCCTTAATCTCACATTATCAAAAATAACGTAGCCATATGTTTGAAAAAGAATATCATTGTTGACCTCGGAAACTTCAAAATGCGGGTGCAAATTTTTCTCCTTTGTGGCTTGCCACATATTTTCCATATAACACAATGCAGAAGAGTAGGTGGTGGGGTTATTTCAATGTAGAGAAAAATTTAAGGGGGAAAGTATCAAAGTAAAGGATTCAAAATATTTGAGTGGACATAAACTCATACTTGAAGATGGATCCATTATTGTAAACCAATCTTAGGGATTATATCAATATACTTTCATAGAATCACATAGTTCTATGTTCATGTTTGAAGAATGGGCTAAGTTGGATCATTAACACACCTCCTCACTTTTACAAATTCATCCAAAATGTCTTAAAGTAAAATATTTGAAATTTAGAGATCTAACTACTAATTTACCCTTTATGGGATGGAAATATTGAAGACAATTACTGATATATAAAAGTTGAGCTCATGTTGGGTGTTATTGAAAATAGAGTTAATGGATTGATTTTAAAAATAATAATTTTATTGATCTTGATAATAATGGTATAGCTTAGATACCAAATGATAGAATAGAATAAGATTGCAATGACCAAAGAGGGACGAAAGCCTCACAAATATTATTGATCATGAAATCAGATTACATTACAATGCAAGAGCTGTAATATTTATAGATATTAGACAACCTCATATGGATAGACATGACACCCTAGCAGACACCAACTACGAGATGATAAGACCCATCTCACATGCACATGTAATTACTACTAATACCAATATTGAATGTTATCCAACATAACAATATTGAATGCAAGTCACTAGACTAGAGTGCACATGTTGCACATTATTAAATAAAAGACAATGCAATAAAATGCAATAAATATGCCTATGCTAAATTATGCTAACATTCCCCCCCTTAATTTTTCATAGTTTCCAATGAAGTGGAGAGGAACTCTCTGAACAGTGTGAATTTTTCACGTGCAAGTGACTTAGTGAAAACATCTGCCTTCTGTTCAGCTGTAGGACAGAAATGGAGCTGTATGTTGTGCTTCAAGACATGCTCGCGTATGAAATGAACCTGTACTTCAATATGCTTGGTTCTCTCATGAAATACTTTGCTTGCGAAAAGCTTTAAAACTCCTTCATTATCAACATATACTGGAGTAGATTTCTGTTGTGGTAGACCAATTCCTTCCAGTATTCGGCGTAGCCATATTGCTTCACAAACAACTTCACCTGCAGCTCGATACTCTACTTCTGTAGAAGAGCGAGAAACAAAGTTCATTTGTTGCTTCCCCATGATATTGGTCCGGATCCCATAAAGAAGACAAAGTCTCGATGTTGACTTCCTATCATCCATGTTTCCTACATGATCTGAATCTGAATATCCTGTCAAGAAGAAATTGTCATTCTTCTTGTACTCTAGACCAAGGTCAAATGTACCCTTTAGATATCTTAGTATTCTCTTTGCTGCTTTCCAATGACATATTTTCAGTTCTTGCATGAAGCGTGATAAATAGCTGACTGCAAAGCTGATATCTGGTCTAGTATATGTCAGGTAAATGAGACTCCCGATCAACTGCCGATAGAGAGTTGCATTCACCGGTGGTGATGGATCGGAACGAGATAACTGAAGTCTCACTTCCATAGGTGTAGCAATAGGAGTGCAGTCCATCATCCTAAATTTCTCAAGTGTTGTCTTGGTGTATTTCAACTGTGACACAAAGATATGATTCTCTTTTTGCCATACTTCCAACCCAAGACAATAGTGCATGAGCCCGAGATCTGTCATGTCAAACGATCGATTAAAATCCTTCTTTGTTGCATCGATCATCTTCACAGAATTGCTTGTAATGACTAGATCGTCGACATAAACAACCACAATGACAATCTCCCCCTTGTTTTTTGAGGTAGAGATTGGGGTCATAAGGATTCCTTTCAATCCATGACTTATGAGATGCTCATCAATTTTGATGTACCATGCTCTGGTGCCTGTTTTAGGCCATATAGAGATTTTATGAGTCTCGCATACCATCATCTATTTTCTTGGTATTACATAACCCTCTGGTTGAGTCATATATACTTCTTCTTGCAAATCTCCATTAAGAAAGGCACTTTTCACATCCATTTGGTGGACTTTCCAACCAAATTATGCAGCTAGAGAAAAGATCATCCTGATTGTCTTGATCTTGGTTGTGGGAGCAAATGTCTCCTCATAATCAATGCCTTCTTGTTGTGCATACCCCTTTGCTACAAGCCTTGCTTTATACTTGTTAATAGTCCCATCTAATTTGTACTTAGTCTTGAATATCCATCTCGCATCTAATGGGTTTCTTCCCGGTGGAAGTTCGACAAGTTGCCATGTGTTGTTCTTCATCACCGATCGATACCTTGAATCCATGGCATCTTTCCAAGCTTTTGATTATAGGGCTTCTGAATCCGTAGATGGCTCAATCTGTTTCAACAACTCTGCTCATTAGGGCATAATTGACCTCTTCACGAGCTTGATCGAGTTCTAGGTCCAGATTGGACGATGTGCTAGGTGCTTCATCCAAATTTGCATCTCTTATTAATTGAGTATACCATTTAGGTAACTTATTAGCTGTTCCATTGGATTGTGGTGGATCCAAGTTTTCACCATCATCTAATTCATCACCTGTCATCTTCATGGGAACATCAAATTATGTCTTCGAAGAGGTGTATTATGCATGTTTGTTGAGTCGTTGAGTGGAGCATCTGCTTGTTTCTTCTCAAAGAACTCAACATCCCTACTTGTGTATACTTTCTTTGCTTTCGATCCCATAATCATGTACCAAAGTGCTTTTTCACCGTATCCAATGAATATCAGTTTCTCAGCTTTCATATCCAACTTGTTCCTATTCTTCTTGGGTATGTGCATGCTAGCTTTACACCCAAATACTCTTAGGTGTGCAATTGATGGTTTCCGATTTGACCATGCTTCTTGAGGTGTCACTCCTTCAAGAGATACTATGGGCACTCTGTTCAACAAATAAACTATAGTTCTTGCAGCTTCTGCCCAAAATGTCTTTGTTAAACCTGAGTCGTCAATCATACATCGCACCATTTCCATGATAGTATGATTCCTTCTCTCAACTATACCATTCTGTTGTGGTGTGTGAGTAGGAGGCATTTGTCTACGAATCCCATGAGCTTCCTGGGTAAGTCTTGAACTCATTACTTGTGAATTCCCCCTCGATCTGAGCGAAGAGTTTTGATCTTGCGACCAACTTCATTCTCAACAAGTGCTTTGAACTTCTGAAATGTCTCAAAGGCTTGACTCTTGTTTCTTAGACAATATATCCACATCTTTCTTGAGTAGTCATCAACACAGAGCATGAAGTATTGAAATCTAGAATGACTTGGTTGCATGGGCCCGCAAATATCGGTGTGCACCAAATCAAGCTTTCCCTTAGCTCTATATGTGTTCTTTTGGAAGGGTACTCTGTGTTGCTTTCCAGCTAGGCAATTGTGACACTTGTCAGTGTTGTGCTTGAGTGTAGGCAATCCTTTCACCATGTTTCCCTTTTGAAGTGTTTGGAGATAGCCAAAACTGATGTGACCATATCTACGATGCCATAGTTCTACAGATTGCGTGTCTTTGGCCACTAGAGCTTGATCATCCTTGTGGACAAAATCAAGTTGGAACATGCGTCCCACATTGGAGGCTCTTGCTATAATCTTGGAACCTCTTGACTTATCTCTTATCAAGCACACTTTTTCTCCATTATTACTGTCAAAATCCAACTTCAAGTTGTGATCAAGGAGTTGACTAACTGATAGCAAATTCTTGGTCAACCTAGGTACATACAATACATTTGTGATTTTGTAGTCATGCTTTCCAAGAGGTAGTGAAATGTTTCCAATCCCCTTGACACTGTATGATGAGTCATCACCTAATGACACATGGTTCTTGTTAGGTGAGTCACGCAGTGTGTAGAACCAATCCTTACGTCCAATCATGTGTCGAGTTGCACTGAGTCAACATACCGTATATCTTGTGTGGACTTGGTTTCTTCATCAAATTGAGCAGAATACATGTGGTGTCCTTCATCTGAATCATCCTCATGTTCAGCAATGTACCCTTGTTGTTTGGGTTTTCTTTGCCAATTACCATTTTTCTGCCCTTGATTGTTGTTGTTGTTGGACTTCCCTTTATTTGAATTATTGTTACCCTGTTGGTTATTGGGTTTTGAATTGCTTGATGAACCCTTTTTGTAGGAATTGTACCAACAATATTTGATGTCATGTCCCCCTCTATTGCAAATGGGACACTTCTTGGTGTTGTCTCATTGACTTTGATTTTGTTGGGACTTCTTGTTATTGGACTGAAATCTCCCCTTTCCTTTATGATTGGAAGATAGTGCTTGCTCATCTTCATGATCTTTGCTATTCATTGCCTCTTCTTGTTGGAGTAGATTGACCAACTTCTCAAAGGTGACTGTGTGTTCACTCATATTGATAGTTGTCACAAAGATTCTATAGGAAGGAGGAAGTGCTTGCAACACAATTGGTACGAGGTCTTCATCACTTATCTCTTTTCCCAATGCCAATAGAGATACCCTCAAAGTAGTAACTCGTCTCAAAAAAACTTCAACCTTCTCATTGTGCTTGAACTTGAGAGTATGCAGTTGTGATAGTAGGTTGAGGATGGCATTCTTGTTCTTTGTCTCATAGACTCGCGTACTCAACTTATCCCATGCATCCTTGCCAATGTGGCATCTCTAATGTGGGGTTGTACATCATCTGTTACGCTAAACAAGATGATCAACTTGGCCTTTTGATTGGCCCTGTCAAATTGAACTTGTTGTCTTCCATCATCAAGTGATCTTGTTGTTTGTCCATCTACAACTGTCCATAGGTCTTCAAACTCAAGTAACACCTTGATCTTCGGTTTCCATGCAGCATAGTTGTCTCCTCTAAGCAGTTGTGAATCTGGCAAGAAGAACTTTGGTGCTTGTGCACCCATTTCTGCAATCTAAATTTCTGAAACTCTAAATTTCTGACAAAAGGTAAGGCTCTTATCACTCCAGGTTTATGGTCTCCCTCTCAATATACCATCAGGCCGATATACCAAACCTTTCTATATACGCTCCCTTCCGATATACCCATCGGTACGTGGAAGAAGATCACCCTTTCAATATACCCATTAGTACGGAAAGAGGTGTTAACACACGTGAAAGAATTTAGTACGTGGTACGTAGACAGTATGGAGAGGGGTTTGTGCAAGCACAAACGGATGGGAGGGCTCAAATGTGTGTGTATTGTGTCCTTATTACTCCCCATCAATTTTATAGGGTCGATGCCCAGACGACATTTAGGCAGCTGTGTTAGGTGTTAAGTGCAGTAGTAGTCATGACGGCATCACCCGTAAGTGCTTCCCAGAGGCACCGTATATACCGAACGCTGCTATGAGATCAAAGATCTCGTGTGATAGAACCAAACATAAAATAAAAAATTTGTACCCTTTTTTTCCACTTTATGCACCAAGATTAGTACAAAATGCTCCAAAAGTACATCGAAATGAAGTTTTTGTGTCCCCCCTCTTTACAAAAAAGGGTTTAGAATCACAAAATACACAATTTAGGCCAAAAATATTTTTTTACCTCCAATAGGTGTTTTTCCGCTAAATTTATTAATTTCTCCAAATTTTCCAAAAAATAATTTAAGAAAAATTTGGAGAGAGTGGGAATTGAACCGCGACTGCTTTGTTCCCAAGATCCAAACAAACAATTTGAATATTGTTTTCACCTTTTCTCACAAACTGTGATCTAAGTTTTTCTAAAATTTTTACAGCAGTATCATACAATAATTTTCTTGAAACCCACAAAATTTCAGAAGAATTGGAATCTTATTTTTGAGATCTTACCAATTTACCAGCTAGATTTGATTTTTTTCAAAAAAATGATCCAACTTGTCTGAGACTTTTCATTACATGTAAAAGCTGAATCAAGATGATGTAAAGGACAAAGTTGTGCACCTTCTTCTTATCTTTCTAGAAAAAAAAATGGCACATCCAACATTTTATGAAAAAGTTACGTCCTTTTTTCTAAGAGCTATGTGCTTTGGAATTTTGTTGGCAGGATCTGCTTCAACCTTTGCTCCCGAATTCTTCACACCTCCACTTTCGATCTGATTTTTTTTTTTTAGATCGATCTTTTTTTTCTTTTGATCTGCAATTTTTTCAAGATATCTTTCCTTTTTTTTTTTTTTAAGATCTCTTTTTTTTTTTTTTCACAAATCTTTTTTTTTTTTTAGATTTGTAATTTTTCCAAGATCTTTCTCCTTTTTTTTTTTTAAAGAACTTCAAATCTGAAATATTACGCCAATATGTTAGATCAATTGGCTATGCCATTACTAATGAAAAAAATTTACCTTCCAAATAAGTGGATAGGTCAAATTTTAGTTGTTGGATGCTTGGGAGGAATGGAGGCTACGGATGCTTCAATGGCTCTCCTTTGATGCAGATCTTCTTCTCCAATAGTGCTCCTCTTCAACCTTGTTTGGATAGAACCCTGCTCTGATACCACATGATAATAATGGTATAGATTAGATACCAAATGATAGAATAGAATAAGATTGCAATGACCAAAGAGGAACGCGGAAGCCTCACAAATATTATTGATCATGAAATCGATTACATTACAATGCAAGAGTAAATATTTATAGATATTAGACAACCTCATATGGATGGACATGACACCCTAACAGACACCAACTACGAGATGATAAGACTCATCTCACATGCACATGTAATTACTACTAATACCAATATTGAATGTTATCCAACATAACAATATTGAATGCAAGTCACTAGACTAGAGTGCACATGTTGCACATTATTAAATAAAAGACAATGCAATAAAATGCAATAAATATGCCTATGCTAAATTATGCTAACAGATCTTCCTTCAATAAAACCAATCACTTATATGACGGAAAAACTAGTTTTCATCACTTAGAAAAATATTTACGTTGGTAGGAAATTCATAGTTAGAAGTATGTTGTTTCATACTAACAATTAGTAGAGATCTTGAGTAGGACTTTTTTTAATTCATCATTGACATAAGACCTTGTAAGTACCAATTAGGTGGAATCATATATATTAATTATTTTTGTTTGTAAATGAAGATTGGAAGTTCAAAGTTGTAGAGCTTAGAGGTATAGTGGCAAGGATTTGAGAGTCCATAGTTTAATTACTCATAATACATAGAGCCAAAGTCATAATTGAAAACATTGAAAATGAAGAGATGGTATCAAAAGGATTGAATCTATTGGTTTTTTTTTGAACATTGATCCACTCGAATGTGTGAAAATGAGAAGATGTGTACACACTTATGGATTTGGCTCTCTTATTGCAAAAAAATTGAACATTACATTCAATAAAACGAGGACATAATATTGAAAAGTAAGGTCCAGAGTAGACCAAGACATCATAAAATTTAATCATGTGATGAACATGAATGTGAAGGAGTAATACATGGGATTTAAAATGAAACATAATATCAATTAAGGGGTGTGTAATGCCCCAAACATTTACCACTCATAACGCAGATGAAAAAATGGCAATTTGTTTTTGTTGTGAAATCAAATGACACAACATTGAAGAACCGTTGAACTAAACAATAAACACTTAACACCAACACTTACCTTATAATAAACCAACATATGAAAAATTACAATTGTCACATCTGAAAGAATTGCATTTTATTACTTTAAAAGTGATGCCTTCATGGAAGTATGGTTAAAGCCGTTAGGCCTCATAATGTCAAAATGTAAGTTAGTTTGATTTCATTTTGAGGTCTATTATAGAGTTAGAATTCTATATTTTTCTCGCACTACCTATATCAAAACATACATATCATATTCCATTTTTAAACAAAAAAGGCTAGGTCCAAGAATGCACACATCTCGGTGAAAATCTGCAATGAACTTTAGACATTACTCAAGGAGTGAGGTATGCATGAATAAGTTGTTTAACCCATAAAAGGTCTTGTTATCCCAAATTCACCCCTTGAGGTAATCTAGATAACTTGCATAATTTCCCCCTGTTGGAGCAAGCGGGAAATATTGAAAGGTGAAAAATCAGGTTTTGAAGGTCCCTTTGGTTCTTTTCTAACCCCCTTTCAAGGATTTAGGAAAAATGGAAAAAAATATGAAAAAATGGATCTAGATAGTGTATTGTGGAAAAATTAGGTTTTGGAGTCCAGGCCACATAGGTACGTGCAAGGGACATACGGGACGCAAAAACTTGAAATCATCACAGGTGGTTCAAATCTGTGAAATTGGGTATATTTGGTCCGTGTGGTCCACGGGACATTGGGACACGTGGGACCTGTAGATCCGAAATGGGAAATTCACATGCAAATTGAAAATTCAGGTTTTTGGCCCCGACCACACAATTACGTGGGGACGCCTAGGACCCAAAAATCCAAAAAGGTCGTAGTCTAAGAGTAAGTCGGTTAAGCCAAGTCGAAGCGGTCCAGTAAAGAAAGGTATGCGCAGACGGTTGGGACCCAAAAACCTGACTTGTCCAATTTTGTAAGATAGGTCGAAGGGATTTGGGTGAAGTGGTAGTTTGACGCCCGATGCCCCCATCGGTGGGACACACGGGACATAAGGAGCCGATTTTGCCGATTTTTCCGCGGAAGGAGGCATGGGGGTGGATCAAATGTTTTTTTCTAGGACAGTCGGGACACCAAGACCCGAAATAGCTGATATTTTTAATGAGGGTAGCTTTATGAAAATAAAGGAAACATCTTCACTCCAATCAATCAAGTGCTCATCTATTAAATGATAGAAATGCCTAAAATACCCAAAATAGTTGCCCACACTCGAGAAGACCATAAATTTTGCAATTCTCATCAAAAACACACAAAATTTCTACCATTGGAATCGTGGTTCCAATCTTAATGCACGTAAAATCAAGAAATTTAGAATTTGGTGAGTTTTCATAAAACATTCCCAGTCTAGAAAAATGATTTTTATTTAGTAGTTGGGATGCATTTAATGGAGCATGGGTTGACATTTCTCCTCTTTTGTAATTCATGGGATTGTATGGGGATCCTTTTGCGAGAAAAATAACATCATTTCACTTTTTGGGATCTCATCCCAGTAGAGGTGTTTCCAACTATGAAAGGAAAGGAGAGAAGGGAAAGAATGAAGATAAGATAGATCCGAAGGAGAAAAGAAATGAATTCCAAAGTAGAAAGATCAGAAGGTCTATGTTTTGGGATTGGTAATAAATGGAGCCAAACCTACTTGCATAGATGAACAAAGCAATACTGATGAACAAATGACAAAAGAAGTAGAAGTAGATTCAACAGAATAAACATGCAGATCTAACATAAGAAAGTTCTGATGCATAACACAGGTATTCAACACAAAGTCTCAATATTGTATTAATATTTTCTTCTGTTACAAAAAGTACAAAGCCTTTTCTTCTCACTTCTATTTTTTATCTAAAAAGTGTCCACCACCTTGAATACAACAAGTATTCAAGTATATATAGAAGAAGGAGAAGAGAGAAGGCAAAAAGAAACCAACAACTAATTACAAAATATCTACAAAATATCTAAAAGTCAATTGTTGACTTTGGGCAACTTGGTGGATGACAACATCCCATGGTGCAACATGGATGATGTCATCATTTGTGCCAACATACTCTTAGATATTTACAAAAAGAAAACCAAGAGGAAGAAAGCTATTCATCATCGTCCCGTGGCTGAAAGGGGGTATCTTGCTTCTGTTGTTGTTCGGAGAGGTAATGTGGAACTGGGTCCGATATTCCATGAATTTACTGACCATCGGCTGAAGTTGATCCTGGCAGGACCCTTTGTATGATCGCCGATGACCTCGCAAGTCTCCCGCTCATCTCTGAGTTTTTCGGGAGCTTGAAATATTCATTACCTACCTCCATCAGGTACCCCACAAAATCACGGCAAGCCAGAAGATTATTGATGCATTCCGTGTCAAAAGTGACTTCTGGCCCTAGCCCTTGCGAGATGATCTCCTTGAAGATCCGAATAGTTTCATCTACCTTCCTCAAGGTGAAAGAAGGAGTGAGCAAGCCCGAGACATTCTTAGAACAATTTGCTCCATTTGATGCATCGCATCCAGGGCTTCCTCCTTGACCTTGTCTATCTTCTCCAGGATGAATTCCATCTGATCGACCCGGTAGTCCAACGCAGCAAGGATTTTGCTGGGTACCCTGGGGTGATCGAAAATGCCGAATTTTACCAAATCATCGACTGAGTAGTCGAGCATTTTCTGGAACGTCTCGTGTTGCAACCTAGCATGGTCCAACTCTTCAGAGATAGGTCCCGTATCACCTGGAGATCTTTGTTCACCCGACTAATGTTCTGATATAATTCGGTGAACTTGACAATTACCTCCTCACTGTCTTTGAGGATCTGATCTCTCCAGGTGGAAACTACCATACCTTGTTCACCAATTTTGGCATATTCATTTATCTTATCCTGGCTTAGGACCTCAGGAGTTTCGGTGGTAGTTGTAGGAGGTGCACTACCCATTTTCTGCAGGGCATGGAGAAGATGCTTGTTCTACTCTTTAATAGCCTCTTCTCTTCCTTTGCTTCTTGGAGCTTCTTGCAAAGGGCATCCACCGCAGATAGGGCCTCTCCTTGAAGGCTTTCAGATGACGTTCCCATTGTGACCTGCGTCACTATATAATCTGTAGGAGACAGATCCTTTTTATCCTTTGAAGGATCGGGATACGCGATCTCCATTACTCTTTCTCCCGATGCACTCTGAGAGAAGCGAGTTATCGCTTTTTCTTCTTAGCCCCCTTTGTTGGGATGACGGAGAAGTCCATTGGTGCAATAGGGACTTTCCTCTTATGCTTGACTCAAGTGCTGAGAAAGCCATGCTGGACCTAAGGGAGTGGGACCAGAGGTGGAAGAGGGAGCAGCTGCAGTGGATGAGGGGAAATGCGTAGAGACACTTGGTGGCGGCATCGAGAGAGAGGCCAAGAAAGTGCTCATGGGAGGGGGAGATACTGCAGGTGAGGTAGTCATGGGAATGGAAGGGAGCTGAGAGATGAGAGAAGAAATAGTGGGGGACAGCTCCACGAGAGAAGAGAAGATGGAGGACGAGGAAGGGGGAACAATAGAAGATGGGGGAGAGGATACGACCAAAGGAATGGTCACTTGAGTCACATGAGAAGGGGGAGAAGGGACGGTGGGAACCTCCATGGTTAGCAGTGGCAACATCCTGAGTGGATGTGCCCATTGGAACACTCTCCACCGCTTCTTTCTCTGGGGATGCCAGAGTTACAACTTGTTCCTGTGCGGCGGAAGGAGGGCTCTCAGGAGCTTCTTCTTGAGCGGAGCTTGATTCTCCCTCTTTATCCTTGCCTTTTCCCTTTGGCAGATGTTTCGGCCTGACAGGTGCATTTCCCAAAGGGGACGTGGTGAAATCTACTCCGAGGTAGATAAGGCCATTCATTCTGCACCAATGTTCTATTCACCGCAATGTTTCTTTAACCCTTACCTCAATGGTCTGAGGTGCCTTTGTTCTATCTATTTCAGGCAAATGGCCAGCTGTCCCCATCCGTGTCTAGATACACCTGATCAACTTCTTGATCGGTAGTTTGATAACCTTTTGGAACAATGGCCACGCCATATTGAATAATCTCTCCAGGGCCAGGTGAGAGTGATCCTTTCTTCTGAGTTCGACCTCATGATACAGGTCGATGTAGATATCCTCGATCTGTGGAATGTGGATCGGATCGAGTTTTTCCTTAGGAGGCAATTTCTTGGATCAAAGGTGGGCCTTGCTGGGAAATTGTGCTTTAGATTGAGCAGTTCTAGCTCTGCGAACATTTCTCGGGCTTTGTTGTGGGAAATGCAGGTGTACCTACCCACTGTAAGGGGGAAAGGAGTTCCACCCTTCTTTCTCTTCAGACACTTCTCATGGTATGTTATGAGCTATCTGGATAGCTCCAACAGGATCAGCTTAGGGCCAAGCATACCTTGGCAATTTGGTGGGCTCCCCCAAGAAGTTAGCTGCTTTGAGATAGGTGAAGGTGGGGAATTGGGTAAATAATGTGCTCCCACTTCTCAGTCACTGACTATGCTGCTCTTGGTCATCCGACCATGAGTCATATTTGGCCTCAAAAGGTAGATGATGCCATAGAAGAAAGCATCATTGATCTTGGTAAACTACGAGATGCTATTTTCCAGCTTCACTTCCTGGGTAGTATTCATATATCTTCACCTGAGGCCAAACTCCGCATCGGCTCAGTGCTGGATAATCCCTCTCCGAGGTCAGCAGCGTAGACTACGTAGGAGTTCATGTAGAACCTCCCCATTGTGGTGAGTTGTTGGAGCTGCTCAGATATGGTGCTGCTTATGATCTCTTCCCACTCAAAGCACTTGATCAGGCACATTCTTATTCATGGTTTCTAGGTACCTGAGCATCCATTTGTGAAAGTAATGGGCATCAGAAAGCCCAAAAACTCTACTTAGGAAGGTGATGGTATCACTCAGTTCCTCGAGAAGTCACTACGGTGAATAACCTATGGCCACCTGGTTATCACCTTCTTATTCTTTAAGTACACTTCATTCATCAGCTGCATGCATTTGTCCTCATTATCCTCCCATGCCTTGATGCAGTCTTCTTGGCTTACAGCCACAAAATGTCGGTGGTGGGGAATGCCTAGCATGATCTCGAAGTGTCGGGAAGTGAGGTTGATTATGACCTCGCCCTTTTCATTTTCGACACACCTTGTGTCTTTGTTGTAACAGCTGGGCCACCACCATCATAAACTCATTATTTACTCGCACTGACGGGATTCCCCAAAAAAATGTAGACCACTTCCCACCAGTTTGTCCATCCAAGGACTTCCTGTGACCCTCCTAGTTCTGGCCCAGAAATCTTCCATGTCGATGTGACCAAGTTCGAATCTCTAATGTCTAGGTCACATTCTCACCTGGGACTCGGGCATTCTGACCCTTTGATACTTGTATTTCATCTCTTCCTCTGTAAGCTTAGCCTTACCCTTTGACTTGGTTGGCCTTTTGCTTGATGTAGACATATGTGGATCTGAGTTCAGTTGCTGATCTACAAGAAGAAGGAGTGAAGTCCAACGCAAAAGAGCCATGTTAGCCGTCAGATCTTCCATTAAAGCATCACAGAATGAGGAGTTAGCAATTTTAAGGCTTCTGGGCATAGGGCACAGGTACACTACAGCAGCAGGGGTTAATAGTATGGCACACTGAAGCAGAGTGTTACAAGGAATAAATCAGCAAAGGGCACAGGGCGCAAGGATTTTGCATATAACATCATTGTTGTTGTAGACAGGTGCGCCTGCGCCATTATATGTGGTTTTATACTAGGCGCAAATAAGTTTGGTGTTGCATGGGAGCAGGATGCACCAATGGCACAGGAAATTTACATGTAACATGGAATTTTGGTGCGCCAAAGGGCACAGATTAATGCGTGTAGCACTAACTTTATGTGCGCAAAAAGGGGGTCTTTGGCGCGGCACAGGAAATTATTGCATAACACTTATGTTGTTGTAAGTGGGATTGCGCTTGCGGGTTTAGGATTTACTTGGTTTATGTATGGCGCAGGGATTTTGTGTGTTGCAATCAAGGTCAGTGCACCCTCTTGGCGCGACTGTGTTTTTTGTAACAAGGGTGGCGATTGCGCCAAGAGAAAAATGTGGCTCAAAACAACTTTTAGGTTTTCTCTCTTTCTTGATGGGTTTGCGGTCTTTTAGGCCTCCTTCTTCATGGATTTAGATGGTGAAGGGGGCATAACAAAGAGATCTGGGTTCATTTTTGAGGCAGAGCCCTCTTGGCCAGCAGATCTGGAAAGAGGGTGAAAATGGTTTGGGAGGGAAGATTTGCAAGAAGGCAGGAGGGGTTTATGGTTTCTCAGATCCATTTCACCAACTCACAAAACAACCAACAAAAAAAAAACACAAGAGAAACAAGGACCACTTACCCGGAATATATAGAATGAGAGAAACGAAGTGGGGTCCACGAACGCGACACGAGAATGATGGGCGCTGACAGGTGCAGAGGAATAAAGATTTTCACGTGTTTTGATTGTGAAAGTGACAGGGCGGATGCGCCTATATATAGCCAAAAGTGTAATAAATGTGCCAACCACTTTTTAAAGAGGCGCACCAAAACACGTGTCGACATGGAAAACTTTGCGCCCTTTGGCGCGGATATGTTTTTGTCAACATGGAATTATTTGCACCTTTGCACAAATTTAGTACTGATCAACACTAGATTTCGAGCACCTTGGCACACCAAAACATGGCACAACATTTTTGTTGTTGACAGAAGGCGCATGCACCTTGGCACAGCAAGAAAGGTGCATCACGGGAAGGTGCAACAATTGTTGTGTCAACACTTCAAAAGGTGCGCCAAAGGAAATAAAGGGGGCACAGATTTACCCTGTGTTGCATAGATAAAAGGTGCGCCCACCAAAAAAGGACCAAAATGACCAAGTTCGAAAACTAGATTTCCCGGAAAGGGATTTTACAACATTCCGAACACTGAGGGACCCCGACGAGGAACCAGAACAAAATTTTGGTATGGTTACCTGTAAAATTGCCCTCATCAATTTTACAGATAACAACTGGCTCTTTCTGGGGACTATCTTTGAGCGAAGCTCAAGGGTAGAGAACCCCAGATCAACATGTGCCTATCCATTGGGTTACAGAGTCAAAAACAAGGGCGACGATGAAAGAAACACACAAAAAAAAACACAACATAAAGCAAACTATACAAAGAAGAGAGCAAGCTCTACTTCCTGAATATTTTGAGATGTTTCCCGCTATAGGGAAGCGGGAGATCAGTTCCGTCTAGATACGAGAGATAGAAGCTATTCTCTCCATTGAGCTGCTTGATCTTGAAAGGTCCTCTCCATAGAGAATCAAATTTCCCATGCATGCCCTTTGGCTCTCTTCATTTGTCCCACAAAAGGACGAGATCTCCCACTGAAATCTCTTTGCTTGCCCTTTTATCGAACAATCTCTTAACTTGATTCTGATGTTCGGTGATCCTGTCGACCACTCTTACTCTTTTTTCTTCAGCTCTACTAGATACATGATCCTCTTTTCAAGAGAATTTTGGAAAGTCTCATCTTCAATCTCTGCCAAGCGTAGAGCAGGAAGTTCTATAGAAATGGGAAGCTCGGCGTCGATTCCATATAACACTTGAAAAGGTGACATACCGAGAGACCTCTTGGGAGTAATGTGGTCCACCCACAAAGCATCATACAATGACTTGTGCCACGTTCGCTGACTCTCATCAACTAGCTTCCGTATGATGGTCACTAAGTTTTTATTACTGGATTCTACCTGACCATTTCCTTGGGGGTAATAATCCGAGGCGTGGGCCAAGATTATCCCGTGTTCATAGAAAAAACCAACAACTTCTCGTGAGGAGAAGTTGGAAGCATTATCAGCAACGATTTTGTGTGGAACGCCAAATCTCACGATGATATTCTCTTTGATGAAATTACAAACAACTTCAGAGGTGGCATTCTTGACAGAATGGCCTCCACCCATTTGGTGAAGTAATCTGTTGCTGTCAGGACATAACTATGTCCGCACTCGATTGGGGATGGAGTGCTCCGATAAAGTCAATTCCCCACTGCCTGAATGGTTCATCAATAACGACCGGCCTGAGGGGAAAAGCAGCCAATTTTGGCTTGCCAACAAATTGTTGGCAGAGCTCACATTTTGCTACCCAGGTGGTTGTATCCTGAAACAACATTGGCCAATAGTACCTGCCCGGATGATCTTGTGTGCCATCACGGAAGAGGAGAAATGACCACCACAGGCTGAATCATGAAAATTCTCAAGTAGCTTTATCTCTGTGGCTTGTCAACACATCGCAAGAAGATGCCATCTATTCCACGTTTGTATAAACAGTCATCCCAGATGACATATCTGGCTGCTCTGAGCTTTATAGCACATTTCTCCTTTGAAGTTAGATGAGTTGGGCACTCACCGTAAGTGAGAAAGAAAGCAATATCAGAATACCATTCATCGCTAGTCATGACAAATAGAACCATGGGTAGAGAATCAACTTTCTCCAGCTGGCTTTGTGCTCCATCGGTGCAATCATCCTTTTCCTCAGGGTCTTCTGAATCTCGGTTTTCAGCCATGAGCTGACATAGGCCCTTGCCTCTTACCAACTTGGTTGGTTTTATATCTAGATCATACTCTTGAACCTTTGCAATCCAATTTCCTCGCAAACTCCCTAACTCCTGTTGAGTTAAGATTGACTTGACTGCCGTGTCGGGACCAACGACCACTGTGTGAGAGTTTAGAATATAATACCTAAAGTTCTTGATGGCTTTGACAATGGCGAAGGCATGCTTTTCCAACTGAGACATTTTTAATTCATGAGGCTTGAGGGGAGAGCTCATGAACGCAATTGGGGATTCAACATCTTCAGAATTCTTTTGCATTAGGATGGCCGATACAGTATGCTCAGATGCATAGCTATACATGATAAAATCCTTGGAGAAATCGGGACATACCAGGACTGGTGTGCATGAGTGAGCGACGAGGCTTTTATATCCTCGAATGACGCCTTTCCTTCTTCGCTCCACCGGAAATTTGGTGACCCTTTCATCATGTTTGATATGTGGCGAGTCTTTTCAGCAAAGTCGGGAACAAAGCGCCTGAGAAAGTTTACTTTTCCAAGAAAGAGTGAACGCCGGTCTTGCTTGTGGGTAAAGTAAGGCTCTAAATAGCCCTAACCCTTTCGGCATCTATCTTTGTCCCTTCTTTGCTTACAATGTGTCCCAACAAATTTCCTTCAGTGACTCCAAAATAGACTTTTTTTGGATTTAGGGAGATCCCATGTTCTCGGCATCTAGTCAATACTTGTTCCAAATGATCACAATGATCATTTCACTGTTTAGAGAACACAGTTAAGTCATCCAAATAGACTACGATGACCTTCCCATCATACCTTTGAATGCGAAGTCCATCACCCACTGAAAAGTGGCGCCAGCGTTGGTCAGACCAAAAGGCATCCTGCTATAGGAAAATGTGCCCCAGGGGGTAGTAAATGTTGTTTTGAATTGGTCTCCAGTGAGACTTCAATCTGATTATAGCCCAAAAACCATCAAGCATGGACAACATTTCCGAACCAGTTACTGCTGCAGAACCTGATCCATTATGGGAAGTGGGTAGTTATCCTTCAAGGATGCTTGATTTAAGTTACGAAAATCTACACATATGCGTATCTCACCATTTTTCTTGCATACTGGCACAATGTTTGTGACCCAGGTACTGTGATGGATAGGAAAAATGATCCTTGCATCCAACATCTTCTAATTTCAGCCTGGATGGTACCTGAGATCTTAGGATTATAGTGCCTCTATTTCTGGCGAAAGGGTTTGACACCTCTTTCAACGGGATGTCATGCTGGACGTCTTTTGGCTTGAAAGACTTTAGATCGGCATAGGACCATGCCAATACATCCATGTATTTCTTCAGCAATTTGACAAATTTCCACTTTTCTTCGGGTGTGCAACATTTTCCGATGTTCACAAACTCATGGATGTTCTACCGAACCTAAATTGACCGGTTCGGTTTCTGGGAGAGGAGTTAGGATCATCTCACCTTTTCTTCCTGACAAAATGATCATGTCTGTCGAACAAACGTTCTAGAGAAACCAAACCTTTTGGAATTTTATTTCCTTTGAGCTGACATATGCCATCACTTCCTTTTGATTCCTCATCTTGATCCATAACCGATTCACGACATGTAGAAGTAGATCCTTCAAAATGAAGCTCACTAAAATTCTCTACCTTTTCCAGGAAGGCAATAAGTTGATTGTCATCATTGAATACCTACCAGTGCTGAGAGTTGTCTGGCACACTTGGGTGGAAAACTACCTCAATGGTATATGTGTCTATTTTCAAACCTGGGTGAGGGAGCATGAGGGATGCTGAGATGGCTAATGAGTCGGCCATGTCATTCTGAGCTCTTGGGATGGATTTTATTGAAAAAGCATCAAACTCCTCAATGTTGTCCCATACCATGCATGCGGTAATGCCTGAGCCTTTCATTTTTCACTTGGTATATCCTTTTAACTTGATTTACGACCAACTCTACATCACCCTGTACTTTTAGGTTCTTGATTCCCCTTTCCTTTGTGGCTTGCATGCCAAGTAGCAAAGATTCATACTCAACAGTATTATTCGTGTTGAAAAACTACAACTTGAAAGAGAGAGGAATAATCTCCTCCTCGAGATATTAGCACGGCTCCAGCGCCGCACCCACTAGTCGCACAGCTACCATCAAACTGCAACAGTCCATATCTTGTTAAGATCCTCTTCTTGGATGGGAATATCCATTCTATCAGACTCTGTAGACAAGAAATAGTTCCCCATCCCTGATGATTCGAAGAGAATTTGGGCTTTGGGGTCATCAGAATTGGTAACCAAGTATTTCTTTTGAGATTCTGCTCCAATGTTTGCATTATGCCTTTGACGGGGATTCTAGCCTTAGACCAGTCCATATGAATCTCTCCACCAACCTCACTACAAAAACTCCTTCCCAATAGAATTCCATATGCTACTCGGAATATCGGCAACGAGGACGGTCATCTTTACTCTTTTCTCTGGGAACGCCGCAAATGCAAACTACGCATCTTTGATTTGACCGATCAACGGAACCTGCTTGGTTTCCAAGGAATAACATCTAGCCAAAAGGCTTGGTAAGTGTGAGGCCCAGAGCATGGGTGACCTTTTCCGCATGACATTATCGGAAGCCCCAGAATCAATTATGCAGTTGCTTAGTTTGTGACCATTGATTAGGAGGGAGAGATAGAAAGGTTCTATTTTTCCTGATGCAGAAGTCGAGGCAACATTTATGCGAGATGCAGGAGGAGTAGAAAGGATTCCTTTTGGGAAACCTGAGTAGTTATGACAGCTTGGCTTTGATGTATTCGGTCAACCTTACAAGTTGCTCAGGGTTAGACTGAAGATACTCGGCTTCAGACATTTGGATCTTGGTCTTTTTAGCATGATCAATTATGTCAAACGCGGCCAAGGGTTGCGTTGATGAAGGAATGAGTCCCTCATTTCACGATGGTAGGGTAGGATTACTGGTCTTGATAGGAATATGAGAGGGCTGATTCGGAGGGGAGATAGGGGAAAATATTTCTTCAAAAAGACTTAATAACAGGTTGAGCAGGAAGGGGACTACCTCTTTTAGCGATGGTTGGAGGCGTGTTTGACACGGCCTTCTCTTTTTGCATCTTGGCAGCAACTTCTACTTCTTTTCCTTGCGAGTGGGTGAAAACAACATATGACTATCCACTTGCATACCCTTGGGTACCCTCTTCTTCATCAGATTCCTCCTCATCAAATTCCATATACCCAATAGTAGAGTCACCAGTCGGTTCACCGACATCTTGATCATCTTCACCTGGCGATGAAGGTTCTTCATAATTTTTCTCCTCTTCTTCGATTTCAGCTAAAGCATTGACCGGAGGGGCCTCAAGCGCCAACCGTGGAGTAGCTGCAGGTAGGCGCGGCCTTTGTGGGACATTGTTGTTGAAGTGAAATTTCTCCGTGGGATATCCCGGTATGAAGTGCTAGGAGAAGCTTGAGCTAGCTACTTCTTTAATGCGAGCAAGTCATTCGCCATCTTTTGAAATGCCGGATCGGATGAAGTGGCGGGAGAAGGATCAAAGCTTTAGGTTTGGATGGTTCTCTTTTTAATTCACCAGATATTAGCAAGTTATCTTCAATCCATATGGCAGCAGCTTGGGTGAGAACCAAAGTAGTGACCTGTTCTTGCAAGAGTAAGAAACTTACTTTTGAGCTCATGGCATTTACGAAGAAACACTTCTAATTTTCTAGCATTGGCAGCATGGCTAGGTGGAACATGGTTGATTAGTGAATTGAAACGGGTGATGAAATCACGCATGGTTTCATTGACCTCCTTCTTCAGGTGAGTGATCTTGGATAGTAATGCGAACGCGTCCTCTGAAGGCTTATACCTTTCTTCAAATGCAGTCCGTAAGGTGGCCCAACTAGTAATAGATCCGGCCGGCAAATGCTGAAACCATTCCACTGCGGGTCCTTGCAAGGTCTCTAGAAGAGGTGAAACTGACACATCTTCATGGGTCACATCCAGGATACTACATGACATGATGAATGCGGATATGTGTGAATCCATGCTTTGGTTTCCGCTCCCATCAAATTTGGGAAAATTCTTCCGGTTTCCATGAGGGAGCGCGTGAATAGGATGTGGCAAAGCGAGAGGGCCCATAGCATTTCCCCATGGTACTACCATTTGAACAACTGGAAAAAGGACGATGCGAGCTAGAAGCACAGTTCCACTGAGCAGCAAAGCACTGCAAAGAGATGAGGATGTTCCTTGAGAAATGCTTCCTTCGTGGAGGTGAGACACTTCTGGATGACCGGTCAGCTGAACTTAGCGATGAGAAGCGTGCCGGTGTAACACTGAAGTTGTGCCTTTGAAGTAGATCGAAAGTAGGATCGACTTCTCCATGAGCTCTCTACTACGAGTAAATGGTTCACCCGCCAGTGTACCTTCCAGATCTGCAATATTTTGGAGCAAATTTTAAAAACTCTTTTTGGTTGTACTTGCTGATTTTCTGATTTTTCTGATAAAAATCAGCAGCATGTACTTTTCTAAATATTTAATTTTATCCCCTTTTTGAAAACCGATTGTGGTTTAATGACAAATGTTAATGAGGATAAAATAATGGCCAACTTAGTAGGCTGATTTTCGGATCTTAGAGTTGACTTTTGGCAAGGGTTTGAAATTTTGCAAAAAATAAAAACTCAGATCTACGGAAAAATACGGGTTTTGTAAAAACTCAATGAACTAAAGATCTCTAACTAGTCCCGATCTATGGATCCTGAAGAAAATTTTCAGTTTGGATCACTTTTGCAAAAATTTTGGATTTTGAACAAAAGTTAAAATTTGCAAACAGGTAGTGATTTTTTTATTTTTACTGATTTTCTAACATACCACTACCATAGATCTATTAGATCTGTTCGATCCCCAAAGAGTCACCAAAAACTGTTGGTCCAAAATCTATCTGGGTGGATAGATCTATGGATAGATGAGCCAACAGTGTGTAGGGCATAGCCCTCTTTGAGTCAGCAAAGTGAAACTGGTTTATTGCTATTCTACCAGCAGGAATCTGTGCAAGTCTCACAATATTCTACCTTCGGGGTTTTGGGATCTCATCCCAGTAGAGGTGTTTCCAACTGTGAAAGGAAAGGAGAGAAGGGAAAGAACGAAGATAAGATAGATCCGAAGGAGAAAAGAAATGAATTCCAAAGCAGAAAGATCAGAAGGTCTATGTTTTGGGATTGGTAATAAATGGAGCCAAACCTACTTGCATAGACAAACAAAGCAATACTGATGAACAAATGACAAAAGAAGTAGAAGTAGATTCAATAGAATAAACATGCAGATCTAACATAAGAAAGTTCTGATGCATAACACAGATATTCAAACAAAGTCTCAATATTGTATTAATATTTTCTTCTGTTACAAAAAGTACAAAGCCTTTTTTTCTTACTTCTATTTTTATCTAAAAAGTGTCCACCACTTGAATACAACAAGTATTCAAGTATATATAGAAGAAGGAGAAGAGAGAAGGCAAAAAGAAACCAACAACTAATTACAAAATATCTAAAAATATCTAAAAGTCAATTGTTGACTTTGGGCAACTTGGTGGATGACAACATCCCATGGTGCAACATGGATGATGTCATCATTTGTGCCAACATACTCTTAGATATTTACAAAAAGAAAGCCAAGAGGAAGAAAGCTATTCATCATCATCCCGCGGCTGAAAGGGGGTATCTTGTCTACTTGTTGTTCGGGAGAGGTAATGTGGAACTGGGTCCGATATTCCATGAATTTACTGACCATCGGCTGAAGTTGATCCTGGGCAGGACCCTTTGTATGATCGCCGATGACCTCACAAGTCTCCCACTCATCTCTGAGTTTTTCGGGAGCTTGAAATATTCATTACCTACCTCCATCAGGTACCCCACAAAATCATGGCAAGCCAGAAGGTTATTGATGCATTCCATGTCAAAAGTGACTTCTGGCCCTAGCCCTTGCGAGACGATCTCCTTGAAGATCCGAATAGTTTCATCTACCTTCCTCAAGGTGAAAAGAAGAGTGAGCAAGCCCGAGACATTCTTAGAACAATTTGCTCCATTTGATGCATCGCATCCAAGGCTTCCTCCTTGACCTTGTCTATCTTCTCCAGGATGAATTCCATCTGATCGACCCGGTAGTCCAACGCAGCAAGGATTTTGCTAGGTACCCTGGGGTGATCGAAAATGCCAAATTTACCAAATCATCGACTGAGCAGTCGAGCATTTTCTGGAACATCTCATGTTGCAACCTAGCATGGTCCAACTCTTCGAGAGATAGGTCCCGCAATCACCTGGAGATCTTTGTTCACCCGACTAATGTTCTGATATAATTCGGTGAACTTGACAATTACCTCCTCGTTGTCTTTGAGGATCTGATCTCTCCAGGTGGAAACTACCATACCTTGTTCACCAATTTTGGCGTATTCATTTATCTTATCCTGGCTTAGGACCTCAGGAGTTTCGGTGGCAGTTGTAGGAGGTGCACTGCCCATTTTCTACAGGGCATGGAGAAGATGCTTGTTCTGCTCTTTTAGTAGCCTCTTCTCTTCCTTTGCTTCTTGAGCTTCTTGCAAAGGGCATCCACCGCAGATAGGGCCTCCCCTTGAAGGCTTTCAGACAGACGTTCCCATTGTGACCTGCATCACTATATAATCTGTAGGAGACAGATCCTTTTTATCCTTTGAAGGATCGGGATACGCGATCTCCATTACTCTTTCTCCCGATGCACTCTGAGAGAAGCGAGTTATCGGCTTTTGCTTCTTAGCCCCCTTTGTTGGGATGATGGAGAAGTCCATTGGTGCAATAGGGACTTTCCTCTTATGCTGACTCAAGTGCTGAGAAAGCCATGCTTGGACCTAAGGGAGTGGGACCAGAGGTGGAAGAGGGAGCAGCTGCAGTGGATGAGGGGAAATGCATAGAGACACTTGGTGGCGGCATCGAGAGAGAGGCCAAGAAAGTGCTCACGGGAGGGGGATACTATAGGGGAGGTAGTCATGGGAATGGAAGGGAGCTGAGAGATGAGAGAAGAAATAGTGGGGGACAGCTCTCACGAGAGAAGAGAAGATGGAGGAAGAGGAAGGGGGAACAGTAGAAGATGGGGGAGAGGATACGACCAAAGGAATGGTCACTTGAGTCACATGAGAAGGGGAGAGAAGGGATGGTGGGAACCTCCATGGTTGTAGCAGTGGCAACATCCTGAGTGGATGTGCCCATTGAACACTCTCTACCACTTCTTTCTCCAGGGATGCCAGAGTTACAACTTGTTCCTGTGCGGCGGAAGGAGGGCTCTCAGAGCTTCTTCTTGAGCGGAGCTTGATTCTCCCTCTTTATCCTTGCCTTTTCCCTTTGGCAAATGTTTCAGCCTGACAGGTGCATTGCCCAAAGGGGACGTGGTGAAATCTACTCCGAGGTAGATAAGGCCATTCATTCTGCACCAATGTTCTGTTCACCCGCAATGTTTCTTTAACCCTTACCTCAATGGTCTGAGGTGCCTTTGTTCTATCTATTTCGGAAAATGGCCAGCTGTCCCCATCCGTGTCTAGATACACCTGATCAACTTCTTGATCGGTAGTTTGATAACCTTTTGGAACAATGGCCACGCCATATTGAATAATCTCTGCCAGGGCCAGGTGAGAGTGATCCTTTCTTCTGAGTTCACCTCATGATACAGGTCGATGTAGATATCCTCGATCTGTGGAATGTGGATCGGATCGAGTTTTTCCTTAGGGAGGCAATTTCTTGGATCGAAGGTGGGCCTTGCCGAAATTGTGCTTTAGATTGAGCAGTTCTAGCTCTGCGAACATTTCCCGGGCTTTGTTGTGGGAAATGCAGGTGTACCTACCCACTGTAAGGGGGAAAGGAGTTCCACCCTTCTTTCTCTTCGTGCACACTTCTCATGGTATGTTATGAGCTATCTGGACAGCTCCAACAGGATCAGCTTAGGGCCAGCATACCTTGGCAATTTGGTGGGCTCCCCCAAGAAGTTAGCTACTCTGAGATAGGTGAAGGTGGGGAATTGGGTAAATAATGCTCCCCACTTCTCAGTCATTGTGACTATGCTCTTGGTCATCCGACCATGAGTCATATTTGGCCTCAAAAGTAGATGATGCCGTAGAAGAAAGCATCATTGATCTTGGTAAACTATGAGATGTTATTTTCCAGCTTCAACTCTGGTAGTATTCATATATCTTCACCTGAGGCCAAACTCCGCATCGGCTCAGTGCTGGATAATCCCTCTCTGAGGCTGCAACGTAGACTACGTAGGAGTTCATGTAGAACCTCCCATTGGTGAGTTGTTGGAGCTGCTCAGATATGGTGCTGCTTATGATCTCTTCGCCCACTCAAAGCGCTGATCAGGCACATTCTTATTCATGGTTTCTAGGTACCTGAGCATCCATTTGTGAAAGTAATGGGCATCAGAAAGCCCAAAACTCTACTTAGGAAGGTGATGGTATCACTCAGTTCCTCGAGAAGTCACTACGGTGAATAACCTGTGGCCACCTGGTTATCACCTTCTTATTCTTTAAGTACACTTCATTCATCAGCTGCATGCATTTGTCCTCATTATCCTCCCACACCTTGATGCAGTCTTCTTGGCTTACAGCCACAAAATGTCGGTGGTGGGGAATGCCTAGCATGATCTCGAAGTGCCGGGCAGTGAGGTTGATTATGACCTCGCCCTTTTCATTTTCGACACACCTTGTGTCTTTGTTGTAACAGCTGGGCCACCACCATCATAAACTCATTATTTACTACACTACGGGATTCCCCAAAAAAATGTAGACCACTGCCCACCAGCTTTGTCCATCCAAGGACTTCCTGTGACCCTCCTGGTTCTAGCCCAAAAATCTTCCATGTCAATGTGGCCAAGTTCGAATCTCTAATGTCTAGGTCACATTCTACCTGGGACTCGGCATTCTGACCCTTTGATACTTGTATTTCATCTCTTCCTCTGTAAGCTTAGCCTTACCCTTTGACTTGGTTGGCCTTTTGCTTGATGTAGACATATGTGGATCTGAGTTCAGTTGCTGATCTCAAGAAGAAGGAGCGAAGTCCAATGCAAAAGAGCCATGTTAGCCATCAGATCTTCCATTAAAGCATCACAGAATGAGGAGTTAGCAATTTTAAGGCTTCTAGGTGTAGGGCGCAGGTACACTGCAGGCTGCAGGGTTAATAAGTATGGCACTAAAAGCAGAGTGTTACAAGGAATAAATCAGCGCCAAAGGGTGCAGGGCACAAGGATTTTGCATATAACATCATTGTTATTGTAGACAGGGTGCGCCTGCGCCATTATATGAAATTTTTTATACTAGGTGCAAATAAGTTTGGTGTTGCATGGGAGCAGGATGCACCAATGGCACAGGAAATTTGCATGTAACATGGAATTTTGGTGCACCAAGGGCGCAGATTAATGCGTGTAGCACTAACTTTATGTGCGCAAAAGGGGGGCTTTTGCGCGCGCAGCAGGTAGAGAAATTATTATAACACTTTGTTGTTGTTAAGTGGGATTGCGCCTGCGCTGGGTTTAGGATTTACTTGGTTTATGCATGGCGCAGGGATTTTGTGTGTTGCAATCAAGGTCAGTGCGCCCTCTGGTGCGACTATGTTTTCTATAACAAGGGTGGTGATTGCGCCAAGAGAAAAATGCAGCTCAGAAACAACTTTTAGGTTTTCTCTCCTTTCTTGATGGGTTTGCGGTCTTTTAGGCTCCTTCTTCATGGATTTAGATGGTGAAGGGGGCATAACAAAGAGATCTGGGTTCACTTTTGAGACAGAGCCCTCTTGGCCAGTAGATCTGGAAAGAGGGTGAAAATGGCTTGGGAGGGAAGATTTGCAAGAATGGCAGGAGGGGTTTATGGTTTCTCAGATCCATTCACCAAACTTCACAAACAACCAACAAAAACAAAAACACAAGAGAAACAAGGACCACTTACCCGGAATATATAGAATGAGAGAAACGTGGGGTCCACGAACGTGACACGAGGATGATGGGCACGCTGACAGGTGTAGAGGAATAAAGATTTTCACATGTTTTTGATTGTGAAAGTGACAGGGGATGCGCCTATATATAGCCAAAAGTGTAATAAATGCGCCAACCACTTTTTAAAGAGGCGCACCAAAACACGTGTCGACATGGAAAACTTTGCACCCTTTGGCGTGGATATGGTTTTGTCAACATGAAATTATCTGCGCCTTTGGCACAAATTTAGTACTGTCAACACTTGATTTTGAGTGCCTTGGCACACCAAAACATGGCGCAACATTTTTTGTTGTTGACAGAAGGCGCATGCCTTGCGCAGGCAAGAAAGGTGCATCACGGGAAGGCGCAACAATTGTTGTGTCAACACTTCAAAGGGTGTGCCAAAGGAAATAAAGGGGGCACAATTTACCCTATGTTGCATAGATAAAAGGTGCGCCCAGCCAAAAAAGGACCAAAATGACCAAGTTCGAAAACTAGATTTCCCGGAAAGGGATTTTACAACCTTGTTGTGTTTGTTTACATTCTTCTTGCCCCTTAAATCTCATTGCATATATATTTTGTCTACTTATGTTCTTGCAGGGATTCATTCATTATTACTGTGCATGTATGAACTATGGTTGTGAATGAATTTTCTAGATTGTGGAGGACTGTTATCATCCCTTCTAGTATGCATTTTGCTTCTATTTTTCACACATTGGAAAACTATCCTCATTCTCTCCTTTTCTGGTGTATCACCGCTTTAGTGTAGGCTTTGTTTTCATGCACTCTCTCTCCCTGCTCCCTTGGAAATTTAGATTACGATTAGATAGTCTTGTCCACATTAGAGTAGATTGTGGCAGGTAGTTTAGGAGCAAGAACTAGCTTTCTCTGAGGTATATCTCAAGAAGAAAGTTCCACAACTTGGAGATAGTACCCATGTTATCTAATCACACTATTAGCTTAAGACCACACACTTGTGCCAACCATAGGGTGCTATGATTCGGTGATAACAGGTCTTCCTACCCATCATTATTATACCAATTATAGCTCGCATAAAACTCAAAAATGTAAATGGAGATTATTTTAACTCATAACATCTTTCACAAGGCCCATGTAATATTTTTAAAATATATTAAATTTGACTAAAAACCATTGAAACTTAGTTTTCTCGAATAAAACCAATTTTAAATAAAAATTCAACAAATTAGAAAGACATCTCATAACAAAATTGGGTTTGGGAGCCCTATACAAATACATCTCAAAGTATTTTAAAATTAATATCAATAGATTCAAAATTTCTCACGGTAAACATAAATTAACTATAGAATTGTGGTTGTGGATCCCTATACATTATCTATGTTTCCCAAAACTTACTCAACCAACCTTCTCCATTTTTTGCTAGGAAATATCCATTTAGTACTCACATTTTATTCTTTTGTATTGTTTAATATTTGTGAGTTAGTATTGTGTGTAATATTATTATTAATATCAGTTTTCATAATACAACTCACTATTAATAATAATGAGTGATTATTTCTATGTGAGTTTAGCTCACCATTAAAATAGGAATTGGGTGAGTGATATGTGTGTCATATCCTTAGAAATATATTGTGGATGTGGATAAATAGATGGATCTATTTTTGGGATTGAGATAATACCTATCTCCTAGTCTTTACTGAAACTTAAATGCCATATATGTCATAGCTCATAATGTAATTTTCCGAGATGAATAACATTTTTAAGGTTATTATTCTTATTATTATTTTTCTTTATTGTGTGCTTAGTTTTTATAGTTAAACTAGAATCAGCATATGTTATCAAAGAAGACGATGCTTGAAATATATTGTGAGAAAAATTCTAACATAAACCTTGAAGTAAAAAGAACGTAATTTATTCATATAACATCATATTGATGTCTCTTTATTTTGAAAGGAAAGAACGAGACACATAATGTTGTAGTTTCCATCATCTTCAAAATCATCCTCTAGATGTGCCTAAATTTCTTTCAAAATCGAGTGATATATTATTTTTTTAAATAATATGTCAAATTGGAATATGAGTCAAATTTTTATTTATTTAGATTATTACTTTTTAGATTCTTATGTTAGTTTAGTCTTTATGTTATTCAAAATTAGACTTATTAGTATTGTGTGTTGTCCATGCAATCGTAATAAATTATGTAGTTGTATCGAAGTGACATTTAATTCCTTTTTTTTGTCTAATCATTGTGATTTAAATGTCAAAATGATTAGTGACATTTTGTTTTTGGTATTTTTAAAATCCAATCTATAATTGGGTTTATTGTTTATAACTCGGTAGAGGAAAAATTTCAAAATATTTCATTTATTTTTCTTCTCTTCATATAGTCGTCAAAAGTAAAATTTGATTTGTATTTCATGTCTATTATTATCAATAGTGAAAAGTGTCAATTGTGATCCATCATAAAAAAAGTCTACAAAATAAAAAAGTGTGTGCATTTCTCCTAGATGTATTTTTACTCATACGCAAATTCCAACTTGTGGGGGTGGAAATTGATCTTCATTTCCAAATATTCTCGAGCAACTAAGAATTTTTCAAGGCAGGAAAAATGTAGTGTAGGATGGATGTCAACAAGTGACCTCTCCTCAATCACCATCAATGGGTCTACGTAAATGATTTAGTGAAATTTTTGTTTTTCTTTAATTTGTGTAATGTGGTAATGAGAATATAAATAGATGTTATATTCTTGTTCAACTTAGTAATAAGTGAGTAAAATTTTGAATGGGACTATCTATATAGACCACCAACCTCTCTATATATGGGACACCCCTATATAGAGAGTATATCTACCCACTCATATTTGATGGATGGGGCCATCTATCTATGTAGAGGGGTTAAGGCCCGACGTGACTATTTGTAGTCAATATTCATAGTCGGAGTGAGTGAGTGTCTCTATGCAATTTAGTTGGTGTTATCCCCCTTTATATATATGGTTTGGGGAAGGGAGAGGATGTAAAGGTTCTTACCCTAAAACGATAATCCAATTTGGTAGGCACTACTCTAGGAAAAGAAATCACGAGCATGGGCCCTTATTTATAGATGGGGAATAAACGATGGCACAACACTCTTTTACTCGCAAACTTGTTTTTCACGAGCTATTTTGTGAAAAAATAAAAGCATCCCTCCTTGAGTGGAGAAGTTTTGGATGGGGAATTTATGTAATTTATCAAACATAGAGTTATCTTGAAGTGTGGGACCTTGTGAATCAAATAACTCTCTAGAGAAGGTTAGTTCCTCTTCCTAATACTACCTACCATGACTACTCCTAATGTAAGAAAATAAATATTTAAACATATTCTAACATTCCAAGGATACAGGGAGACAGATTGTATGAAATAAAACATACACTAGAAGTGTTGATACACCAAGAAAAGGAGTGTCAATCACTTTCCCATCCTGTAAAATAGCAAAAGAAATGAAACTAGAGAGGGTGGTTATGCACCACATGCTAGATCACATTCAATGCATCATGGGGAGGGTAGACATCATAAAAATACCAAAATACAACATTCACCATTCATGCATAAGTACAAAACACTAAATCTTCAATGAACACAAAATTTGCATAGAACACCTGATTTGCAAAATGAGAGGTGAGAGAGAACATTAAAATACTATAAAGGTTGGAAAATTTAACACATAACATAATTTTATTAATCCTTGAAATATACATGCAGATATCATATATAGGGAGATGCAAGATGTCATTACAATGTTTTTGGAGGAAGGCTTGAAGCCCCAAATCTAAGAAGAAGAAGGGTGCATGGGGAGAAAGAATGACCAACCGCTTGCAATGTTGCAACCCCTTTACATTTATAGGAAGAAATCCCGAGAGAGAGAGAGAGAGAAGAAACCCAAAATATTCCTCAACCACCACCCAAAATTCATCATGACACATGCAACTAGAATGGGGAGGCCTTCAAAACCCATATCTTCATGTATTTTTCCTTGTTGGAGAAGAAATTATGGAGATACTCTCATTAAATGCATCTTTACCTACCACATGCACTCGCTCACTATTCATGCATTTTCAAAGGTGCATAATGTCCTAAATTCCATTCCTTATTCCTCCACATTATAGATCTTCTCTTCATATTTCTGATAACTATATTTTTGTGAGAAACTAATAATATGGGCAAAAGTTATGCCATTTTGAGTGAAAGGGGGTTTTAGCATCCTGGGAACATTGTACTAGTTTGGCATGGCAAGCAACTCACCAAGCTAGGTGGGTGAGCTCCTACGTTGTATATTCATGGCGGGCCTTTTCTTACCACTTTACCCATTCTATGTGCAATGGGCGATCCACCCTCTATTCTCCCGCTTTGAGTGTTTAGTGATCTCTTTCCTCTTATTCTGGCCGCTTCGTAATGGTCGACGCCTCATAAACTAACTCCTCGCAGCCTACATTGAGTAGACCTTAAAACATTTTGTTTCACATTGTTAAAACACCGACTCGGCATGGATTACCATTGTTAATGAATATTTGAAACTACCTCGCGTTGTCTTTCCCATCGAATCGACACATATTTTCCACCTACCTCCACATGGAAAACATTGAAAAGCTCCTTCATATTTGAATTGACTCAAATCCGGGCCGACCAACTCCCTCACATTGCATTACTCCCGAGCTCACCACCCGACTAAGTCAATTTCAGACATATCTCAATCAAAATTTTGGGCATTTTGGCCTCGGTGAGTTCATTATTGTTCATTAGTATAGGCCTAAAACACTTTGAAGTGTCAAAATCCCAAAGTCCCAAATTCAAACTTTAGGTTTCAAACATTTCTCATTCCTCATCCGGCACTATTCACCCTAACATCTCGGAAAAAACTCCGAATGCTAAAATCCCAAAATCCAAATTTTAGAGTTCGGAATTTGGAATTCGGCTCATTGTTTTCATCCAAACATTCCTGCATCTCCAAAATCATTCCCTCTTAAACTCCAAAAATTGGCTCACACATTACTTTTCCTTGACTTCATCTCAAGAGCTCATGCATTGACTTGAGCTATTGCTTTTTCCTTTTTTTCATGGCCCATTCAAATTATTCCTAATTTTCCTTACATTTCGAGCTCGTAGAGTTCTCTTCTTCATTTCTCTGTGATGACCTAGCTCCCAATTATTCTCGTGCGTCGGCTCGACCTCTCTTTGTGTTATTGACCTCTACGAATCGGAGAATTGAATCATCTTCTACTAACCACATCGTAGATCCCCGCATTGACTAGACCCCCGCGTCCTTTCATAATGCTTCAATTAGGTACCGAGCTCCATGTCTGCATTGACACATCCTCTACAAAAATATTTTTGTGCTTTGGATCACTTTGTCAATGCCGAGTGAACTCAGCCCTCCATGAATCCTTGTCATTCGATGTTATTGTCTCATCAAGCTACTATGTGCTTTTCCATGTCAACTTAGCTCGTCTACCTATCGAGTTGACCCTTTGTTGAGCTCTTTTCCTAATCTAGTTCTCTACCATCCGAACCGCAATTGAGATCCTCTCTCTAAAGTTTCCACCTAACTTTATGAGGAAATCACAAACCCACCACGTCAAAACCCCATTGCTCACTTTGTTGCAATGTGACTCATGGCTTGCCTCGAGCTCAACTCCGAGCTCTTGCTGAGTTATCCATTGAGTCTTATGGATTGGATTTTCATGTTTGTTGATGCACTATGTCATAAGCACACCGAGCTCTTCCAAAGAGCTCACAGTGCTTTTTTTTCCTCATGGCTCGTCGCACAGCTTTTAGTGTACATGAACCTCAAGTTTCTCCACTTGGCACGACCTTCTAAGCACCTTACAAGAGCTTACTTGACTTGGCCAACCCCCATTCGTAACTCATCTTTTCGAGTAGCTTGTTGAGTTACTCAACAAGCAAAATTTTAGCTTAGTCACCCTCTAATCCCTTTTGGGAAAAATTTGTCAATTTTTGCATTTTTCCCTTCTCTTGAGTCACGAGGTTAAGATGAAGAAATAAAACACCTCTCGAAGCTGATTCTTACCCTCTTTTGCTATTTTTCCCATTTTAGTCGGATGTGGGACTCGCAGAGCCGTTTTTCTTCCCTTTTAAGTTGAATCTTAAGGGTCAAAACCTAGAAGAGGAAAAATCCTCTTATGATTCCAACTTTCTCGAATGTTCCAAAACATCTCGGTTTTTGTTGTAAACTAAGATTTGTCTATGTGGATGCCTTTACGGTGCTTAGGTCTTATACCACCCATACGTTGTCCATTTTACTCGGAGGGAAATGGATAACAATTTTGGTGACTCATCGTGGCACCTTCCTGTTGGATGTTTAAAACTAGTAACTTGAAGCCTCCATTGGGCACAAAGTCATAATTGATGTATTGAAATTGATCAAACATTTGAATTTCCTGCAAGACCACTTCTGCAATGTTGAATCACCATCTCACTTACAAGATTTTGAATTGCAATATTTTTGTGAGAGTGGAACATTGTTTGAACTTGGTAGTTTCACCTTTTTCTCTCTACAATCCTCAAATACATGTGGGACCGAAACATGGAATTTTGAATTTTCCTAAAACCCGATCTTGTAAAGTATTAAGCATACTAAGACCAATGATTACTTGGCATGCATCGTGCATTGCACAATTTTGAGTAAAAATTTACTTGAAGTTAGGACATCATGAAACTCATTAAATTCTTATTCTTCCCTTTCTTGGTGGCTTCCTAAAACACCACTAAAAACTGGAGTTTGAATGAATTTAGGAAGGCTTATTTTCCTATCCCGCAAGGATGTTATAAGCTCAATGGTTGATCTGAAGGAACTATTAAAACTTGTCCCTTATAAAATTTATTTCTCTACATTTGGATTAAATTGAAGATTACAATTGTTCCCTTAAAATCTAAGCTTCTTTTCTATGGCATTTCTTGTAGGAGGTGTCTTTGAAACATGGTGTACTTGTGTTGAGAAAACATGAACAAAAACTATATACAAAATGAAAAATCATACATGCTCAAATGATACATACAGATTGCGCAAGAGAACTTGTTATGCAAAGAGAATACCTAATCCTACCCTAAACTAACCAAAGAAAAATAAAAATTCAAACAAACCCCAATACTAGTAGGGAAAAGTTTTCTCACCACTTGTAGTCATGTGGATGATTTAAAAAAGGACATGGTTGTTGATATGAGTGAAAAACTGAAATAGAAGTAATTTTCCACACGCATCATCAAGGTATTATCTAGAAGTAAAACAAATACTCCCTGAGAATGGTCTACATGGGGCTCCTGGGGGTGTCGTAGTTGATTTAGTTGATCCTTGGCACTGCAAGATTCATCCTCATGTTCAGAGATGAACATGACGAGTTGTGGAAACTCTTATTCTATCTCCAACAAAGCTATATATCTAATGGGGTATGACTTGATCCGTTGTATGTGTCTCCGTTGTTCTAAATTCCAATCTCAATAAGAAAGTCTAGATGTAGACTTTCCTAGAAAAGTGATTGTATGTAAATTGATTTTCTTCCTTTTGCACGCTTTCTGAGACAATTCATGTGTCACCTTAGTGAATGGTATGAAATGGATGAAATCCTCATTCCATTTCTCTTCCTTTCCCACTATGAAATTTGGAAGATTCAATTCCTCCAATCTTGACTCAAGAGGACTCATATGAGGAATAAACTACTCTTGCACATTCCCCTTCTTGGCAAAAGAGCCTCCTAATGTTGGAAAGTGAATGATGGGGTAGAGAAATTAACAAATTCCATGGGATCCTCATTACAAAAATATTCATCCAAATCTAACAAAGAATCATCTCCTTTGTTGTCTTCTCCGTCACGGGATTTCTCCTCCTTCCATGATGGCCTCTGAAACTACAACTTCTACATCATGTGTGACTTCATCCTCAAACATAAATTTTGAAATTTCAAACATATCCCTGGAATTAAAATCTAGAGAGGATGAAGTGAGAGATAGGCTTGAATTTTCTTGCATAGCTTGCCTTGTGTTTGAGTTCTCTAAATTTGATTTTCTCTCCTTCGTGGCATGAGGCTCCTATTTTTTTATTTAGATTTGATTTTTTCTTCCCCGCTAATTTTTACAGCTGGTGATAGATCTACAATCTTTGAAAAAAATTCTCTCATGGACACTACACTACGAACACATCGATTTCTGATCCTCTTCAACTTGTCCTTGTTTTGTTTCTACTACTACAACTTCGCTTTCATCACCTGTTCTCCAACCTTGGTCTCCTCCGAAGGCTTAACCAGCAAGTTTATTTTTTCCATCCCATACTTTGAGGCCTAGTTCCTTAAGAACTTTATCATTTCTTCTCTGTTGGGATCTTCTCCTGCTACTCATCTTCTCTAGTTTGTTTAGTTTCCTTCCCACATGAATTAGGGAAAGAAAGAGGAGAGGTGGGTTGGGTCTAAACTAATATTTTATTGTTTTTGATGGAGGGAAATATGTTACATTTTAATCATGTGGAGGGGAATTGGGTTTGGGAAATGGTAGAGAAATTGAGGTGAGGTGAGAGAGTAGAAGATGAATAAGTGGGTTTCACACTAGTAGTAGCATGTGAGAAGCTTGAAAATCAAGGCACTTTGGATAAGATGATGTTAATTGGGGAGTGGAGAGAGGATTGTGGGATGGAAATACAAGGGTTTCCCATTGACAAGATTGAGTAGCATTGTCTACAAAATATTATATCTCTATAATCCACTCTATGATCCTTGGAAACATCTCAACTATGAAGTCAAGCTTCTATTGTGGGCTACAATGTCGTAGAATGGGGCCCACCCATGGAAAAGGGGTCCTAAAACCAATCCTACATGCATGCATCTAAGATGTATCCCTTAATTGCACCATCTTGACATCCAATCTTGAACTCTCAGTTGTAACTCAATCTCTTCGGGCGTAGGATACCCTCCAAAATCCGCATACCCTTGATCTTGAAAATCTGCATAGTTTGGTGAATAACCAAACTAAATTGCTTCTTGTCCATAGGAATATGTATATTTATTCTCATCATAGAATAGACCTGGAGGTGGTTGATCACGACCAAAAATGAACTTTGTAAGCTTGGAGGCAAGTAGAAACTACATGGTTGTTTTCTCTGATGTGAATCACATGATGCAAATGAAGCCATGGTTGCACAAATTCATAGAATGGAAGAAAATGAAAATATTTGGAAGGAAAAATGAATGAAAATGGGTGGAAAAGAGATGATCTGCAAGAAAGAGAAGATGGGTTTTTAACTAGATGGAGTCCTCGGTTGTGCTTTGTATGTGCCTCCAAAGGTAGTGATTCTACCAAGAGCACAATGAAACTTGATGAATACCTACATACACACCTTAAACGGTCAAAAATTCTCGTAGGGTTATACCTTTCTTAGCTATGCAACCGAGTTTTGAAAACTAACTTCACTTGGAAACCTCTAAAATCCTAAAATACCACAGACTTTGAAATCCAAAATGTAGAACCTTCAAAACTCAAAACCTTTGGAACCTCCAAAGTTTGAAATGCAAAAGACTCCAAAATTTCAAAACCCAAAATCCTGAAAAGTTTGAAATTCCAAAACCGAAAAAGTACAAAATCTCAAAACCAAAATTTTGAAATGTGAAATTTTTTAAAATTAAAATGCAAAATTTTAGATTTTTAATAATACCCTTTTGATCTTCAACCTATGATTTATCATTTGTGAAACTTTGAGACTATTTTTCACATGTGAAACCCTCAAAACTGATTTTGAAACTTGACCTCATGAAGAGAACCTCCGAAATCCAAAATTTGTAACTTTCAAATCAATAGAAAGGGAAACTCGATACCCCAAATCTCTTGAAATTGGCTTCACAAAGGATTGATCTTGTGATGGGACACCTATAAAATGAAACCCTAACTTTAATTTTGTCCCACCAGGCATTCTATAACTATTGTGGAAAAATTATAGCACCCCTCGAATGGCCAAGTTGTGGATGGGGCATTCGGTGTAATTTTCAAACATGGAGTTATCTTGAAGTGTGGGACCTTGCAAATCAGATAAATCTCTAGAGAGAAGGCCATTTCCTCTTCCTAATCCTACCTACCACAACTACTCCTAATGTAATAAAATACCTATCTAAACCTATTCTAACATTCCAAGGAGACAGGGAGAGAGATTGCATGAAATAAAACCTACACTAGAAGCGGTGATACACCAAGAAAAGGAATGTCAATCTCTTTCCTAATTGTAAAATAGTAAAATAAATGAACCTAGAGAGGGTGGTCATGCACCATAGACTAGATCACATTCAATGCATCATGGAGAGGGTAGACATCAGTACCATAGACCACAATACAACATTCACCATTCTTGTATAAGCACAAAACACCAAATTTGCAATGAACAAGAAATTTGCACAGAACAATTGATTTGCAATGAGAGGTAAGAGAGAACACTAAAATCATGTAGAGGCTAGAAAATTTAACACAGAACACAATTTTATTGCTCCTTGAAATATACATAGTACATTGCATGTAGGGAGAGGCAAGATGCCATTACAATTTTTTTGGAGGAAGGCTTGAAGCCCCAAATCTGAGAAGAAGAGGGGTGCATGAAGAGAAAGAGCAACCAATCCCTTGTAATGTTGCAAACACTTTACATTTATAGGAAGAAATCCTAAGAGAGAGAGAGAAGAAACCTAAAATATTCCTCAACCACCCCCCAAAATTCATCATGACACCTGCAACTAGAATGGGGAAGCCTGCAAAACCCATATCTTCATGTACTTTTCCTTATTGGAGAAGAAAGCTTTTTGATACCCTTATTAACTACACCCGCACCTACCTTGGCACTATTTACTTTTCATATATTTTCACAGTTAAGAACCTTTAAAATCCCATTTCTAATGTCTCCAAATTGTATATCTTCTCACGATGACTATGATGTTGCATTAAACTAATAATATAGGTAGAAGTTATGCCCTTTTGACTGAAAGGGGCGCTTTTGCATCCTTGGTGCTTTGCATTGGTTTTACATGACGAGCATCTTGTCGAGCTGCTTAGCAAGCTGGGTGGGTGAGCTTCATATTATATGTTCATGACAGGCCTTTTCTTACCACTTTCCCCATTCTCGTGTGTAATGGGCGAGCCACCTTCTATTCTCCCACTTTCGATGTTTAATGAGCTCTTTCCTCACATTCTTTCACAATGTTATTTGCCTCATGAATTCATTCCCCACATCTTGCATTGAGTGGGCCTTGAAACATTTTGTTTCACATTCTTAAAGTGTCAATTAATTTGGCTTACCATTGCCGATGAATCTCTAAAAGCGCCCCACGTTATCCTTCCCATCGAATCGGCACATATTTTTCACCTTCCTCCACGTGGTCAATGTTTACAAGATTTGTTCACATTCGGATCATCTTGGTCACCGAGCCCACCAACTTCCTAACACCTTTCACTACTATTGAGCTCACCATTTGACTGAGTGAATTACAGACATCTCTCGATCAGAATTTTGAGCATTTAGGCCTCTATGGGCTCATTTTTATTCATCAAACCGAGCCAAAATACTCAAGTGCCAAAATCCTGAAGTCTAAAATTTGAACTTTGGGTTTTTGAAATTTCTCATTCTTTGATAGTACTATTCACTTGAAAATCTCAGAAAAACTTCACAATTCTGAAATCTTGAGCTTCAAATTTCAGAGTTGACTCAGAAGTCGGCTCATTGTTTTCATGTAAACATTCTGCATTCTTCAAAAGCATTCCCTCCTAAACTCAAAAATTGGCTCACCCATCACTTTTCCTCGACTTCGTGTCGAGCTCATCCATCGGCATTAGCCATTGCATTATCCAAAGATTCATATGTTTGTCATGTTTTAATATAGTTGAAAACTACATTCTATTTTGGACTATGTTTTACCGTGATTATCTTGCTTGAGTGTTTTGTGGAAGCTTGTTGTTGCCATGAGTTGGATCACATATTTTATTTCTTTTTGGTTGGGGCTCAGGGGAAAATGAAGAAGGATGGCTTCTCCTCTTCATTGGATGTCTTGGTTGGGTGGAGAGCATCCTTTCCCTACTTTTGTTGTGATCAAATTGGAAGAATGAGAAATATGCATGTTGTTGTTCTAGAGCTGAGATAAAGACAATTTGAAAATCCCTTGTGAAATTAAATATTATTTTAGCCCCTTCCCCACTTGAAGTGGATGATTTGTGTATTCATTATAATGGAAAGATACCTTGTATTGGAAATTAATGTGGAAATTTGAAATGTAAAAGAGTTATACTCTGTATTCTATTTTGGAAAGAATGACACGTGTTTTGTATGTTGTATTTTGAAATCAAATGGAAAGGAGGTTGTAAGAGTTTCATTAGAATTAATGTAAGTGTTTTCCTTGTTCATATGATATTCTTCAATTGGAAATCTATATTTAATATGTTCTATGAAATCCTGTTTGGAAAAGAGGAAAAGTGAAACACGTGAGAAGAAAATGTAATATTTTTCCTTATTTATATATATATGATTTTGGAAGGAATAAAAGAAGTATGTTACAAAGTTTTCTTTTGGAATCAATAAATGATGTATCACCTTTCTCAAAGTACACAGTGGCATTGAATATGATCTTTTAAATGTAATTGAAATCCCTATTTGAAAGAAAGAAATGCGTATAAAGGAAATGTAATACTCTTCCTTTGAAATATGTAAAAATTTTGGAAATCGAGATGTATTATAGTTTTTGAATTAGTTTAATTAAATCAAATGAATGCATTATATTAGGTTTGGAACACATTATAATACTTGGAAGAAGAAAATGGCAAATAGACCTTTTTTAAAATTTGAACTTTGTCCTGTTTTTTCCAATTGACAATTATTTAATCCTAAATGCTCAGATCGAATCTGCAACAAAGGAATAACAAATGAAACATTAATTTGGGCATAATAAGATCTAACCGAATTCATCTAGACTTTAACACTTAAGGAAATTCTTATAAAACTTAGCAAAATCGGGCTCAAACCATTTTGCAATCGTGTTCTTGTGAAAAGAAATGTAAATGTTCAAATTACAAATCAATCAGACAAATTGAATCTTGAAATCTCTCTTAAATACACCTAAGAACAATTTTCCATGTCTATTTGACATGTTGAGAGAGGGACAAGAACAAATTGAACAAATTTAACAAGTTAAAATTTACCAATTTGCACTCTAAAAGCCTCGCATGTCATTTTCTTGATATTGACCCCTAAAAATTTATCAAAATCTGAAATTAATGATCTCTAAGTAAAGATAACATCGAGATATTTCCAGAAAGTCCTCATTTTCCCAAAACCAAGCTCTTTTTCAAAATCTATTCCCTTCAAGTTTTTCTTCCTTGGCGTAAAAAAAAAATTTGGGAAAAATTTCCTTAGCAGCTCCTACGGGCCCAAATTTTTCCCTTAATTTTAGGAAAAATTTTGGGAAATTTTTCTAATTTTCCCCACCGCTTCCGACCCGCAAACAATCGAATCTTCCACATGGCACCACGAGGCATCGGCGGGGTGGCAGATCTCTTTTAAATTTAGCGCTCCCCGAGAAAATTTTTGGAAAATTTTCCAAATTTTCCCGCGCCCGCTGGTCCGCAACCAACAAGGAGCTACCATGTGGCATCGTGAGGTTCCGTAAGAGATGCGGGTAAATATTGTCGACACTAAAATTTTCCTCCATAATTTCTATTTCATTAATGTATGTATTAGGAATAGGATGTTGTTAAGTATAATTAGTAGTAGCGTCCGATAGAAGATAACGGCGCCATCAGTACGGTGCCGCCAATAATGTGGAGTACGGTAATAAATCAAAGTACAATAGGAATGTTGTAAAAAGTAAATATTTGTCGTAAGTGGTTCGATAATGTTAAAATGTCAAAGTTTGGGTAATTAGAGAAGTAGGGTCTACATGATTAGGAATTAGAAATATTATATTGGTAATAAAGACAAGGAGTGAGGTCATAAATATTTTGTGTATTTTATTTGTAAAAAGTCTAAAAATGTGGAACCCATGTAAAATGATAAGGTTTATCTTATCTTAACAGATAAGCCTACATGTATAGATAAGAGTTAAGGTATGGAATATGATTCGTCAGAGTGGATTTCTTATCCTATCTTAGAGATAAGATGGATAAGCTTAGAAGTTCTATAAATAGAGAGGCTACCCCCCTCATTTAGCATAGAAAGAAGTAGTGAGAAATATTGTAGGAAGTGTGCAAAGGAAGCCATCAGTTAAAGGTGTGTTGAAGAAGCCATCAAGAGGTGTAATTGTAAAGTTTCTCCCATAGTCTTGTTGAAGTACCTCATGGGTGAGATTGTAACAATTTCATGTTAATATTATAATTTACTTTGATATTTCAGATTTGTCATCATTCCGTCTTATCATAGTCGATGGTATTCTTGTGTTTGGTTGTTGTTTTGTTTCAGATTACATCCACCAAACTAAAGGCATGCATTAGTAAATAATCATAGCACGAGGAGTTCCCGGTGAAGAATTATCATAGTGCCGGATTGGTGATGACATTTTGGTTCCGTTGCCGGGACCATTCCTCGTTGGTGGATTTTCTGGAGAGATATTCCCACTTAGGCAAAAATTAATTGGAGGGTAACCTTGTTTTTACTGTGCATAGTAGTTACCATGGTAAAGTCATTTTTACCGTGAATAGTAGTTACCATGTTAAAGTCATTTTTGCCATGAATAGTAGTTACCCTGGTAAAGTCCTTTTTGCTGGGAATAGTAATTACCGCAGTAAAGTCACTTTTTACCGTGAATAGTATTTACCGCAGTAACTTCACTTTTTACCGTGAATAGTGTTTACCACAGTAAAGTCAGTTTTTACCGTAGTAAGTCAAGTTTTACCATAGTTTACCGTGGTCATTTCTATTTTACTGTAGAAAGGTGTAAAGTCACTTTCTAGTATAGTGATTCCAATTATTTGTGCACATAAGTCTTGTTAATTGTACTTGTGGGTTGGTATTTCACGGTGGTTACTTTTGAAAATGGGAAAGATTCCTATTTTTTTAGCTCAATCTAATGAAGATGTTTCTTCTTTCATTCAAGAGTTTAAGCGATCTTGTATTTGTAATGGCCTTATAAGAAGGGAACAATGGACTGAATTTTTCCTACCTTTTGGATGGTTCCACACTTAGGTGGTTTGAAACACTAGGTAATAATGTGAAAAATTCATGGGATTTATTAACCGAAAGTTTTCTTGAAGAATTTGGTGAACAACAAAATATGCAGATCTCATGATCGAGATCACAAAGCTATCCCAAGGAGAGAAGGAGAAGATAAGGGATTATCATGCTCGTGTTCTAGAGCTAAGGAGGAAGCTCAATGCCCAGATCTGGAAGGAAGGACTAGCGGATGGGTTGATGAATGGCATGGATAATCTCCTCTGTAAGCACTTCATTCTTGGGATGAAGCCAGAGATCAGACAACGAGTGAAGTATGACCACCCAGCTACCATTGAACAAGCAAAGGAGATTGCAAGAAGGCAAGAAGAAAGCATGGAAGAGGAGCCCAAAGAAATTGTTGTTAAAGTAGAGCCTACACCAGCACCTTTGGTCCAGAATCCACAACCACTCCCGGTGAGCACAAATATTTCTCCTAGTACATCTACTGAGTATGAAGATCTAGCTTAGGAAGATGGGCCAGTTAACTATTAATCTTCTTCAAGGAAAGGAATTTAGTTCTCAGGGAGGAGATAGAGGTCCAAAAAGAAATATTTCTGAAGTTGTTTGTTATGGTTGTTATAAAAAGGGTCATTATAAGTATAATTGTCCAGATAGAGCTTCTACATCTGGTAAAGGAGATAATGATAAAGGAAAAGCACCTGTGAATTCTTTTGATGTAATATATAAGATCGAAATAATGAAGTAGATGTGTTTGTAACAAAAAGAAAGAAAGAAAAAGATAATCAAGATGGAAATGATCCTAAGAAGATGAAAGAAGAAACTAGTAAGAAACATAGGAGAAGAAAGTTGGGTGTGCAGGATTTTCTGATTTCACAGGGGCAAGGACCATACTCCATCTTGGAAGATCTGTCCAAAAGGCCTGCAAATATTACATATGGTCAACTCTTGGCTATGTCTTCTGAGAAGAGGCGGGAGTTGCGAGGTGGACTCAATGCTCGAAGAAGGAAGGAGGTTGAGGTCCCTATTTTGGAGGCAGAGGCAGATCCCTATGCTCCACAAGCTGAGGTATTATGTAATGGTATTTCAATTCATGATGTCTTAGTTGATGGAGGTGCTGCAGTTAATGTAATGACCGAGTCTGTAATGAATATGTTGGGTTTAAAAATTGATCGCCCTTCAACACTTATGTTAAGGTCATTAAATAAGGGAAAACTAAACCGTAGGTGTAGTTTCAAATGTGGCAATATCTGTTATGGGTGTTGTATGTGTGATAGACTTTCGTGTGATGAAAAATGGTACTTGTTGTGTACCCAATGCTCTTTGGGGAAGACCATGGCTAAGGAGAGTTCATGCAAGAAACTACTGGAATGAAGGTTTCATGACACTTGGACGTGGTAGAGAGAGGGTGATGATAAATATGATCCTCGACATCATAAGGCGAACTCCGTGGATTCAAGTGATGAAACTGATGATTGGACATCCTCTGATTACTCTAGTACCAGTGAAGTGGACACTGAAGATGAAGAAAGTGAGGTGGATGTTTCAGTCATGGATATCCTTCCAGTCACACCAACTCATGACCCCATAAAATTATCTGAAGAAGAAGTTGATGATCGTCTCCAACAAATAAAGATTGGTGATGCTGTGATGGAGAGTGAGAAGGAATCCTACCTCCAGCTCTTTTGAAGGTACATACACCTATTCACTTTTGATTACAAGGAACTCCGCCAAGTAAGTTGGGTAGAACATTCTATTGAGCTGGTAGATGGTGCTAAGCCCATAAAGCAAATGCCATATAGAATGAATCCTAATTTTTCCAAGACTGTAAAAGAAGAAATAGATAAGTTGCTTGATGCAGGATTCATATTTGTCATGTGGAGAATTCGAATGGGTTTCCCCATTGTGATCTCAATAAAAAAAATGGGAAGCTACGCATTTGTGTTGATTACAGGAAGCTCAATAAGGCAACAAAGAAGGATCATTACCCTCTTCCATTTTCGATCGGATCTTGGACGAAGTAGTAGGCTGAGTGTTATAGTTTTGCTTGATGGATATAGCAAGCTACAACCAAGTTCGTATAGCAGAGAAAGATCAGTGAAGACCACGCTCACCACTCCTTGGGGAACGCTTGCTTATAGAGTTATGCCTTTTGGGTTGTGTAATGCTCCAAAGAACATTCCAAATTTGATGAATAGGGTGTTCGAACCCTACATCGGGACCTTCATTAGAGTATTTCGGATGATTTTTGCATCTATGGGAGTAAGTTGGACCACCGCACTAAATGGAGACAACATTTCAAAGGTTAGATGAAGCACAAGCCTCACTAAACCCTACAAAGTGTGTCTTTGGATGTTCTAAAGGTGTTTTGTTAGGGCATGTTGTATCCAGAGATGGTATTGGTACTCGATCCCGATAAAGTTTCAAAATCAAAGATTTACCATTTCCTATAAATAGAAGTAAGTTGAGATCATTTTTAGGCCATGTGGGTTACTATATAGAAGGTTCATCAAGAATTTCTCAAAGATTGCATGACCACTAACCCAGCTTCTTGAAGAAGGATGTTGCTTATGAACCAGGAAACAAGGCGCATGAAGCTTTTGGACAACTGAAGGAAGCCCTGGTGTCTTCACCTATTTTGAAGAATCCAGATTGGAGCAAGCCATTCATTGTGTACATTGATGCCTCAGATGCAGCACTAGGTAGTACTTTGAGCCAAAAGGATGAAAATGGGAATGAACATCCAATTTACTTTGGGAGCAGACAAATGAGCAGTGCTGAGGTAAACTATACTGTAACTGAAAAAGAGGCTCTGGCTATCATTTTTGCTGTAAAGAAGTTTAGAAATTACTTGCTAGGGCAGAAATTTATAGTTGTAACGGATCATCAGGCTCTGAAATATATTGTCAATAAGCCTAACCCATCAGGGAGGATAGCAAGATGGATAATTTTGCTACAAGAATTTGAATTTGATATTATAGATAGGCCAGGAAAGAAGCATGTCAATGCAGATGCACTCTCTCGAGCCTATGATGGTTTAGGATCATCTTGTGATGATGATGATTTTCCCGATGCAAAGATTGTTCTCCTTGACACAATCCCTAGTGAATACATAGATATTTGGAATTATCTCAATGAATTCAAGTTTCCCGATGGTGCCAATGCAAAGACTAAGAGAAAGATTACTCAAGCCGCCGTCCATATTCTATTCTACATGGAGCATTATTTCGAATAGGACACGATGGACAAGACAAGAGGGCAAAATTGGACGTGATCAAGGAAAGGAGCTGCTAGAAGAATTCCACAATGGTACATGTGGAGAGCACTTCTCTGACAACTTACACAGCAAGAAGGATCTTGGATGCAGTTATCACCGCCCACTCTTTTTAAAGATTTTTATAATTATTGTAAGACATGTGATATTTGTCAAACACATGGTAACCGTAAGACTTCATCAGCTCCATTATGTCCTATTCTTCCCTTGGTCCCTTTGAAAAGTGGGGAATAGACATTGTAGGTCCACTTCCAACTACATCACGCCAAAATAAGTATATTGTAGTTTCCACAGATTACTTAACCAAGTGGGTTGAAGCTAGGCCATTGAAAACAACTTCCATGGATGAAGTGGCAAGGTTCATGTATGAACGCATTGTCACCAGATTTGGTTGCCCATTAGAAATTGTAACAGATCAAGGAAGCCACTTCATTAATGAGGTGGTAGAAGCCCTAGTCAATAAGTTTTCTATTAAGCACAGGAAGGCAACAACATACAAGCCAAGCACAAATGGACAGGTGGAACGAACAAATTTTGTGTTGTGTCAAATTCTAGCAAAAGATGCAGCCTTGCAGGTACATAAATGGGATAAAAGGATTCATGCAACATTGTGGGCATATAGGGCAACATCAAAGTCAGCAACAGGATACTCCCCATTTCAGTTGGCCTATGGCATTGATCTAGTTCTTCCTATTGAGTTTGATATTCCCACTGTGAGAGTTATGAAAAATGAAAGGATGGATGAAAGTGATTCAGTAAAAGAAAGGTTGGTACATCTTCATTTACTGGAGGAAATGAGAGAAATAGCAAAGGATACAAGCCATAAGAAGAAAATGAAGCAGAAGGAATACTTTGATCAAAAGATCCGTTGGTCTCCATTTCATGTGAATGACTTGGTTCTAGTATATGATTCCAGATACAAAAAAAGAAGACAGAGAAAATTTCTTCCAAAATGGATGGGGCCCTACAAAATAGCAGCTGTGCATGAAAATGGTACGTACCGACTGGAGGAATTGGATGGCACTCCCATTACGAAATGGGTCAACCACGACAAGTTGAAGATTTTCCAAGCACCAGAATAGTCTACTTCGAGGACGGAGTAGAAGCTAGGAAGGGGGAAGATGTCGACACTAAAATTTTCCTCCATAATTTCTATTTCATTAATGTATGTATTAGGAATAGGATGTTGTTAAGTGTAATTAGTAGTAGTGTCCGATAGAAGATAACGGCGCCGTCAGTATGGTGCCGCCAATAATGTGGAGTACGGTAACAATCAAAGTACAATAGGAATGTTGTAAAAAGTAAATATTTGTCGTAAGTGGTCCGGTAATGTTAAAATGTCAAAGTTTGGGTAATTAGAGAAGTAGGGTCTACATGATTAGGAATTAAAAATATTATATTGGTAATAAAGACAAGGAGTGAGGTCATAAATATTTTGTGTATTTTATTTGTAAAAAGTCTAAAAATGTGGAACCCATGTAAAATGATAAGGTTTATCTTATCTTAACAGATAAGCCTACATGTACAGATAAGAGTTAAGGTATGGAATATGATTCATCAGAGTGGATTTCTTATCCTATCTTAGAGATAAGATGGATAAGCCTGAAGTTTTATAAATAGAGAGGCTACCCCCTCATTTAGCGTAGAAAGAAGTAGTGAGAAATATTGTAGGAAGTGTGCAAAGGAAGCCATCGAGCTAAAGGTGTGTTGAAGAAGCCATCAAGAGGTGTAATTGTAAAGTTTCTCCCATAGTCTTGTTGAAGTACCTCATGGGTGAGATTGTAACAATTTCATGTTAATATTATAATTTACTTTGATATTTCAGATTTCTCATCATTCCGTCTTATCATAGTCGATGGTATTCTTGTATTTGGTTGTTGTTTTGTTTCCAGATTACATCCACTAAACTAAAGGCATGTGCATTAGTAAATAATCATAGCATGAGGAGTTCTCGGTGAAGAATTATCATAGTGTCGGATTGGTGATGACAATACTACCCTATTATCCCTTTGGGGCATTAAACTAATTTTCTCCCCGCCACCCCGCCTTCCCTGCGTTGGCTTAGGAGATGCCACGTGTCCTTTGTGGACTTGGGAGCGCGGCACAAAATTGGCTTTTGCCCCGCACGGGAAGAATTTTCAAAATGTCTTCCGCCACCTTGCTCTCCCCCCAGTTGATTTGGGAGGCACCACGTGTCCCTTGTGGACTTATGGACCCATTGTGTGCGAGCAAAAAGTTATGTTTTTGCTCGCTTGGGAAAATTTGCAAAGGTCTCCCAACCCATAACTCAAAAAATATGAGGAGTTAGGAGGACTTCTTCATATAAATGGAAAGGTGAGGAAATTTCCTATCCAATGGGAATAATTTACGAAAATTTTGAATGCATTAATTTTGAGAAAAATCAAGTTGAACCTTTAAGCCTATTAGAGAGTTGGTGAGGAATTACCCTCCGAACCTTATTGTACCTTCTAAGCCTAAATTCTAGACATTATGACCTCTAATAATTGTTAATAAAGAAAAAGTATGTTCTAGTGAATCATAATTGTTCTAGAACTTTTTAGTGATAGTTGTTGTCTTATAACCCTGGTTGTAGACTCTTTAAAAATATATATTCTATAATTTTCTTAACTAATCCTAGGTTGTTCTTATGTCTCAAGTGCGCTGCTTTTAGTGGGCGTTACATTTATGGTGTGATACATGTCATGCTAATGGCACAAATGGAACTACCGTAGAGATTATCTATTGTAGTTCCTAAACACTTTGCCTTCTTTACCTTCATTTGTTGTTAAATTTGATCGATATACTAGCCCTCCTTGGGATCCCAAAAATCCTTCCCATATTCCAATCATGCCATTACTAGGGGAATTTGTAGGAAATTATGGCTAAAATGGATTATTATTTATATATCCAAAAGTCTCAAGTCCTTACTCTATAAATGAAAGACCAAGAGTTACTTTAACTGCAATATCTAGAGTCCCTTCCTTGAAGGATATTTGTATTTCCCCACCTTTCTCTTTTGACCGTTACTTTAAAATTTCCAGAACCCTCTCTTGTAAGCTCATAAAAAAAGAACTACACCTTCATTCTCTTCCTCCCTTCTCTCCATCTTAATCCCCTTCTCATTTCCCTTTCCTACACTTACGACCGTCACTACTCCTCTCCCTCTGGCACTCCCTACTCTTATGTACTATTTCTACCCATGTTTGCATATATTTATATTTGCTTCTCTTGTAATATATTATTCATATGACATTCCAAGTTTCTATCTTCTGCTTCTTCTCCTACTTCCTCTTTTATCTTTCTTTCAATCCTTTCTTACATTGTCTCTATTTCCCCCTTTTGGCATTCACATAGCCTTTGCTCATGTGTAATTGCTAGTCTTATGGCCGCTAAACATATTAGTAGGATTCAAGACACAATTTATAGGAAACAAAAGTAGTAAAATGAGGATTACTTAAATAAATATGGCCCAAATCCCAAAGTTACCATTGAAATTCCATAATCAACAATGTGAAATGTCTACTAACGTTACATTCCTCCTCTCTCAATGAAAAGAATACGTAAACTAAGTACTTATAACAAGTAACAAGGCTCCTCAACAAATTTTAATTATGTGCATGTATCAAAGTTTTAGAATTGTATGTGTATTGTTATTACATTAAATAAAGAATTTTATGTGTTTTATTGAAAATGTAATATGTTTATACTCTACAAGTTTTATTATAAAAGATGATAATTTTGTTGAATTTTTTATTTAATAAAGACTAGGTGTCTTGATTTCTCAGTATTATTTTTAAAAATATTTATATGCATTTGGGATTTGTAATATTCATGATTTCTTGTTGGATTTAATTTTAAAACTACTATCAGGGCACTCCAAATGTAGCCATGCATGCTAATCTTTATTCATAGGGAATTAGGTGATTGTCATATTATTAGTGTATTTATGTAAATATTATTAATTTATTAGTACACAATTAGTTAAGTACTATTATTGATTTATTTATATGAGCCTATATTATAAAATTTTGGAAAAATGAATATTCATTTATAAAAATTAATTATCATATTCCCAATGTTTTCAAAACCTGTTATTTTCCTAGGACTTGCAATGAATAGAATATATCATTATCCTCATGAATCATTGACATTGTTTCACCAAATATAGATAAGAGGTGTCCAATCTGATCAGTTCACCTTTGTTAACACACTACTAGCTTGTGCAAAATATGGAGCTTCAAAATAGGGTGTGGGCATCTCCTAAACATTATGGAGAAGGGACTTTTAACATATGTTTTATAAGCACACCCACCAAAGATACCTAATTATATAGATATAGAATATATATCATGTATTTGAATGTGAATGAAATCAGAGACATGAGAGTGGGATGTTATGTGAGCTTATTGCTTTGCCATGTCAATCAGAAAGAGCCTTGTAAGGCCTTTTTCCTTTGAATTAAATGCACACTATTCTTAAAATAGTTGTCAATCGATTTGTAATTCTTTGTATATGCATAGTTTTGTAAGCTTGGGATTTTTTTGAATTGAGGTTGGTCTGGGTTTTATATATTATTTAGCTCATAGGTTCTCGCTGAAATCGAAATATCTAATCTATTTAATAAAAATATGACATGGGTAGATAATTCATTATTATTTCTTGGTCTCTCTCTTATCATGTAGATCGACGTTTCCTCTCATAAGATCCTTAGGACAATTATCTTCGGGATTTGGATGTTGTGGGAATCTATCATTATTTTGGGTGGTATATTTAATAAGTATACATCATTGTATTTGTAACAAGAAAATAAATGTGGAAGCACATGAATTGTTTGAGAAAATTCCTAAAAATATGTGGTCTTATGGATTGCAATGATTGTGAGATATGGAAAAAAATTGGGTTGTTTAAAATTCCTCAAAACTTTCTAGTAAATATAATTGCTAGGTGTAAATCAAAAGTCCATAACTTTTGTGAACATCCTCTCAGCATCTACCAAAATGGGATATTTTGAATAGGGTATTTTTCTCCTCCTCAAGAGCCAACATCTGTTTGTGTTATGAAATGCATGGAAACACCTAAATATGATAGAAGTGGAGTGTTTGTTTTTGCGTCTTAAGGTTTTAGTGGAATCTCATATTGTCTATTGAAAAACCAATAAATGGAAAACAAAAAGCCGCAAAAAATAACTTTCGAGTATGGCCATAATAGGTTTAGTCAAATATTCAAAAGATAAAATAAAAGTGAAGCCTTAAAATGTAGGGGCAACTTCCATGGAGAGGGTACTCTCGTGCAACATAGACGGTGTCCAACCTAACCAATTTATCTTTACAACGATACTTCAAAAACTTGTGCCAAAATAACAACTTTTGAACAGGGTATGCATATCCATGAAATCATAATGAAAAGGGGTTTTCGTAAAGTTTATTTTTCTTAGTAGACATGTATACAAAATGTGGAAGCATACACAAGGTGTGTCAAGTGTTTAACAATATTATTATGGGATTTTAGGTATATGATGTTAGCTAAAATAGCCCACTTGAGACCCAAGACCAACCTAGGATTAGTTAGGAAAATTTAAGAATAATATATATATATATATATATATATATAAAGAGTCTACAATGAGGTTACAAGACAACATTTGTCACTAGTAGGTTCCAGTATCAATTCGATCTACTAGAATATAATTTTATTTTGTTAACAATTATTAGAGGTCACAAGGTCCAAAATTTAGGGTTAGAAGGTTCAATTAGGTTAAGAGGGTAATTCCTCACCATACCCACTCTCTAATAGGACTTAAAGATTCAACTTGATTTTTCTCAAAATTAACGCATTCAAAATTTCCCTAAACCATTCCTATTATTGGATAGGAAATTTATTCACCTTTCTAGTGATATAAAGAAGTCCACCGAACTCCCTATGTAGTGCCCACTTCCTTCGACACTTTTGATATTGATCATGATACTGCTGACTATATTATGGACATTATTATAGTTTTGATTTAGTATGGTGTTAGATGTCATATCATGGATTATTGTTGACTCTGATTCATATATGATGCATGATGATTGTTAGAGACATTTTATATAGATGTTGACATGCTTTTGGACATGGTTATATATATATTTATGGATGTTGTTAGGACATGTGATATTTGGATATATTGAGTAGACCGAGAAAATTGAATTTAAAATTGATGATTATATAGTTGCTAATGAAATTGTAAGTGATATTGTTGATTGTCTGGATGTTGTTGTGATTCATATATATCTAGATGATTTTGGAATTTTAATTATATTTATATTATTTAGGAGGTTCTGTTATGGCCACGAGGCTGAATGAGGTATTTGTGTTTTGCAGGTTAAAAATATCACAACAAACATCTGGGATTGGAGACGAACCACATTGGAATTCTAGATGAATTCAAGAAGGTCACCATGGAAAATGTATTTGTTTGTGTGTGTATTTTGTATTAAGGATTCCCATGGGGATTACCTTTAAATGGCCACCTTAGTGGTGATCCTTATAATGCAAACATGTGATATCAGGATAAAAAGGAATATTTTAATTAAGAAAACTCGTAAAGGAATGTGCTAGGAAAAAATGAAACTACAACTTTTGACTTAAATAGTAGAGTTATAAAATAAGTAAGATTTATGTGTATTGAGTGCAATGTATAGTTGAACCTTTAGTTCTATTGCCTACCTAAAATTGTGAAACACATGGTGGATAGTAATGATTTCTAGTTGCTTAGTACTTCTTGTTCATAGATGTATGTGCCTTTCTTGTGAGAGTTTTGGGTCATCATACCCTTATCATCCCGTGAGTCTCGGCGAATGTGAGTTGTGGTCCTTTTGGATTAAGACTTATTTGTTGTTTGAGAAGCAACCTCCTTGTGTGTTGTCTTGTCCTTAGAGACCTAAGTTATTGTAATTTTAGGGCAACATATGTTAAAGATATAAATTAACTTCGGAATTCGCCTCTTTTCTTCATATTTTCTTGGGTCACCTTGTTGTTTTTGCCCCTTTTCCATTAGGATGGAAAGTGCAAGCTGATGTTATTCACTTTTGATATGATGCACCCTTGGATTGTAATTGGACCTTGTGTTACTTATTCTTCTCCCTAGCTTTTATTACCATGAAAAGTTAATTGTACCCTCTCTATTTATAAAAGTGTTTTCCTGGAATAGTTCCTTGATTTTAAATGTTTCGTTGATTTAGGTGTCCTTGTTTATTCACCTCATCCTGTGTGATCCTCAAATTGTGGGACCTTGAGTAGACTTGTTCCTTGTGAAAATTTGGTCATAGTTTATTTTTGCTAGCCTTGTCTAGACAATGAACCTTGAAATCATGGCTTAAACATGTAGAAACCTTAACTTTTATTAATGTAGTATGTTGTATTCCTTGGGAAACTATGTGGTCATTCTCAAACTCATGGAATTCTCCTTATTATTCCTCTACTTGGTGGTTACTCTTAAGACTCTTTTGAACTCTTCATGTTATATTTTTATGTGTGGTATCTTGGTTGATAGCGTAAATTTACTCTCTAGATTTAAGTGTTTGTAGCCTTGCATGCAGAAAGTTTAGAACTCATCCCTTACAATCTCCCTTCTTCTTGTTGAATTGCATTGGACCAAACTTAGGTTCTGTAGACCCACACTTGTTTGAAGCAAGCAATCCCATAATGGAGTGATCCTTTTTCTATTGCATTTGTTCCTATCTCTCTTTCTAGTGACTTCTAGGAGGAATTCGAGTCTAAGGGGAGGGGGATGTAGTGCCCACTTCCCTTCGACAATTTTGATATTGATCATGATATTGCTGACTATATTATGGACATTATTATAGTTTTGATTTAGTATGGTGTTAGATGTCAGATCATGGATTATTGTTGACTTTGATTCATATATGATGCATGATGATTGTTAGAGACATTTTATATAGATGTTGACATACTATTGGACAGGGTTATATATATATATATATATATATATATATGGATGCTATTAGGACATGTGATATTTGGATATATTGAGTAGACCAAGAAAATTGAATTTAAAATTGATGATTATATAGTTGCTGATGAAATTGTAAGTGATATTTTCGATTGTCCTGGATGTTGTTCTCGATTCATATATCTCTAGATGATTTTGGAATTTTAATTATATTTATATTATTTAGGACGTTCGATATGGCCATGAGGCTAAAGGAGGTATTTGTGTTTTGTAGGTTAAAATATCACAACAAATATCAGGGGATTGGAGACCAACCACATTAAAATTCTAGATGAATTCAACAAGGTCACCATGGCAACTCGTATTTGTTTGTGTGTATTGTTTATGTTACGATTCACATGGGGGTCACCTTTAAATGTGACCAAGGGATTTTATGTTTTTCTTTTATTTGGTCCCTTTTGTTTAAATTTTTCATGTTTTTTATGTGGTGCACTTACCCTTTCATTATTTATTTAATGTGGTGTTAATATTGTGAGTAATCATATTGTTTAGTTAATTAATTAAAAGATGTCATAAGAATGTAATTAATAGAGTTGTTGGCCATGTTTTAAAGTGTTGTAAGAATGTGTAAGTAATGTGTAAGTGACCTTGTAAGTGATGTGTAAGTTAACTCTTGAGTGTGAAACACTCCACCTTCTTAGAAATTCGAATTTGTCCTTGGAGGCTATTTTGGAGGCTTGTGGGACAAGTTAAACTTGTCCCATACCTCTTAAATTTATTTACCAACCATACCTATGGTTGGGGAGTTGAAATTAGACTTTTATTATGCATTTTGGGAAGACTTATTGTAGGTTTTAATTGCACTTTTCTTACATGTTTTAATTTCAGTCATTGGGCTATGGGTTGGATTTGAGGGTGTAAGTAAACTACCATATTACTCACCCACTTATTTATTATGTATTGGAGAATGAAGTTGACTTTTGGGGTTGGAGTTGAGGATGTTTGATGTGGCATCCTAAATGGATCCACCTCATCCTCTTCTCTTCCCTCTTCTATAAAATTTGAATTGTTTGCCTTGTTTTGGATTGCTTCACTTTTGAGACTTCATTTTGGGTGAATGTTTCTTGATGTTTTAGAGCTCTTGCTTGGAGAATTTTTGGAATATTTTTGCATGCTTGTGCTTGGTTGTTTTGGATTTCTTGAATTGGGATAAGACTTGATGTTTTGGAACTTGGAATGACTCCATCATGGAGAGGTAGGAGCTTGGCTCTTGAAATTCTCTTCTTGTATATATGTAAATGTTCTTGTGTGAATGTTTTGGTATATATTATGGGTTGTTGTGTAGATGTCCTACGAATGGTGTAGGAGAATACTGTGGGGTTATTTTGTGGGAGGAACAAGTGGTTTTAGGGAGGTATAAGGGTGGATAAATTTGGGATTTTGGTTCCACCTTATAAAGAAATAGCTTTCCTTTCTTTACTCATTGTGGGGTGCCATAAGAGGTTGGGGAGACATAAAAATGTGACAAATAAGGAGTAATTAAGGGAGGCATAAGGGCATGATAGGGTTTTGAAATTATATTCATATATATATATATATATATATATATATATATATATATATATATATATATATATATATATAATGTGTGTGTGTGTGTGTGGTTTGTTCTCGTGGTGATACCCATTTTCCCCTTTGGGAGGCATAAGCAACATGCCCCATAGCTTCTTGCTCCTTTGGCTTGTTTGATGAAGCCTTTGTATTGTTTGTCATGTTTTAATGTAGTTGTAAACTACATTTTGTTTGAGATTGTGTTTCTTTATGAAAATAAACTACATTCATTTGAGACTGTGTTTCTTTATGAAAATGTTGCTTGTATGTTTTGTGGAAGCCTGTTGTTTCCATGAGTTGGATCACATCTTTTATTGCTTTGTGGTTGGGGATCGGGGCCAATGAAGAAGGATGGCTTCTCCTCTTCATTTGATGTCTTGGTTGGGTGGAGAGTGTTTCCTTTCCCCTACTCCTATTGTGATCAAATTGGAAGAATGAGGAGTATGCATGTTGTTGTTCTGGAGCTAAGAAAAGATAGTTTGATAGTCCCTTGTGAAATGAAATCTCATTGTAACCTTTCCCACTTGAAGTGGATGAACTTGTAAATGGTTTTAATGTAAATATGTTGTATCTTTGAATGCAAGTTGTATATTGAAATGTAAAATATTTTTACTTTGTTTTCTGCTTTTGGAAAGAATGTCAAAGAAAGATATGTGTTTTTGTATGTTGCACTTTGAAACCAAAGGGAAAGGAAGTTGTAAGAGTTCATTTAAATTAATGGAAGTGGTTTTGTCTTGTCCATATGTTGTTATTCCATTGGAAATATATGTTTAGCATTCACTATGAAATCCCTGTTTGAAAAGTGGTAAAGTGAAACACGTGAGAAGAAAATGTATTATTTTGTTCTGTATATAATATATGTTTTGGAAGGAATAAAAGAAGAAAGGTTGTAATGTTGTATTTTGGAATCAATAAAGGATTGCATTATATTTTTCAATTTGTATTGTTGTATTGAAATTGATCATCCATTGTGTTTTGAAATCTCTGTTGAAAAGAAGAATTGTGTGTGAGGAAAAATATAATGCTTTGTTCTTCAAAAAAATGTTAAGGTTGGAAATCAGAATTTGCATTTTAGCCCATAGATGGGTTGATTGAATCAACTAAATGTATTAGGCTAGGATTAGAATGAATTTCCACACTTGGGAGATGGAAAGTAATTAAATAGATCCTTTAAAAATTTTCTCTCTGTTTTATTCTTTCAAACTGGCAATTAGCTAAACAAAAATGCACAGATCAAATGTACAACAATAAAATAAAAAATTAAATGATTAAATTTAAGTATTAGGCCCTAAACAAACTCAATTAGACAAAAACTTAATTCACATACTTCAAAACCTGGAAAACCGAGTTCAAAGTTTCCACAATTGTTTTGTTGTCAAATTTGTAAATTTCGAATTGGAATTCAATCAAATAGATCTACCTCACAAACTTATCCTAATTCCTCCTAAGAACAACTCTCCATGTCTATTTGACATGTTGAGAGAGGAAGAAGATAAAATTGAATAAATCTCACAAGTTAAAATTTACTAGTTCGCACTTTGAAAGCCTCGCAGCCATTTTTTTAAATTAACCCCTTAAACTTTATCAAAATAAAAATTAATTATTTTTGTGCAAAGAGGACGTCGAGAGATTTCTAGAAAGTCCTTGTTTTCCCAAAATCGAGCTCTCTATCAAAATTTATGGCCCTCTGAATTTTTTTCTTCCTTGGTGTCAAAAAATGGGAAAATTTTCCTTGGTGGGCCCGCGGCCCGAATTTTTCCCTTAGAGCTTAGGAATTTTTTTGGGAAAATTTTATAAATTTTCCCTGCTGCCCTCTCTCGACCCATAGCCAATTAGATTTTTTTGTGTGGCACCATGAGGTGTTAGTGGTGGGACGGATCTCCTTTTAACTTAGTGCTCCCGGAAAATTTTGGGAAAATTTTCCAAATTTTCCCCACCGGCCCATGACCAATCAAGTGATGCCACGTGGCATCACAAGGCATCAGCGGTGGAGCGGGTCCCTTTTTTTCCTCTTTGTGCTTCAGAAAATTTTGGGAAAATTTTCCATGTTTTCCCGCCATCCCACAGCCCAATCTGGAGCTACCACGTGGCATCGCGAGGTGTCAGCAGAGGCACGGTCCTTGTTATCCTCTTAGCCCTTTGGGGCATTAAGAAAATTTTCTCCCCACCGCTCCACTTTCCCTACATTTTCTTAGGTGATGCCACATGTCCCTTGTGGCTTGTGGAATTGTGGGCACAATGATGGTTTTTCATCCCACGTGGGAAATTTTTCAAAATATCTCCCGCCCCGTTTCTCCTCGCGCTGTTTGAGAAGCGCCACGTGTCCCTTGTGGACTTGGGACTGTGGGTGCGTGGGTGCAATTTCAGTTTTTCACCCCACGTGGGAAATGTTCCAAAAGTCTCCCCATAGCCCGCCAACCCGCCCTTTGGGTAAATTTTCACCCGAGGCCCGCAGGCCCGCTCTTGGGGAAAATTTTCTCCCAAGACTCAAATTCGTCGGCCCATAACTCAAAAAATATGAGGAGTTAGGAGGACTTAATTATATCAATGGAAAGGTGAGGAAATTTCCTATCCAATGGGATTATTTTAGGGAATTTTTTAATTCATTAAGTGTGAGAATAATAAAATTAAAACTTTAAGCTTTGTTAGAGGGAGGGTATGATGAGGAATTTCCTCCGAACCTAATCAATCTTCTAACCCTAAATTTTGGACCTCATGACCTATAAAAGTTGTTAATAAAAAAAAAAGTATGTTCTAGTGGATAAGAATTGTTTTGTAACTTGTTAGTGATAGATGTTGCCTTATAACCCAGTTGTAGACTCTTCTTATAAAAAAATTATTCCAATATTTTCCTAACTATTCCTAGGTTGTACTTGGGTCTCAAGTGGGTTGTTTTTAGAGGGCGTTACACCTTGTATTTAAAAATTTATGGGTCGGCGGGCCTTGGGGTGAAAATTTTCCCCAAGAGTGGGCCTATAGGCCTAGGGTGTAAGGCCTCGCTAAAAACAACCCACTTGAGACCCAAGAACAACCTAGGATTAGTTAGGAAAATTATGGAATTTCTTTTTGTTTAAAAGAGTATGCAACCAGATTACAAGACAACAACTGTCACTAACAATTTTCGATCAATTCTAATCTACAAGAGAATACTTTTCTTTCACTGATAATTATTAGAGGTCACAAGGTTCAGGATTTTAGGGTTAGAAGGTTCAATTAGGGTCAAAGGGTAATTCCTCACCATACCCACTCTCTAATAGGCTTAAATATTCAACTTGGTTTTTCTCAAAATTAATGCATTCAAAATTTCCCTAAATCATTCTCATTGGATAGGAAATTTCTTCACCTTTCCATTGATATAAAGAAGTCCTCCTAACTCTTCATATTTTCCAAGTTATGGGCCGGCGGGCCTTAGGATGAAAATTTTCCCCAAGGGCGGGACTCACAGGCTGTGGAAAAAATTGCCCCAAAAGTGGGTCTCATGGGGTGGCAGGGAACTTTTGGAAATTTTACCACGTGGATCAAAACCAACCTTGCACCCGCGCCCCCATGAGTCCGCCATGGACACATGGCACCTTCTAAGCCAACGCAAGTAAAACAGAGAATGAGCGGAATATTTTGGAAAAATTCTGTGGCTGGAAATAATTCACTTTTGCGCCCATGCCCCGTGATTCTACAAGGGACACATGGCATCTCCTAAGCCAACAAAGGGAAATTAGGGTGGCGGGAGAAATAAGCTTTCGCCCAAGGAAAAAAGGGATAAATTCACCCACGCCTTCGCCGATGCCTCGTGATGCCATGTGGCGACCTCTCGATTGTCTAGGGTCGGCAGGGAAAATTTGGAAAATTTTCCCAAAATTTTTCAAATCTCAAAGGGAAAAAGGGCCCACTCCTCTTTGTGCCTTGTTGTGCCATGTGGGCAACCTTTGATTGGTCATGGTCGGAAGAGAAAATTTTGACAATTTTCCCAAAGTTTTTCGAGAGTGCTAAGTTTAAAAGGTATCCGTCCCTCCACCGATATCTCATGGTGCCATGTGGCAGCCTCTCGATTGGCTACGGGCTAGCGGGAAAATTTAGAAAATTTTCCCAAAAATTTTCCAAAGCTCCAAGGGAAAAATTCGGGCCCGTCAGGGAAATTTTTCCCAAATTTTTTTTGACGCCAAGTGAAGAAAACCTTCAGAAGGCCATAACGTTTGATAGAGAGATCAGATTTGAGAAAATGAGGACTTTATGGAAATATCTCAATGTCCTCTTTACTTAGAGATCATCAAGTTTTTGTTTTGATAAATTTTAAGGGGTCAATTTCAAGAAAACGTCATGCACGGGCTTTTTACAGGTACAAACCGTAAATTTTAACTTATAAGATTTGTTCAATTTTATCTTCTCCCTTTTTCAACATGTCAAATAGACAAGGAGAATTTTTCTTAGATGGATTTAGGAAGGATTTCAAGCTTCAATTTATCTCGATTGATTTGTAATTTGAGCATTTACATTCCTTGACAGAAGAATGATTGTAAGAGGGTGGAGCCTAATTTTGCAAGGTTTTGAAGGATTTCTCCTAAGTTTCATAGTCTAATTGAATTCATTTAGGACACACTACTTCAATTTAATCATTTAATCTATTATTTCATTGTTGCGTTGGGTTTGAACTATGCATTTAGGTAAAGTAATTACCATTTTGAAAATACATAGTAGAGATCAAATTTAAAAGGGTTTAATTGCCATTTTCTTCTTCCAAGTATTATAATGTGTTCCTATTAAAACCTAATACATTTAGTTGATTGAATTCCAACCATTCAAAAGAAAAAGAAAATACAATTATGATTTCCAACTTTACACATTTCAAAAGACAAAGTTCTCGTAATTTCCTTCATATGCATTTCCTTCTTTCAAACAGATATTTCAATTCACATTTAAACGTTCAATCTTAAAAAACAACGTAAATTGAGAAGGTAATGCAATCCTTTATTGATTCCAAAATACAACTTTACAACCTTTCTTTCATTCTTCGAGTTCATTATACATAATACAATTCTTTCACATTCTTTCAAAGGTTGAAAACAAATTTTATTTCTTTTACATTTCACTTCACAACTTTCATAAACAATACCACATCTTTCTATTACAAAACATTTACAATTTCCTCCAATGCAAGTGGGAAAGATTATAGTAAAATTTATCTCAACAAGGAATGACCGTTAAACTATCTTTTTCTCATCTCTTGATCAGCAAGTGCATATATCTCATTCTCCCACGTTGTAATCACAACAAGAGTATGGGAAAGGAAATGCTATCCACCCAACCAAGAAATCCAATGAAGAGGAGAATCCATCCTTCTTCATTGGCCCTCGAGCCCCAACCATAATGTAATAAAATATGTGATCCAACTCATGACAACATCAAAGCTTCCACAAACACACAAGTAGCACTTTTACAATAAAAACACAGTTCCAAAATATAATGTAGTTTAAAACTACATTAAAACATGACAAACAATACTAAGGCTTCATCAAGCAAGCCAAAGGAGCAAGAAACTATGGGGATGCTTCTTATGCCTCCCAAAAGGTGAAATGGGTATCACCACCTAAAGTACAAACCGTAAAAATATAGTATGTCACAGCCCTAACATTCCTTATGTCTCCCAAAATTACCCTTATTCCTCACATTTCCTTATGCCTCCCCAACCTTTTATGGCACCCTATAACGAGTAAAGAAATGTAAATGTTATTTCTTTGTAAGTCAAACCCAAATCCCAACTCCTCCACACTTATACCTCCCTAAAACACACTTGTGTCTCCCACAAATTAAACCCCATAGTATTCTCCTACACCATCCCTAGGCCATCTACCCAACAGCCCACAAACATATCAAACATTCATACATTAACATTCACATTCATACAAGAAGAGCATTTCAAGAGCCAAGTTCCTACCTCTCCATGATGGAGTTGTTCTAGGTTCCAAAACAACAAGCTTAACCCAATGCAAGCAATCCAAAACAGCCAAGCACAACCATGCAACAATCTTTCAAAACTCCTTCAAGCAAGAGCTCCCAAAACAACAAAATAATTCACCCAAGAATGAAGTCTCCCAAAATCAAGCAACCCAAAACAAGGCAAGGAATTCGAATTTTATAGAAGAGGGAAGGGAAGAGGAGGAGGTGGATCCATGTAGGATGCCACATCACACATCCTCAACCCCAACCCCCAAAGTCAACTTCATTCTCCAAAGCACAATAAATAGGTGGGTGAATAATATGACAGTTTACTTACATACTCCAAAACAAACCCACACCCCAAAGGACTGAAATTACAACATGTAAGAAAAGTGCAATTAAAACCTACAAATTACCTTCTCAAAAAGCATTATAAAAGTCAAATTTCAACTCTCCAACCATAGGTATGGTTGGTAAATAAATTTAAGAGGTATGGGACAAGTTTAACTTGTCCCACAAGCCTCCAAAATCATCCTCCAAGGAAAATTTTGAATTTCCAAGAAGGTGGAGTGTTTCTCACTCAAAAGTTAACTTACACATCACTTACACATCTCTTACAACACTTTAATTCAAGGCCAACAACTCAATTAATTACTTTCTCATGATATCTTTTAATTAATTAATATTAACAACATGCTTACCCACAATATTAATACAACATTTAATAAATAAATAAAGGGGCAAATGCATCACAAAATAAACACATGCAACCATTAAACAAAAGGGTCAAATAAATAAATACACATAACCCCTTGGTCACATTTAAAGGTGGTTCCCCCATGGGTACCCCTAACAAAACAACCACACACAAACAAAACAAGTTGCCATGGTGACCTTGTTGAATTCATCTAGAATTCCAATGTGGTTGGTCTCTAATCCCCCGATGTTTGTTGTGATATTTTAACCTACAAAACACAAATACCTCCTTTGGCCTCGTGGCCATATCAGAACATCTAAAATAATATAAATATAATTCCTGAAATCATCTAGATATATGAATCACAACAACATGAAAGCAATCTAACAATATCAACAAGTATAACATCATCCAATAATTTCCATTTCTAGGTCTCCTCACAATATCCGAATATCACATGTCCGAACAACATCCATAACATAACCATTTCAAACAGTGTATCATCATCAATATCCAAAATACCTCTAATACTCATCATGCATCGAACTGAATCAAGTCAACGATAATCCACGATCTAACATCTATCATCATACTATAATAATGTCCATAATCAAGTCCGTAATATAATCAACGATATCATGATTAGTATCAAAAAGGTGTCAAAGGGAAGTGGACACTACACATGTGGGAGAAATTTTTCCCCAAGGGCGGGTCAAGGCGGGCCGCGGGAAAATATTTCCCCCTGCGGGTCTCAGGGCCATGGGAAAAACATTTCCCAAGGGTAGGTATCTGCAAGCCACGGGAAAAAAAAAAATTCCCCACGGACGGGTTTGCAGGCCGTGGGGAGAAATATTTTCCCAAGATTGGGTCCGCGGGGCCATGGGAGACGTTTTAGAAATTTTCCTCGTGGGGTGGAAAGCCACCTTCACACCGCACTCCTGCAAGTCTACAAGTCCACAAGGGACATGTGGCACCTCTTAAGCCAACGCGGGAAAGCGAGGTGGCATGGATAAAAGAATTTTAAAGCCCAAAGGGGTCAAAAGGGGTAAAATTCACCCACGCCTCTAGCGACACCTCGTGATACCACATGGCAGCTTCCGATTGGCTATGGGGTGGCGGTGGAAATTTTCCCAAATTTTTTTGAAAACATAAAAGGCAAAAAGGAACCCACTTCCCCACCGATGCCTCGCGATGCCACGTGGCAGCCTCCGATTAGGTCTGCAGGTGGCGGGGAAAATTTAGAAAATTTTCCCAACTTTTTTTTTGAAGCGCTAATTGAAAATTCAGACATTTGCTGGTCCGCTAAGGAAAATTTTTCCTAAATTTTTTTGACAGCTTAGAATTATATATATATATTTTTCACGCCAAATGAAGAAAACTTGAAGGCCATAAATTTTAATAAAGAGCTTGGTTTAGGGAAAACAATGACTTTCTAGAAATTTCTCGACGTCCTCTTTACATAAGATTCATTAAATTTTGATTTTAATAAAGTTTAAGGAGTCAATTTTAATAAAATGATCTGCAAGTTTTACAATGCAAATCGGTAAATTTTAACTTATAAAATTTTCTCAATTTGATCTTCTTCCTCTATTAACATGTCAAGTAGACATGGAGAATTGTTCTTACATAGATTTAAGAATGATTTTAAGATTCAATTTTCTTGATTGATTTGCAATTTGAAAATCTACATCTCTTGACAAAGAAATGACCGTAAAAGGGTTGAGCCCATTTCTGCAAGGTTTGAAGGATTTTCCCTTAAGTCCTTTTTCTAATTGCATTCATTTATAGCCTAACATGCTCAATTTTAATGTTTCATTGTTATTTCTTGATTGCAGGTTCGGTCGGTTCATTTCTGGTAAAAGTTGTAGAGTTTAACGTGAAGCAGAAAAGGAAACAACAAAATTAACTCAGTGGTTATTATTTTACTTGTCTTACAAATGAATTCATTTCATGCTAGTTTCAAATAGGTTTCATTCCTTCAATCAACTAATAAAGACAAGAATGTAACTTTTATTCTTTTCAAATCATGCACTTCACAAAATAGAGTATTACATTTTCTTCATACACATTTCTTTCTTTCAAACAGAGATTACAACTCACATATAGGTGATTAAATTAAATAAAATGATGCAATTTGATGAAGGTTATGCAATCCTTTATTGATTCCAAAAGACAACTTTACAACTTCCTTATTTCATTCAGCAATTTCATCATATAGAACACAATTTCTTGCTTTTAAAAGAAACGGAGACAGAGTATGTCTCTTTCACTTTTTAATTTACACTTTCATAACCAATACAACATATTTCCACTATAAAGCATATACAAGTTCATCCACTTCAAGTGGAAAAGGTTACAATAAGATTTCATTTCACAAGGGATTGTCAAACCTGTCTTTATCTCAACTCCAAAACATCAACATGTGTATTTCTCATTCTTCCAAATTGTGCTCACAACAAGAGTAGGGAAAGGCAATGCTCTCCACACAAAGACATCCAATGAAGAGGAGAATCCATCCTTCTTCTTTGGCCTCTGAGCCCCAACCACAATGCAATAAAAGATGTGATCTAACTCATGGAAATATGGGGCTTCCACAAACACACAAGCACCATTTTCACAATAAAAACACAGTCTAAAATAGAATTTAGTTTACAACTACATTAGAGCATGACAAACATTACTGAAGCTTCATCAAGCAAGCCAAAGGAGCAAGAAAATATGGGGGATGATTCTTATGCCTCCCAAAAAAGGGAAATGGGTATCACCACCACGAATTACAAACCACCAAAAATATAGTGTATTAGAACCCGACATTCCTTATGCCTCCCAATTACCCCTTATTCCTCACATTTCCTTATGCCTCCCCAACCTCTTATGGAACCCCATAATGAGTAAAGAAATGCAAACTATTTCTTTGTAAGGTGGAACCCAAATCCTAACTCCCTCCACCCTTATACCTCCCTAAAACACACTTGTGCCTCCCACAAAATAAACCCCATAGTCTTCTCCTACACCATTCCTAGGCCATCTACCCAACAGCCCACAAACATGCCAAAACATTCACACATTAACATTTAGATTCTAAAATAAGAGCATTTCAAGAGCCAAGCTCTTACATATCCATGATGGAGTTTCCCAAGTTCCAAACAGCGCTTGTTTCCAAGCAAACAAATTCCAAAAATCCACCAAACGACACCAGCTTACAATAATCTTCAAACTTCTCCAAAAGCAAGAGCTCCCAAAACAACAAGGAATTCACCCAAGAATGAAGTCTCCCAAGTGAAGTGATAAAAGTGGAGCAACCCAAAACCAAGCTAAAGAATTCCAATTTATAGAAGAGGGAAGGGAAGAGGATGAGGTGGATCCAAGTGGGATGCCACATCACACATCCTCAACTCCAAGCACAAAATTCAACTTCATTCTCCAATGCATAATCAATAGGTGGGTGAATAATATGATAGTTTTACTTACACACTCAAACAAGCCCACACCCCATAAGGACTCAAATTAAAACATGTAAGAAGGTACAATAAAACTTACAACTTGTCTTCCCAAAATACATCATGATGCCTAATTTTGACCCCCCAACCCATAGGTATAGTTGGTATAGCAGTTTAAGAGGGTGGGACAAGTTTAACTTGTCCCACAAGCCTCAAAATTCGGCCCCTAAGGAAAATCCGAATTTCAAAGGAAATGTGGAGTGTTTCACACTCAAGTTACTTACACATCACTTACACATTTCTTACAACACTTTAATTTTATGCCAACAACTCTAATAATTACTTTCTTATGACCCAATTTGATTAATTAATTTTTAACAATATGATTACTCACATTAATTAACACACCATTTAATAAATAAGGAAAGGGATCAAAGCACCACAAAATAAACACATGCAACATTAAACCAAGGAAAATAAATAAAAGAAACATAAAACCCCTTGGTCACATTTTAAGGTGATCCCCCATGGGAATCCCTAACAACAATCAAACACACACAAACAAATAAAGTTGCCATGGTGACCTTATTGAATTCATCTAGAATTTCAAAGTGGTTGGTCTCCAATCCCCTGATGTGTGTTGTGATATTTTAACCTGCAAAACACAAATACCTTCTTCAGCCTCATGGCCACATCAGAACATCCAAATGAATATAATATACTTCCAAAGTCATCAATAGATATGTGAATCACAACAATCAATGCAATTGTAACTTAAAATTTCATCAACTATATCATCATCAATTTCAATTCAATTTTTCATTTTCTAGGTCTACTCAAAATATCCAAATATCACATGTCCAAACAACATCTATAATGTAACCATGTCGACAATATATCAACATTAATATATAAAATATCTCTAATAATCATCATGCATCATATATGAATCGAGTCGGTAATAATCCATGCTCTAACATCTAATCATCATACTAAATCAAAACTATAACAATGTTTGTGGTATAGTCAATAACGATATCATGATCATTATCAAAAGGTGTCAAAGGGAAGTGGACACTACAAGGTCTTTGGGATTAAGAAATATTCATAGTTTTCCTCTTGAGATGATATTTCCATTCCTCATTTTTCATCTCAATGGACAAAATTTGAAAGACACATTCAAAGTTCAACTTTGGAATATAAAAATTTCAAATTGATGCTTTATACACACACACACACACACACACACATTTTGTTAGTCAGTATTGACAACTTCCCCAAATGAGACATGTATGTAAATGTGGATGCCTAGACACAAACTCTTTCAAGGAAATGTGGTCTCGGGATATTTTTCTTCAATTATTATATGACATCAAAATGTAATCACAATCTAATTTTTGGTCGTGCACTTCTTAAGTTTTGTTAAGAAAGATGTTCCAGCAATAATCTAAGGTTTATAAATATGACTTCCAAATATAAAACAAAATTTTGATGCATTAGCAAAAATAGGTACGTCAAATCAAACCACCTTGAGCTTTGGGTTTTGCCGCAATCCTAGTACAAATTAAGTGGGATATTTTCACTCATGCCCCAGATTATTTTTGACTCAAAATCATTATTACAGTCGGTCACTACTCTTATTTGGAGTTTCGTGTGAAAATTACAATGATAATACGTCAGGTTAGAGTGTGTAACACAGATTTGATTCACCTAATCACGTGAATATATATGGGAAATCGGGTGAATTGCAAGGTTGGGCAGTGTGTACTTACGTAAATATAAAAATATATAATCAGCCCTCAAATTTACACTGCGTGTATAATGAAAAGGCAAATAAGTAGCAATAAATGTGCATCTGACAAGCTTTTATACAACGGCGAAGTATGTTTTAACTGGGTAAAAATAAACGGTACGAAAGATAATGCGGAAGCTTCGGTAAAGTGGTGGACAACTAGAAAGCATCTGTGTCGGTTTGGAAGAGTCATGTTAATACATGCTCTGGTCAAAGCATACAAGTGTGTCCCACTTTGTGGCCATAAATATTTTAAAATATGACTAGTAAATAAATAATTAAAAATACTATAAAAATTTAAAAAATCAGGTAAATTCTGGATTCCCTGCACCTTGGTATTTATAGCCTCTTAAAAATGCATGTTTGGTCATTTTATATGTGTTTGGTCATGTTTTGGTTGTCAGACATAGTTTTCTGAAAGTACAAAAACTACAAAAAAGTGGGACACAGTTATATGCTTTGACCCCTCTATAAAAATAACTCTTTCCCCAATTTATTTGTAGTCTTGTTATCCCGTAAAATTGACAAGGGCAATTTTACCGATAACCACACCAAAATTTTGTTCGATCCCTCCTCGGGGATCCCTTGCGTTGGGCGTTGCAAAATCCCTTTTCCGGAAATCTGGTTTTATAGAACTTAGTATTTTTGGTCTTTTGGTGGGCACATGGAATTACTCTGTTGCATTCTCATCTCCTTTTGGTGCGCCCCCTTTAAATCCTTTGGCGCATGGTTCTTCGTGTCAACAGACCTTTTGGTGCACCTTGATATGTTGAGTCTTCCCTGCGTGCACCAAGGCGCATGCACCTTCCTGTCGACAAAACATTTGTTGCGCCTCTTTTCGGTGCGCCTCGGGCGCACATTTTCTTATGTCAACACCACTTTCAGTGCGCCAAAGGCGCATATAACTCTGTGTTGTCAGACGCTTTGGTGCGCCAAAGGCGCATACTTTCCGATGTCGACAATGCTTTTCGTGCGCCACTTAAAAGGTTGGTGGCGCATTTATTGCCTTCCCGCCTATATATAGGCGCATCTGCGTGTCCACTATCACCAATGTAAAGCACGTGATATTTTCTCTGAACCTGTCAGTATCTGCTCTGTCACTTTCGATCACGTTGTGGACCCATTCTCGCTTTTTCATCATTTTATATCCGGGTATGTGGCCTTCTGTCTTTCGTGCTTTTTGTTTTTGTGGATCTTGGTTGCTAGGTTGGATCAGTATAGGTTGAAAGGATAGATTATGAACTTGTTTTTCCCCCCCACCTTGCTGTCTTTCCACTTTTTCCTCCTCTTTCCAGATCTGCTGGTAGAGGAAGCTCTGTCCTCAAAAATGGTGATGGCTTGAAAATCCTTCTTGGTATTGCACTCCTTCATATGAACCTTGAGAAAGCTAAAACCATATGTTGAAACCCCTTTGAGAGAAAGAACAGACCTAAAAACGTTTTCACCTGTGGCGCATAAACTTGCTATGCAACATGAAAATGATTGTGCCTTTGGCGCATCTGCGCCTGTTACATCATAAAAGATGCGCCCTCATGGCGCATTTCTCTCGTATGCTGCAACCGCTTCCCGTGCGCCCCCTTAAGTGCATCAAATTTGGATGCAACACAAAATATTTGTGCGCCCTTTAGCACACCCAGCATCCATGTAACACCCCTTTCATACGAGCTATGTACAAAGCTATATAGCGCGGCGCATTCCTCATTATAAAGAACATCATGTTGTGTAGACCCTCTCCGTGCACCGTGCCGGAGTTACTTTGGTGAACGAAAGTTCATGTTACACAAAAATACATGCACCTTTGGCGCATCCTGTCCCTATGTAACACCAAATCTCCATGCACCCTTTCTGCAAAAATGTACCCTACAAAGATCTATGCGCCATGTGCCTTTGTCGCTGATTTAACCCCTGCAACACCTTTTTCCTATGCGCCTTACCTATTTAGCCCTGTAAGCTGCAGCTTTCATGCGCCCTGCACCCTGAGCCTCAAAATCACTAACTCTTTCTTCTGTTAACACTTCAATGGAAGATCAAATGACTAATACAACCTTTTACGTTGGGTCTCGCTTCTTCTTCATGCAGATCAACAATTAAGCTCGGAAGAACATATGTCTACATCAAGCAAGAGACCTACCAAATCCAAAGGCAAGGCCAAACTTATAGAAGAAGAGATGAAATATAAATATCAGAGGGTCAGAATGCCTGACTCCCAGGCCGAATGCGACCTAGACATCAGAGACTCAGAGTTGGGTCACATTGATATGGAGGAATTCTGGGTCAGGACTCAGAAGGTAACAAGAAGTCCATGGATGGAAAAACTAATGGGCAGTGCCCTACACTTCGCTGGAGGAATCCCAGTCAGCGCCGTCAACAATGAATTCATGATGGTAGTTTCCCGGTGCTACAACAAGGACACAAGGTGTGTCGTAAATGACAAGGGCGAGGTCGTCATTAACCTCACTGCCCACCACTTCGAAATAATACTTGGCATTCCTCATCATCGGCACTTTGTGGCCGTCAGCCGAGAGGATTGTATTAAGGCCTGGGACGACCATGAAGATCAGTGCATGCAGCTGATGAATGAGGTCTATTTGAAAAACAAAAAGGTAGTGACCCGATGGCCACAAATCATTCACCAAGTGATTTTTCGGAGGAGCTCAGTGACACCATCACTTTCCTGAGCAGGGTCTTTGGGCTTCCTGATGCCCACTTTTTCCATAAATGGATGCTGCGGTACTTAGAGACCATGAATAAGAATATGCCCGATCAGCGCTTCGAATGGGCAGAGATTATAAGCAGCACAATCTCCGAACAGCTTCAACAATTCAATACAACAGGGAGATTCTACATGAATTCCTATGTTGTTTACGCTGCAGCATCAGAAAGAGACTACCCAGGCCTGATGCGGAGTGGGGTTTGGCCTCAGGTCAAAATATATGAATACTACCCAGAGTTGAGGTTGGAAAATAGCATCCCTCAATTCACAAAGATCAACGATGTGTTTTTCTACCACATCATCTGCCTGTTGAGGCCAAATATGACTTACGGTCGCATGACCAAGAGCATAGTGGCAGCCACTGAGAAATGGGGGGCCCTGTTCACCCAATTTCCCACGTTCACCTATCTGAGGGCAGCCAACTTCTTGGGAGAGCCAACTAGACTGCCGAGGTATGCTGGACCCAAGTTGATTCTGCTAGAGACTATCAAGGCATCTCGATCACCTATCATGAGAAGTGCCTCAAAAGAAAGAAGGGTGGAACTCCTTTCCCCCTCACAGTGGGTAGATATACATGCCTTACCCATCACAAGGCAAAGGACATGTTTGCGGAGCTGGAGCTGCTTAATTTGAAACATGATTTCCGGCCGAGCCTACCTTTGACCCAAGGAGTTGTGCGCCAGGGCTAAGCTAGATCCAATCCACATCCCTCGGATCGAAGACATCTACATCGACGTCATTCATGAGGTTGAGCTCGGGAGAAAGGACCATTCTAGCTTAGCCTTGCGAAATCATCCAATACGGGTTAACAATTGTCCCCAAAGGCTTCCAAACTGCGGAGGATGAAGTAGACCAAGTATATACTAACACGAGATGGGGACAATTGGCCTTTTCCAGCCATTCATAGAACTAAGGCACCTCGATACAGAGGAGAGGGTCAGGAGACTCTACGCGAATGCGAGCATTGGTGCGGATGAGCGGATTAATCTACCTCAGGGTTGATTTCACGACCTCCCCATTGGGTAACGCACCTCCCCGATCTAAACAATAGCCTAAAGGCAAGGGCAAAGGCATAGAGGGTGAATCCAGCACCACTCAAAAAGAAGCTCCTGAGAGTCCTCCTTCCGCACACCGAACAGGTCATAACTCTGGTTACGCCAGAGAAAGAAGCAGAAGAGGATGTTCCAATAGGCCCATCCACTCAAGATGTCGGCATTGCTACAACAACCGAGGTCCCTTCTGTCCCTTCTTCTTCCCTTCCTTCCCCTCCTCGAGTGACTCAAGTGACCATCCCTTTGGTCGTGTCCTCTCCCCCTTCTTCTACTATTCCTCCCGCTTCTTCGTCCATCTTCTCTTCCCTCGCGGATCTTTCCCGTCCATTTCTTCCTCATCTCTCGAGCTCCCTTCCCTTCCTATGTCTTCCTCAGCTGCAGTATCCCTTCCTCCCGTGGGCACTTCTTCAGCTATTCTCTCCATGCCACCGCCACGTGTCTCCACGTTTTTCCCTTCTTCTACTGTAGCTGCCCCCTTCTCTGTTTCCGGCCCTTCTCCCATAAGTCCAGCCTAGATCTCCCAGTAGTTAAGTCAGCAAAAAAGGAAAGTTCCCATCGCTCCGATGGACTTTTCTGTAATCCCATCTAAGGGGGCAAAGAAGCAGAAGCCCGTCACACGCTTCTCTCAAAGTGCTTCGGGAGAGAGGGTAATGGAGATCGCGTACCCCAATCCTCTCAAGGAGAAAAAGGATCTGTCTCCGACAGATTATACTGTGACCCAAGTCACAATGGGGATGTCTTCTGAAAGTCTTCAGGGGGAGGCCCTTTCTGCAGTTGACGCCCTCTGCAAGAAGCTTCAGGAAACAAAAGAGGAGAAAAGGCAACTGAAAGAGCAAAATAAATATCTGCTCCAAGCCTTACAGAAAATGGGCGAGCCACCTTCCACAACCGCCGCGAGACTTCGAGCTTACGAGACAAGAGAAAATTAATGAATATGCAAAGATCAGCGAGCAGGGTATGGCCGTTTCCGCTTGGAGGATCCAGATCCTCAAAGACAGCTAAAAAGTAATCACCAAGCTCTCTGACTTGTATTTGAACATCAACAAGGTGAACAAAGAGCTCCAAGCGTTAGCGGGACCCATATCGGAAGAGCTGGAACATGCTAGACTGCAGCACGAGACCTTTCAACAAATGTTCGACTGTTCAGTCGAAGATCTGGTCAAGTTCGGCATCTTCAGCCATCCCAGGGCCCTCAACAAAATCATGTCCACTCTGGATTACCGGGTGGATCAGCTGGAATTTGTCCTAGAAAAGATCGACAAGGTGAAGGAAGAATCCTAGGCGTGATGCACCAAATGGAACGGATCGTTCTCAACATGTCGCCAGGGTTGCTTACTCCTTCCTTCACTTTAAGAAAAGCTGATGAAACCATCCAGATCTTCAAGGAGATCGTTTCTCAAGGGATGGGGCCAGAGGTCACTTTTGACGCAGAGTCTATCAACAACCTGCTGGCCTGTCGGGACTTCATTGGGTTACTCATTGAAGCGGAAAAAGACTATTCCAAACTCCCCGAGAAACTCATAGATGAGCGGGAGACTTGTGAGGTGATCAGTGAGCGGCACAAGGATCCTTCCCAGGATCAACTAGGGCCCATGATCAACAAGTTTATGGAATACCGCTCCCAATTCCATATCTCGTCACCTGAGCAACAACAAAAGCAGTCCACTCCCTTTCGGCCGCAGGATGACGACGACGAGTAGCTTCTCCTCCTCCTTCTCTCTCTCTCTCTTCTTCGACTTTCTTTTTGGGAATATCTGGAGTATGTTGACACAAATGATGACATCATCCATGTTGCATCATGGGATGATGTCATCCATCAAGTTGTCAAAAGTCAACATGACTTTTAGATATTTTGTAAATATCTTTGTAAATAAGTGGTTGGCTCCTTTTTGCCTTCTTCTCTCTCCTTCTTCTATAAATACCCCAATACTTGTTGTATTGGGAAGTGGGTGAATATCTTTCAGATGAAAGATAGGAGTAAGGAGAAAAGACTTTGAGCTTTTTTTGTAGCGAGAGGATTATTAATACAATATTTAGACTTTGTGCTGAATACATGTGTTATTTGCATCAGATATTTCTTATGTCTGATCTATGTGTTTATTCTGTTAAATCTGCTTCTATTTTATTGTCATTTATTCATCATCAGTATTGCTTTGCTCGTTTATGCAAGTAGGTTTGGCTCTGTTTACTACCAATCCCAAAACATAAACCTTCTGACCTTTCTGCTTTGGAATTCATTTCTTTTCTCCCTTCGGACCTGCTCTTTCTTCATCCCCTCTTCCTTTCCTTTCTTTTCGCAGTCGGAAACACCCCTACTGGGATGAGATCCCAAACCCCCGAAGGTAGAATTTGTGAGACTTGCACAGATTCCTGCTGGTAGAATAGCAATAAACCAGTTTCGCTTTGCTGACTCAAAGAGGGGCTATGCCCTGCACACTGTTGGCTCGTTTATCCATAGATCTGCCCAAGCGATAGATTTTCAGACCAACAAGTCTATGTTCTTGTTTATGTTTTGTGGAGGCCTCTATTCTCGTAGTTTTTCTATTCTACTTTTGGTTTGTATTGTGTTGTTGTTCGGTGTCTGTGTTGTTTTTTTCATATAATGTCTATGTTGTTTTTTTCGTATGATGTCTGTGTCGATTTCTGTGTAGTTTTTTTCGTATGAGTGTTGTAGGAGCGCAGAACATTACCAACAGAGGAGAGTGGGGATAACATTACTATTATCTCCTTCATTCTCAAGATAGGGTTGAAACACGTGGATGATATTTGGAGTCTCTCCCTTATTTCGTAGGGTAAGATCGATTTTAATTTTATGTTATTTGGAAAAGGATGTTTTTAATAGGGTTTTAGTATTGATTAAGTTTGTTTGCTATTGAAATGCCGAAGGGTGAATTTTTTTATAAATGTTGTAATGCTCCCTGTAGGTTTTATAACATGTAATAGGGTTTAATTTGTAGTTGAGTTTTTTTAAATAGGATTAATGGCGATTGTCATTAGATATTATCCTTTGTTACACATGCGACATGACTCATTTGTTATATGGTTCTTTATTAAATTTCAGGGTTAAATTGAAGAAATAGTATAATAATAAAATAATCTACTTTATCTTTCAGTTCTCAAGGTTCATTGTGTTTTAAATGAGAATAAAGGCACGTCTACGATCTTAGGTAAATTCTATGGTGTGTACAGGTTTCCATGCTTTTTTCCAAAACATATGTTTTGCATTTTAAAACCTTAAATGCTGATGAATTATGCTAAACAGGCATTGCCAAAATTTTGGACATATTCCTTACATTTGGTAGAAAAGGATTGTTTTCTGTTGCATTATTTTTTCGAAATTAATATTTTCTTTTAACTGCAGGGTGTTTTGTTTATTGTTTTATCGATTATTTTAGTCATATTTGCAATTTATTTTAGTTATCTATTCTTTATTTTGAGCACAATACTAAATGGGGAGGGGGCTAATCAGTCGATATTGATCAAGGATCAAATGCTGATTACAGTGTCAATCAGGTTCAAATGCTGATAGCAGTTTATATTTAGTGTTCTTTTTTACATGTCACATTATATATTCTATCAATTACCAATCGGGGAAATCCTCTTTCGAAATCATTGTTTACTCCGTATGCATTCCTAGATTTGGAACATCATCTTTACCATTATATTTGCTTTCTATTATCTATGAACATGTTTTTACCCTTTTGATCACTGTGTCCAATTTTCAGTTAGAAGTATGATGGTATGAATACAATAATTGATGAGATCCGCCTGATTTTGATAATGTTTAGTGAGGTTTGTTGTCTGCATGGCATATTTCTGTTTAACTCTGATTTTGTCTCATTAGGGAACGAGATCTTGTAAATACTCAGTTTGTTGCACCCTTGTTATAATATCTGATAAATTGTAGCTCTAACTTAGTTTTTTAATTCTAGAAGTAAATTTAATTATATGTGATGTTCATGTTACCAAGCATGTTTTCGCATTGTGCATGGTTTAATTTTTTAATGGATTTAATAAATGAGATTATCATGCACCCGCTTGTTTCCTTTCACATGATATTAGCTAGCCGTTGGATTTGTTTAGGTAGCTATCAGTTTGTTTAGTTAGAATCCTTGTTTAGTTGTGGTTTCTTGATCGGGAACAGAGCTTTATACAAACTCGTTTTGTTTCATTTATTTAATAATATCGTAAATTGTGGCTATATCAAGAATTAAATTTGAATATCATAAATTATGAATTTAGACTGTCACCTAGCTAAAAAAGTGTTAATACGCCATAAGCGATAAATTTTTAAGCCCATTTTTTTGTTCTATTATCATTAAACATGTGTTGATTTAAAATCGTCCATCTCCCCTTTTCAAAGCGAGTTTTTTTTTCAAGTTCTCTGCATAAAAATGTCCTTTACACTTGTTTACTAATTCTACTTTTTTTTCATCACTATTGTTAATGAACATGTTGCCTCTATCCTCAGGATTAGTATCATGTTAATGATAGGATAAGTATTCTTAATTCATCTTTAGTATGAGGCTTAGTTGTTGCTAATGTTCATAAATGTGGGTTTTAAAACTACATTTTCGTGTTGTCAAGCATAAGTTAAGTTACCTGTGTATAAATTTTGTTTCTATTATGGTTTAACTGTTTAGAAGTTTCAAATATTGTGATATATTATATGTTATTCTAATAATGAATACTATTATCAGATTGAATCCAATTGTTTGGAACAATATTTTAACCATATATTCTATGTTTGTTATATATATTATGCTTTTGTAGCATGCTTTCATTAAGGTGAAAAGGTTACTGATTTGAGAAAAATTCTAATGATTGTTATTTATTTTATGGAAGTTCGAAGATTAGTCATGAGTCATTAATTGACATTTATATCCGTGTGTAGCTTTGTCCTCTCAGTAATTCATGTATTTTATTAAGGAATATTGATATCGGAGTTGAGACCAATTGTTTGGAACAATATTTTAATATATATTCTATGTTTGTTATATATTTTATGCTTTTGTAGCATGCTTTCAATAAGGTAAAAGTAACTGATTTAAGCAAATATCTAATGATTGTTATTTGTTTTATGGCAGTTTGAAGATTAGCTGCAGCTTAATTGACATGTTATTCAATACTAATTTGGCTATACAAATAAAACAAACATAATTTAATCATTACTTGCACTCTTTGATCTAGACAAGTGGTTACATTTGGCACTTAGAAAGAAAAAAATATTTATCAATTTTTAAATAGTTGAGTGGGTACATTATCCATTAAGGAAGGAAAAGTGTCTAAAGTATACTACCATGAAAAAATGGAATGTCTAAAGTAAACTACCATGAAATAATGGAATATATAAGATGGTACATGTTTTAAATATAAAGCCAAATTGGAACTTTCAGACCTTATGCTTCTTTTAAAAATATAATTTTGAGAGTTGTGGATTTAAATAGTGCATTGGTTTATAGTTTTATTTTATTGTTGTCTCATACTGTCATGGTCAGTGATCTATTTGTAAAGAATATTCTTTATTTGAATTCAATGATTTTGAATAAATTGTTCTCTTATTGATGTCATAAGATATTAATTTTTTAGTTAAATTCTGAACACTTTACACGATTAGTTAATATTTGTAAATTCATATAGGTGTTAGGTAGATTGATGTCTTAATTTAATGGTTTATTCATGGATACATCTTATTTAATGTTAATTGGATGAGAACTTAGTTTAGTTTAATGAGTCATATTTAATGTTAGTTGGATGATATCTTAGTTGATTTTAATGGGTCTTATTTAATGTTAATTAGATTATTGTAACGAGCAAGATATTGTGTTGATTGTATTATGTTGATTGGATGAGTGAACAAAATAATTTGTTGATTGTGTTGTATCTATAGATATCTTAGTTTAATGGTGTACTTAAGGATGTCTTCATTAATATTTAATTAGATTGTTGTACTAAACAAACCATTTTGTTGATTTTGTTTTGGTGATTGTACAATTGTAATGAATAATTAATGTATCTTTTGGGTGTGCTATAATGAACAATAGATTGTATTGGGTCTCTTGATATCTTGGTTCAATGAATTGTTTAAGGATGTTTTCTTTAATGTTTGATTGGATGAGTGTAAGGAACAAAAAGATGTCTTTATTGATTGTGTTGGCTCTATTGATATCTTGGTTGAATGGTTTTTTTAATGATGTGTGATTGGATAATTGTATTAAACAAAACATTTTGTTGATTATATGCAACTAAAAATTACAATGAATAATTAATGTATCTTTTGGGTGTACTCTATAATGAATAAAACAAATTTTTGATTCATTGGGTCTCTTGATATTTTGGTTGAATGGTTTGTTTAAGGATGTCTTATTTAATGTTTGATTGGATATTTGTAATAAACAAAACATTTTGTTGATTGTATGATTGTAATGAATAGTTAACATATCTTTTGGGTGGGTGCTTGTTGATTATGTTGGGTCTTTTGATATCTTGGTTTAATAGTTTGTTTAAGGATGTCTTCTTTAATGTTTGATTGATGATTGTAATGAACAAAATGTTGTGTTTTTACTTTTGCTGATTGGATGACTATAATAAACAAAACATTTTGTTGATTGTATGACTACAATGAATAATTAATGTATTTTTGGGTGTTAGTTTGTTAATTATGTTTGGTCTTTTGATATCATGGATTATATGACTGCAACTAAAAATTACAATGAATAATTAATGTATCTTTTGGGTGTACACTATAATGAATAAAACAAATTTTTGATTGTGTTGGGTCTCTTGATATTTTGGTTGAATGGTTTGTTTAAGGATGTCTTCTTGGGTTGCAATAAACAAAACATTTTGTTGATTGTATGATTGTAATGAATAATTAATGTATCTTTTGGGTGGGTGCTTGTTGATTATGTTGGGTCTTTTGATATCTTGGTTTAATTGTTTGTTTTAAGGATGTTTTCTTTTATGTTGATTGGATGATTGTAATGAACAAAATGTTGTGTTTTTACTTTTGTTGATTGGATGACTGTAATAAACAAAACATTTTGTTGATTGTATGACTACAATGAATAATTAATGTATCTTTTGGGTGTGAGCTTGTTAATTATGTTGGGTCTTTTGATATCGTGGATTAATGGTTTGTTTAAGGATATCTTCTTTTATGTTTGATTGGATGACTGTAATGAACAAAATGTCAATTGTGTTTTTGCTAATTTGAATGGTAAGTGCTTTCAACTGTAATTACTTGTTAAGTTGAATTTGTTAAAATCAAATTTGAATAATTCAACTTGATAAGGAAAGTGGTGTTCAAAATAGTTAGTTGAATTACCATTCAAATTTTTTTGCATGTTTTTATATATATTTCTTTTTAGTTGTACCTCTTGATTGTGTTGGTTGTAAAAGTATTCTTTTGTCTATGTGAGAATTTAGCATATATTGAGGGGAATTTAAATTTTGAGTGATTATCTTGTTGGATTTAATTTCTTGTGAGGATTATTTAAATATTAGCAATTGTAATACTTCGTATTTTTAAAAATTCATAAATTCAATTGTAGTGAACATGTAAAATGAGCTATTCAAATAACAAACATTTGTACATGATTTCAATTTTAAATAGAGTTTTGTTTATTCTTTTTTGATTGGCACTACTAAATTGCATAGTTCAAAGAAACATAGTATAAAAGACATTAATGAACTGAATTTAAGGAAAAAAATCAAAAATATTTTGAGGCAAAAATTAATAAATTATGAAACTCATGTTCATAATGAATAATTAAAATTTTAAATTAATAATGAAATATTCAAAATTCAAAATTGAAATTATAAAGGAAATAGAAAATTAAAAATAATGAAAAATAGTTTTTAAAAAATAAATTAAAAATTAAAAAAACCAAAAGATAGAACAATATACATATAAAACATAAAGTAATGTAAATATTGATAATCATTTGAAAATTAAAAAATAAAAAGAAAAGATTAAAAAAATATTAAAATCAATAGAAAAGAAAATATCAAAAAGATATTAAAATCAATAGAAATAGTGAAAAAGGTAAAAAAATTGATTTTTAAAATAAAAAGGTCTAATAAAGATGGAGCTTTCGCGGCTCGGATGTTGGATTCCTCACCGGGTGCGAACAAGGTTTGAGTGGGCAATGTTAGGAGAGGGCGTTCAGGGCCAAACTTAGGAAACAGAGGTGAAGTTGGTAGTGTTTGAATTGATCAAAAAATTCGATGCTTGCTTGGTTGTCAAATCTCTAGTTTCTTTATTTGGAAATTTGGTGTTGGATAACCTGTCCTATGGAAAAAAGTCCGGTATTGCAGAGCCCCTTGAGGGAGTGCCTCAAGAGGTACCTTTCAACCTAGTTCCCATGGAGCTTTTGGGCTGAAGTGCTTGAAAGATTTTAAGTTTAGGGGAATCGATTTTAAAATTGTTGCGAAAGTCTTCAAAGGAGGAGTAAATTGAGAGTGGTTTGGATGCCTCTTTGGTTGGCGATTTATCCCCTCTTTCTTTGTTGAAGGAAACATAAGAGGTGCATAATAATTCTGGGGAGCTGATATCCCTAATCAAAGAAGGGTTTGAGCAAGGGCAAGCGAAATCTCTAAATTTGCTTCAAACTTGGCTTTCAGATAAAGTTGAGGCAAAAATGCTACAGTCCCTTTTAGGTAGTGGCATTTTGGAGGATGGGGAAATTGAGCCTAATATGTTGGTACCGACTTTGGTTCCTTCAAAATTGGCGTCAGTTCAAGAGGGGTTGAAGGAGGCCATTTGTGGCTCAGGATAGTAGGAGAGGCAGAAAATCTAAGCAGGAGTTGGCCCTGAAGGAAGTGGATGTGGGAAACAAAGTGTCTTGAACTTTGCCAAAGTTATGTCCAGGAAGGTGATTTCCCTTCCCTCCCATAAATGAAGATCCTCTCTTGGAATGTCAGGGGTCTTAATACCCCTGATAAGCAATGCTTGTTCAAATGTTATCTCTTTTCTTTGGAGGTGAGTGTGGTGTTGCTTCAAAAATCAAGATGGTTGTTAAAATTTGGGGAAATTTTGTTAAGGGCTAGAAGTATTTTTTCAGACACCATTGGGGACTCGGGGTTTGAGTTTCTTATGAAAGGAGTGTAATGTGCAGATTGATCTTATCTCCTAGAATTTCAGTTGGCATTTAGGATGGGTCTATCCTAAGCATTCTCAATCAGTCTTCTACCTCTTCAATGTGTATGGTTTGAATAGCATAATTGGTAAAAGAGAGGTGTGGCATGATATTTCTAAGTATTTTCTTCCTTTAGAGGAATATCTTCTCCTTGGAGGTGAATTCAATGCTATTGCCTCAGAGAAGGATAAGAAATCAGTTGTCCTATATAGATTTTTGTTCCTTAATTATTGATAACTCTTCTGGATATTGAGACTGAGTAGCGGTGGTTCACTTGGAGCAATCATAGGAGGGGTTTCAATAATATTGTTAAGAGGCTTGATAGGTTCTTAGCTGGACCCAATTGGTCTCTGAATAATGTTGTTTTAGAATGCTCGGTTTTGCCTTGGTCTAGTTCAGATCACTTTCTGGTGTCTCTCTCGGTTAATATCGATTATGCTCCTCGTAAATCCCCTTTTAAGTTTGAGCTTATGTGGTTGAGGGATGCTTCTTTGGAAAATAATATAAAGTAGTGGTGGAATTCCTATAAGATTGAAGGATCAAAGATGTTTGTGCTTTCTCAAAACTTAAATTTCTCAAAGGGGACTTGAGGAATTGGAATAAGTTTTGTTTTAAAAATATTTTCCAGGGAAAGGCTAGAGTGCAAGCGGATTTGAAAGCCTTGAATGATAGTTTTTTTTTCCATTATGGGGCAGGCGGAGTAATTATAGGAGAAATATTTTTTGGCCAAGCTCAGTGAGCTTCTGCTGAGAGAGGAACAATAGTGGAAAAAACAAATCGAAGAAACAATGGTTCAAGTGAGGTGACAGAATTCCAAATTCTTTCATTCAACAAATAAAGCTAGAGGAGCTCGAATTTCATCTCTCGAAATCAAGAATAGTGAAGGTATGGTCCTTTCTAATCAGAAACAAATTTCAGATGAAGGGGTTCGGTTCTTCACCTCCCTTTTAGGAGGTGGTATTACATCCTTTGAAGTTGATAAATCCTCTTTCCTGGATAATATACCGTCATTGATCACTGAAACTCAAAATGAGGCCCTACTTAAGCCTTTTTCTATGAGTGAAGTGGAGAAAGTGGTGTTTTCTATGGCCAAGAATAAAGCTCCGGCCCGAATGGCTTTTAGACATGTTTCTTTCAAAAAATTTGGATCATCATAGGTTATGATGTATGGGCGGCTGTGGAAGAATCCTGCAGATCTAGATCAATGCTTAAATCTCTGAATTGCACCTTTATAAGTCTTTTTCCAAATTGTCTCAACCTTCTTCATTTGTGGATTTTAGGCTTGTTTCCCTGTGTAATACATCATACAAAATCATCTCAAAAGCCATTGCTTCCAGACTTAAAGGGGTGTTGGATCCTCTTGTTTCTCCGGAGCAAACTGGGTTTATGTCGGGGAGGTCAATTTTTGATGGTATTTTTCTATCTCATGAGCTTATTCATTCTCTTTCCAGCAATAAGTCTCTCGGGTATGTTGCTAAAATTGGATATCAGCAAGGCATATGATAAGATCAATTGGCGTTTTCTAATTAGGGTGCTTAGGAAGTTTGGTTTTTCGAACAATTTTGTAACTGGGTGTTTAGTTGCATCGTTGGGCCTTCTTTCTTTGTGTTGATCAATGGTAATGCAGAAGGTTTCTTTGAAGGAAATTGGGGTCTAAGGAAGGGGGACCTCTATCCTCCTTTTTATTTATTTTAGTGGTGGATTCTCTGGGTAGGGTCATTTGCAATAGAATTCACGACGACAAATTGTAGGGATTTAGAATTACGGAGGGATAAATCATATTTCACATCAGCAATTTGCGGATAATACATTCTTATTTGGTAAAGCCAGTATTGAAGAGGCCAAAGAATTGAAGGGGATGTTGGATGTGTATGTGGTTGCTGTTGGACAAGAGGTTAGCCTTGTTAAATCCTTCATCTTCTTCTTTAATGTTCCCCCTCCTTTGGAGGCTAGAATTTTAAGAATTTTTGGCTTCAAAAAAGGCTCCCTTCTAGTCAAATATCTTGGTGTGCCATGTTTGGGGGCTTGGGTAGTTCTCAATGTGGAATGATCTCCTTTCTTCAGTAATTCAAGCTAAATTATTGGAAGGGGAAATGGCTATCACTGGCAGGGAGATTGGTTCTCATCAAATATGTTCTCAGTGCCTCCCCTCTATATATGCTTTCCATTCTTAAAATCCCCAAAGGTGTTCTAGCAAAGCTGATTGGGATCATGAGAAGGTTCCTTTGGCAAGGTTCTTCTACAGAAAGGAAAATTCCTTTGATTAGCTGGGAAAATTTGTCTAAACCCAAAGAATTGGGTGGGGTTGAATCCTCAATTTGGGTCTTCAAAATTTGGCCCTGGTGCCAAGTTGGTCTGGAATCTCCTCTTGAAACCATTGAGTCTTTGTAGTCAAGTGGTGGAAAATAAATATCTGGGGGCTCATCTTCTGAATCTATTCTCCGAATAGCTAACCCCCCTCATGGTTCTCACATTTGGAATTTCTTGGTGGAATGTAGAGAGGTATTTTTATATAATGTGGCCTGGAAAGTAGAAAAAGGTGACAGGGTGCTATTCTAGGATGATCCTTGGAATGGTTTTCCTATGCTTGGGGATAATCCCAAGTTTGGGGAAATTAAGAGGCTTTTGGTGGAAGAATGGGGTCCATTTGTTTCCAACTATGGGCAAACTCCGGAAAATACCCCTACATTGATGGAATGGAAAAGTATTGATCACCTAAATATCTCAGTGGAAGCTAAGGAAAGTTTCGTTTGGCCTTCAGCAGAGCAGCAGATCATGCTTTCGGGGAAAGGATGAAATTGTTTGGACAACGACCTCTTCTAGGAAATACTCCCCAAACTATGGTTACAAGTTGTTGCATGCAGAGAAGGAAGTAGAGAATCATATTTGGAATGCTTGTTGGTCCTCCTCTTGCCCCCTAAAGCTAGCATTTTTCCTGGATGGCATTTAAAGGCAAAATCCTCACTCAGAAAGAAGGAAAAGATATGGGATTCATGGGCCCTAAATTTTATTTCTATGTGAGAAGCATGAGGAGGATTGAGACCACCTATTGCCACATTGCCCTTCGCAGTGGAATGTTTGAGTTAGTTGTGTGCCAGGCTCAATCTTCCTTGGGTCCAACCTTCTACCCTTCCTGAGGCCATTTTGGCATGGCCAGTTAAATTACATAATGGCACTCTCTCCTCGATTTGGTTGTGTAGTATTTATTATCACCGAATCACAGATCCCTTATGTTTACAAAAGTGCATATATTGGAGCTCACTTGTGAGATGGATAACATGGGTACTATCTCCAAGTTGTGGGACTTGCTACTTGAGATAGACCTCTAGAGAAAGTTGGTTCTTACTCCTAAACTACCTGCCACAATCTATTCTAATGCAGGAAAAACTATCTTTCCTAATCTAACTTTCCAAGGGACCAAGGAGAGAAAGTGCATGAAAATGAAAGCCTACACTAAAGCGGTGATACACCAGAAAAGGAGGGTATGAGAATAGTCTTCCAATGTGTGAAAACTAGGAGTAAAGTGCATACTAGAAGGGGTGATAATAGTTCTCCAGAATCTAAAAATGCATTCACAACAATGTTTCATACCCGCATAATAATAATGGATCATCATAAGAGTATAAATATAGACACAATAAAATTATTCAAGGTTCAAGGTGGCAAGAAGAATGCAAGAAAACACAACGGGGAAGATGCATCCACAAACTTATATTTTATTGCTTCATGATATGCATAGTTCAATTTGTTACAAGATAAGGGCCTAGATCACCATGCAAGGAGTCCACAACAAGGGCCTATAGCACATTGGCTTCACAAAGCAATTTTGGCAGAGCTTTGCTACAAAACTACCTCTCTTTACAATGAACCCAACACTCCAATTTATAGGAAAATGAGAAGAGAGAGAGAAGGGGAAAATGGAAATCCCAAAATCTGTCCTTCAACCACTTGTAAGAGGCACTAAATGGAGTGAAATGATTGTATGTTACTTGCAAAGGCTCCCATACTGTCCCAAGTACTGCAGTAGAGAAAGAATGATGACCATCCCTCTTAATTGCACTCCCAACCACCAAAAAAAATTTGTTATGAACCCGACACATTTTATAAAAATTAACCACTAATTTCTTATCAAATCTATAATTTCTTAACTTTTTGCATCGAGCTCGAGCCACGATTCCAACGGTACCTATTTTGTGCGATTTTGTTGAGAAATGCAAAAGTAATGACCTTCTAAGTACGAGAAGTGATTTTGGAGTCCGAAGGCGTTTTCATTCATTTGACGAATGAGCATTAACCGACTGGGCCAAATATTTTTCTTTTTTATTTAAATATATCTAGCCTCATTCTAGAATATTTTTGAGGTAGAGGACATCGTGCTCATTCCATAAAGTCTAATTTTGTGAAAATTGGAGCTCAGAGTCAAAAGTTATGGCCATTTGAAGTTTCGGGAGTCAAATGTTGACTTTTCCTTCAATTGTGGATATCGGCAAAATCGGGTCCATGTGTCCCGGCTGTCCTAGACACATTCTTCCACATCATCCGATTCATGCTTCCTTGTCCCCTTTTGTGGATTTTTCACCTTTGACGTCCCACGCGTACTTTTGTCCCGACTATCCTCCGAAAAATCTTCGCACCGCCGCAATTGATTGACTTGTGGCAAATCGGCCGATTCGCGTCCCCGCGCGTATTTTTGTCTTGATGTCCCGTGATCGCTTCGGGACAAAAATGTCTGACTTAGCCAATTTTCTTTGTATTTCAGCCCCAAACTTGGTACGACGAACCTCGGTACGACCCGCACTGGTACGACCCGCAGCCTTCAGACCTGCAATGCATTAAAACAAGCCTACGACTTCATTTTTGCATTTTTTCAATTTTTCTAACTCATTGGGATTTTTTCTTGGATGGGAGAGTTAGAGAGAAGCCAAAGGGGCCTTAAAAACATGATTTTGGGCATTGAATCAATCTACTTTCTCAAGACTCAAGAATCTGATGCATGTTATCAAAATTTACCTCGAGGGGTGAATTTTGGATAACAAGATCCTTCTTCTCCTATAAAGATATCTAGTGGGAGAGAAACAAGAGAATCTTCCGGGAGGAAAATAATCAAGTGGAAAGGGTTATTCTTAGGTTAGAATGGGCTATTTCTGAGGCGGTATCTTCTAATTGGTCCTCGCTTTCAACACTTCTCTAATTTCGATAGAGAAATAGAGAAGCGGTGGCCTAAAATCGTCAAACCCGAGGTGAATGTTTAGCGTCCGCAAATTCTTCCGCTTCTCTTGGGTTGGCTAGGTGATATCCTCTTGTCCTGAGGTTCCACAAACTAAACTTTGACGGAGTGGCCAGAGGAAATCCGGGCGCCTTGGATGTTGGTTGCATTGTAAGAAATGAAAGGGGCCTTGTGGTTGGAGTTGCTTCCTTCAAACTTAGGGATGGTACTATTTTCCTAATTTCTCCCCCAATAAAAATGATCAAACGCAGCCTCGCACGTATGGAAATCCAAGGGTTAGCTCTGCCTTGTGAGCTCACTTTCATATCCAACCTTCAAGGGGTAGGCAAGCTCTATAATGGAGGATCAAGGTCAAAAATGGGGCCGAACGACATCAAAGGAGATAAAATCTCGACAAGAAGATTGAATCAAGGGGCTCGAAGTTTTGACTTCACATATGATTCAACTCGAGGCCCAAACCGCCCAAGTATAAATAGACTTGCAGAAGGTGCCATGTGTCAGCTGGCGCAATTCTAAGGGGAGAATCAAAACGAAGACCCCAAGTGAGCGCAAGCTCGCCACGAGCCAAGAGTCAAAAAGGTGGGCAGAATAGAAAGTTGAACTACCAAATCGACTAAGTATAGAAGAACCGGTGGAAGCCTCCACGTGTCTCAATGACACACCTTCAAGGGGTGAAGCAAAAGGTGGTCCCTCAAACAAGACGAAGCTTCCTTGTGTCCCAAGTTCGAAAAGGAGATAGAGTCGGTAGTCAAGTGTCAAAATGGGGCAAGCATGCTGGAAGGTGCAACGCGCGTCCTTCTGCACATCTTCAAAGATTAACACCAAAGGTGGTACCCCAAACTAGTGCAAGCCCTCCACGTTTCTCGGAGCCCCAAAAGTTGCATCGGCCGTTGAAAAGTCTTTGAGCCAAATGAGGATGCCACGTGTCTCTTCTCGTGTAACTTCAAAGGTAAATCCAAAAGCGGGTCTTCCAATAAGCGCGGAGCTTCCACGTGTCCCAGAAATTGACGAGGCAGTGTTCACTCGAGGCCCCGAATCGGCTAAGTATTAGAGCATCGGCTGAGGCCTCCACGTGTCTCATCGGTGCAACACCAAGGTTGGGTCCAAAGAGCAGAGACTCAAACATGCGCAAGCCCGCCACATAGTTAGGGACCGAGAAAGGCAGCAGGCCCAAATCGGCTAAGTATAAAAGAAACAAAGCTAAACTACGGAAGGAGTCACGTGTCTCATCGACACATCTTCAAAGGTCAAACCCAAAGGCCAGTTCCAAACAAGCGCAGGCTTGCCACGTGTCCAATAGTAAAAAAGGAGACAAAGCCGACCATTTAAATTGACTAAGTATGAAAGGTCGCAGAAGCATCCATATGCCTCGTCCACACAACTTCAAAGGGAAAATCTAGAGGCATGTCTCAATCAGTGTGCCAACCCTCCATGTGTTTAGGATAAAACATATGACCCCCGCCAAACAAAAGGGACACGTGGCCATGTTTCAAGTCAAAGTGGGACAACACGTCACCTGAGGCGCTTTGAATTTTTGGCTTTTGTTTCGAAAAGGCGTAAAGTATAAAAGTGAGTCAAGCACCTTCACCGATGCCTAGAGAAGCCACGTGTCGGGCTAAATTACATGCGGGAGGCAAGCCTTGAAGGATTTTTGCCAAAGCGGGCCACGGACCTAGGGAGGACATTTCGCCAAAGATCCTCTCGTGGAAATGTCTAAGCGGCGGCCTGCGGATTTCTTTTGCTTCAAGCGGGTTCATGGGGCTCCTGAGAAAATTTTTCCAAAAGTGAATTTTGGACTTGTGGGGCTGCAAGGATTTTGGCATTTTGACATTTTTTACATAAGGTGAAAAGTGAATTTCGAGTCGAAGAACCCATTCTCGCAAAACTAGTTTTTCGCCATTTTTGTACGGATCTGATTCAAGCATCAAATGGACATATCTTTCGATCCAGTGCTCAAAATTCAACAAATTTGGTACCATTAGAAAGGTATCGACCCTTTCTAAGCCATGGAGCTTGAAACTTTAATTTTGACGTTAGGTTATGTAGGTAAAAATAGGAAAAATTCTTCATGCAATTAATATACGATCTGATTTCTTTAACAACCGATTAGATTTGATTTGATTCGTTGTTCTTCCTTCTTCGACACGCCAAATAGGAAATCGATGCGGATTTGATAGATTGTGGGAGGATTCGCAAGGGCATTGATGGTCTGGGAGTGTGAATGAATATTAGGTGTCTGAGCTCCAAATTAGGTTTCCCACCTCTTTTCTTCTCCTCTTTCACTTCATCTATAAAGGTAAGAGTTTGCTTCATCAGTAAAGGGTCGACATTTTTGGTTTTGCACCCTCCCTTCTTCTCTAATCTGCAGACTAATTCGTGGATTCTCGAACCTTTATTAAGACCAGTAATGAATTTTTTTTTGCCTTTTGGCCATCAGTAATGCTCTGTATCAATTTTTGAAACAATAATGCATGTTTGTGGATGATTTCAACCCTCTCTTGTGTTCATTTCCTTTATCTAATCTTTCATCGCAATATTGGGTTATCTCTCCGCATGGTAGTTGCATTACATTTTAATAGTATGTGTTTGATAGCAAAGTCGGTGTTTCAACATTCCTTTGGTACATCACCTCTGATAGTTTAGGTTTAATTTTCTTGCATGTTCTTAACCCTCGCAAGTTAGAATATATTTTAGAATAGATCCTCTACAAAATTTATGTGTGCAATCGAACAGAGGAATAAGAACTAGCCTTCATCCAGAGAGCTCTCTCGATTTCAAAGTCCCACACTTTGAGAGATGCTCCACATTATGCAATCACACTAAGAGTCTCAACCTCGTTGAGTTGCAGACATTCAGGGGTGCTTTGTTTTTGCACTAACATGGACTTGTAATTTAGTAGAATTACAGTGCCTTGAGCAAGGGCCTGAAGTTGACATCCTCTTTGAAGGTGGATAAATTTGAAATTAAAGGGGATTCGTTAGTAATAGTGAATGCAATCATTAAGAGGAAAGATTTGTCTTGGAAATTGGACTTAGGAATCAAAAAGGTCCTTTGGCAACTCGAGAAATTTAGTGCCTGGAACATTAAGCACGTGTTTTGGGAATGTAATCATTACACGAATAAGTTGGCGAATGTGGGGATCGATCAAGTACAAATGGATAAAGTGGCCTTGTTAGTAAAATCACAAAGACCCCGAATGGCTCGGTTGTGAAGTGGGGCATCCTGTGTGATGATTGCACAACATGGGACCATTTCTCAAGTTGGGGACATTGAAAAACTTGAGATGGACCTCCGGAGAAAGTCAATTCTTGCTTCCTAATCTACCTACCACAAGTTACTCCAATGCAGGTGAAGAATCTAACTAACCTAATATAACAATTCCAAGGGGAAAAGGAGAAAGAGAAAGAGGGTGAAAGAGCCTACACTAAACGTTGATACACCGAGTAAAAGGAAGTGGTTGAATCATAGACCCGACCACCTGAAGTGGAGAGAGGTGAGTAGAGGAGAGGGTGGACAAGATGCACCATAGAAAAGAGATAGATTTCACACAAACACCACTTCAAAACCCATTAAACACAACTCCCGTAACCTCTGACATAACATAGTATACCCTCGCGATGATAAGAGATAAGAAGAGACAAGAAAATAAGCCAAGGATAGACAAATGCATCACAAAATAGATTTTAGCGCTCCAAAATGTTACATGGTACATCATCGGGGAAAGAGGAAAGAAAACACCATTACAGAGCCATGGGAGGAGGATTAGACTCCACATTGAACCCTAAGGAAGAAAGGGAGAGGGTGCGAGGAAGAGGTAAGATCAACAACCTTTGAATATGCCCCTTCATTCCAATATATAGGAAGAAGGAAGAATTTGAATCCTGCTTCACCACCTCCGCAACACAATGAATCCTACTCATGAAATCTCAACCACCGTCCCTTAGTGCCCACAAAGTGGATCTTCCCACAATCTATCGATTCTAGTTCCCTATGTCTACACGGCGTGCCAAAGGAAGAAGAATGGCAGATCAAATCAAACCCGATCCGGTTGTTGGAGCAAATAGATTCTGCATTAATGGCCTGAAGACGTTTTCCCATTTTCACCCACTAAAGCCTATTAAGAATGATATTTTATGTTTCCATGGCATAGAGGGTGTCGAGACATTTCCAAAAATCCTTCTCCCACCCAAATCATTTGAAGATTAGGGTCTCAAGCACGTAAATTTGAAAGAGTTTTTCCGTACCAGGTCCACATGGCAGCCTCGCGCATCTTGGAGATTTGACCCTTGCCTTTCATTTCTGAAATAGCGTCAGACTGACACGTGGAGCCTTTCGTGGGCTCCATGATGTTCCTTGTATTTTTCCTGAGTCCATTGTTTGCAAGGCCAAAAGTTTGACCCTGACACATGGAGGACGGCCGCTTGTTTGGAGACCCGCCCCAAATTTTACTCTTAAAACAGCATCGTGGACACTTGGCACCTTCCTCGTCATCCCGTCTGCTTTTGACTATTCAACCCCGACTTTGTCCCTTTTTGGACTCTGGGACACGTGGAAGGCTCACGCTCATTTGAAAACCCGCTCAAGATTTTACCTTTGAAGGAGCATCGTTAAGACACGTGGTGCCTTCCACCTGCACTTTATACTTAGTCGTTTTGGGCCCACTCTCCTTTTTGACCTCTGTTGACCATTGGCTATGTGGAGGGTTGGTGCAAGTTTGAGTCTCCGCCTAGGACTCCCATCTTGGAATTACATCGAGCCGACACTTGGCACCTTCCACTGAGTCAAAGACTTTTCAATGGCCGGTGCAACTTTTGGGGTTCTTGATGTGTGGAGACTTGGTGTTTGTCTAGGTCTTTACTTTTGGATTTAATCTTTGGAGGTGTGTCGTTTGGACACTTGGCATCTTCCATTATCTCCTCCGTACTTAGCCATTTTTTGGGCCCTTTCTAAACCATTTGTAGAGCCCAAAGACTTCGAGCCTTTTTCATTTCTTATCCTTTGAGCCTCTGGTTTCTTTGACATTGTTTCTTCCTTCCTCAACCCTGCTACTCCATTCTCAGAGCATGCATGTAACTTATCTACCTGGATTTGAAGCATGGGATTCAACGACGGAACTCTTTCTTGAATTTCTTTCTTGCACGGGGTTGTGTTTGATCAATTTTGTCGGGGGTGAAAATTGAGATAACATGCCTTAAATGCTAAAGCGTGGGAAGGATAGGAGATGATGGTTTTACGCGAGGTGACTTTAAGTGAATCTGTCACATCGGAATGTGTGCTTGTGTGAAGCGTTTGGTATATTTAAAGCAAAAAGTGTTAAGGGTCTCTCCTTGCATCTTTTCCTTCTTTTTTGTTATGGTTGCCTCGTGTCTTTCACGTATTGCCTTGAGCTAGCGATTTGAGGGAGATGGTGTTTTGGTCTAGGATTACGATAATCGATCAAGAGGATTCTTATTACCAACGTGGAAGAGATGGAAGCCATCAAATCCATTTTGGGTGGTGTTTTTCTATCTACGGAAGGATGGCCACACATCAACAGTGGCGTCACCTTTGTGTTTGTGGAAAAATTGTTGATTATACATCCTTAAAAATCGATGCAAAAGTGAATTTGGCTTTGTACTTAGCTTAGACTCAAGCTTATGGAAATTTGGCCTTTGAAGTGGGGAATTGTTTTTCGCGCTCTTGCTATGGATGATTCAAGTGCAGGTGCGCTGGGGTGGATGTGGGTGTTTTCAAAGATCTTGAAAAGTAGTTTGGCATTCTCGTTGACTTTCATTAAGTAGTTGGTGGTGTATGCTCGGGACCGTGGCTTCAATAAAGGTCCGTCTCTCGTGCTCCCAAACATACAAGCCCTCGGTGCTCACCGGAACTAGTTGTCCGGGTGGGCCTGAGTCAAGATGTCTACGGGAGGGGGTGTATGATTTCCTTTGGTGGGTTGGGTGAATGCTAAAGTTGTCACTCGGTGAAGGTGGGAACTGAAGAAGAAGATTTTTTAGGTCGGGTGTCCTCGACATCAAATTTTGTTGTCTCAATGGAGTTAGGGAGTAATTCCCTCTTACAAGTATTATAGTTATAGTGTAAATCGTCTGGTGTTGGTTTTTGTTCGTTTATACCCAACTGCTTTTGGGTAGCATGTTTTGATATGGTTTTCTTCTGAATTCTCGAGGCTTGGCCTCTGCTACTGTAAATAGGGAATGGGTCCCTTCAACCCGCTTTAACTAAAAAAATATGAGATATATATCTATAGAGGGGGAGGGAGGGAACTACCAGTGTGGGTGGGGGAATCTATAGATAGGGGGCCTCTCTATATATGTAGTTCCCTATCTAGTATCCCTCTACCCTAGAATATAGGTGGGAGGTGGGTGAACCACCCCCTAGTTGAGATATATGGAAGATAGGTAAGATAATATATGTATAGAGGGAAGCGGAAGAGGGATTGCCCCTCTCTCTATATGATATTTATAGCCCTCCCACACTTTCTCTATATATCTTATCTTATCTTATATATCTTTCATATCTACCCATATATCTATAGGGGAAATCTATATCGCTACCATAGAATCTAAGTGGGAAGTTGGTATGTATATAGTTTCACTGACATATAGTTTTTTTGTTGTGCAAATGTGCAACAGGGAAATTGGAAGTTTCCAAGCACGACAACTATACCCCTATGCCGAAATTTTCATGTTTTATCATTCCTAGGTAACCCCGACTCTGTCCAGTCAGTCCAAATTACCTCCCAACCAATGTTATATCATCCCACTAGGTGATTTAGGAAATTCCATTCATTCCCCTAGGTGATTTTAGGACTTCATTGAAAATGCAAATTTTGGGGAGTCACGGGAAGGGCTATCGCTGGCCTTCCCAAGACTGGATCAACCCCCTGGAGCGAACGAAAGGGAAAAATTCAACATGGAGGTGAATGGAAGACCTTATAACATCATGGAAATGATCTTGGAAGGTTTGGGGAAGTTTTGCAAGACTTGGAGCAACTGAGTTTAAAATAGGGTTCACAAGCCTACACAAAGATACATGTGCCTAAAATAACTCGTTGGGATTCGTAAGAAGATTTTGGGAGCTTCGGATGGAGTTAGAAGTAAAACAAAAACACATCAGAAATAGGATTCAAATACCTACATTATGGTGAAATAATATTTTTCACAACACCTTGGTTCATATGATTGGTAAGTAGGTTTTCTCAGAACAAGTGGATTCCTAGATTTAAAATCCAATTTTCAGGATCGATGGTCGAATCAAGACTTGAGACCCCATAATTGGCTTCAAAATTCCATTTTCAGTCAAAATCATATAAAATTTCATCAATAAATTTCACCGAGAGTTCAAGTTATCTTCATTCAAAATTACCCTCTCAAAGGCGGCTTCTCAGACTTGGTCATTTTTCGAGCGGACACGTGTCGCACCCGAACCCGGTAGGATTTCATGTCCCCTGATATCTTTGAGGTCAGGTACATCAGACCTGAAAAAGTTCCCAGCCCCATGGGACCTCTAGACCCTCATATGACCTCTCGACTTGAAATTTCAACCCCCAGGTGCTTTTTTTGGAGCATTCATCCCCTACCGTCGGATCGGGGGCCACGTGTAAGCTCTAAGACCACCGTGGAATTTGATGTCCCTTATGCACCTAAGGTGGGGAACATCATACCTTAAAAATGTGTCAAGCCCCCATAGGAGTCTTCTCTGACACCCATGTGACCGCCTTTCATCTCCCAGTGCTTTAAAGCATCTTTTTCCTCCTTCATTCCCTTTGTCGTTGGATCAAACGCCACATGTCATCCTCTTGACCACCATGGAATTTGATGTCCCTCATGTCCCTGAGGTCAAGGACATCAAGCATGGAAAAATGCACCCAAACCCTACTTGTGCATATCTTTTGAATTTTCTCCAAGTGTCGCTTTTTCCCGCTTCTAACTTCTAACAGTTATATGTGCACTTCATTCCTCCATACTTCCTTTGCAACATTCTACCATCACTCCGCCATTGCAAATGCTCAGACCTTCTCAACCCAAGAACTGAAACAAATTTCCCACAGTGATGTGTAGGTCTCAGAAGGATTTTTCATCAAAATAAGAAGGAGAAACGAAGAACAAGAGGAAGAAAATAGTGAAAATCTCCATAGCCTAAAAACGAAGATATGAAGAAATATTGCAAGTGGTGCATGAAACAATGAACCATTTGTTTTTGTTCATTCCTTTTCCCAAGAACATCAAAAATAAACCTTCAAACCCCCTCATGCGACAGAGCATCCACAATGAAGAAATCTCCTTTCCGCTTAATGAAGAAAGAAGTGGGATTTCCTGTCAAACTAGTTGCTAAGTTGAAGTAAGATCACACGTGAAGCACCAGAAGAAAAAACCCACATCAAAAATATAATTTTCTTCACAAATGGAGGAGAAAACCATACCTACAATTTTGAGGTCCATTAGTGGCTTGCCATACCCGGAAGCACTTTGCCAAGTCTCGAAAATTAAAACTTTAAAATCTCTTGGTTTATTAAGCGGCAGTTCCCGAAATTTCAATGGGATGATATTGAGAAAAAACCCATATCAAAAAAACTTGGTTCCACGTAAACCCGATTCCCAAAGGCCAACTTTCTAAAAATAAAAGGTCTACTACATAAGAACTACTATTTCAAGAAAAGTCATCAATGCATTAACTGCGAAGGAGATGAAGACATTGGAGGTGCACTACAACCGAGGTGCATTCCCATTTGAAGATGAGGACTCCCTTGATCATGTCACCCAGGAAGAGACCAAGCCAGTCTATAATGAGCCCTCGAGCAATGAGAAAGAAATGTCTGTACAAGAGCTGCTTAGAGCCGCAAAAGAAACTCAAGATCTTGAGTTTAGCCTTGAGCTCCTAATACAAGCCACAAATCTGCAAGACAAACATGAAGCTGATTTAGAAGCCTTAACCGGTGTGAAGGTTGGCCACATTGAGATAAATCAATATGAAAAATACGATGCCGCTCCAGAGCTAATGATTAATGGATGCAATAACGAAATGGAGATATTTTCTTTCCCATTTGAAGATGAAGACTCTTTCCATGACAAAGAAATTGAAGCAAGGATTTTCGAGGCCTCTGAAGATGAATCTCTTTTTGATGAAGGATCGTTAGAGTGCAGCGATTCCCAAGATGATGAGGTAATCCCTCTAGATAGTTTCCTTGAGCTACATTCTTCAAAGGCATACAAAGATGAGTTGTAGGAAATAATGAAGCAGATCTTTGTGCAAGAACTATTGGATACAGTAGAAGTTGCGGAAGACCCTGAGTTGATTCTTGATCTCTTCACTTGTGCCATAGACATACAAGACAAGTATGAGGCCAGTGTCCAATCCTTCCATCAATACTCAAGCACCTCACAGTGGAGTAAAGGAAAAGGATAAGTCTAAGGTTTCTCATGGAAGAAATGTCAATGAGCATAGACCCGGAAAGAAAGTAACTTAGAAGGTTTAAGGAATTGGAATGAAAATCAGTGTTGGGGCAGCGATGAGATGCTCGATGGAGAATCAACTATATGGATAAACATGGAAGGCAACTGTCACGATGAAACCGATTTCAAAGGGCATGAAGGTAGTGGAACTTCTAAGCAAGGACTTGAGCATCAAGAAGCTCACATGGACTCACTCCTACAAAGTAAAAGTACAATCATGGAAGCACCTGGCTTCGATAAATAATTAAGGAAAGGAGGTTACTTTCTCGAACCATTCAATGGCTTCGCAGAACATCACTCAGTGTTGCCCACTCAAGGGTAACTTTTGAGAAACGAAAAGTGCTTCATTGAAAGTGGGTTGTCCCCCACCCTATACCATAGGTGATTGTTAGGTGTGTTTTTTTTTTGTTGTGCGTGTTTCCCTTCCTTTTGTGTGTCATTTGTTTCCTTTTGTCTTTGTGTGTGTGTGTGTGTTTCCTTCTTCTGATCTTCCTTTCTAGAAGTTGTACATGAATCCGCAAGGCCCAATGGATAAGGCACTAGGTCAAAAATTATATGGTCTAAAGTTGAGATTCTGGATTCCCATGCCATGTCTTCGCTCCACTCATTCCATGTCATATCCCCAAGCTAGAGCCAGTTGTTGTCATGCAAATGTGCAACAAGGAAATTGGAAGTTTCCAAGCATGACAACTATACCCTTATGCCGAAATTTTCATGTTTTATCATTCCTAGGCAACCTCGGCTCTGTCCAGTCAGTCCAAATTACCTCCCAACCAATGTTATATCATCCCCTAGGTGATTTAGGAAATTCCATTCATTCCCCTAGGTGATTTTAGGACTTCATTGAAAATGCAAATTTTGGGGAGTCACGGGAAGGGCTATCATTGGCCTTCCCAGAATGGATCAACCCCTGGAGTAGAACGGAAGAAAAATTCAACATGGAGGTGAATGGAAGACCTTATAACATCATGGAAATGATCTTGGAAGGTTTGGGAAGTTTTGCAAGACTTGGAGCAGTCTGAGTTAAAAACAGGGTTCACAAGCCTAGGCGGTACACAAGCCTAAAATAACTATTGTACTTTAGAAGATGATTATCTGAGCTCTTGATGGAGTTACAAGTAAAACAAAACATTTCTCGGAAAAATAATTCCAAGAACTACATGATGGTGAGATAGTTTTATTCACAAAACCTTGGCTTATATGATTGGTAGGCATTTTTCTTAGGAACAAGTGGAGTCCTTGATAAAAAAATCTGATTTTTTAGAGATCGAGATGGTCGAATAAAGACATAACACCCCAATCATTGGATTCATAATTCCATTTCCAGATTAATAATATTAAATTTCACTAAGAATTGCCACCGAGAGTTCAAGTTATCTTCATTCCAAATTATCCTCTCAAAGGAAGTTCAGGACTTAGTCATTTTTCGAGAGGACACGTGTCAGCACCAAGAGCTTGATAAGATTTCATGTCCTCGAAGTCCCTAAGGTCAGGTACATCAGACCTTGAAAAATGTGCCTAGCCCCCATGGGACCTCAAGGACCCTCATATGACCTCCCGACCTGAAAGTTCAGCCCCCAAGTGCTTTTTTGGAGCATTCATCCCCCGCCATCGGATCGGCACCACATGTAAGCTCTAGACCACCGTGGAATTTTATTTCCCTTATGCACCTAAGGTGGGGGACATCGACCTTGAAAATTTTTCCAAGCCCCCATAGGGAGTCTTCTCCACACCCATGTGACCACATTTCATCTCCCGCTGCTTTAAAGCATCTTTTTCTCCTTTATTCCTCGCCGTTGAATCAAACGCCACATGTCATCCTCTTGTCCACCATGGAATTTGATGTCCCTCATCTCCCCGAGGTCAAGGACATCAAGCATGGAAAATCTTTCGCGCCCAAACCCTACTTGTGCATATCTTTTGAATTTTCTCCAAGTGCCGCTTTTTCCCGCTTCTAACTTCTAATAGTTATATGTGCACTTCATTCCTCCATACTTCCTCTACAACATTCTACCATCACTCCGCAATTGCAAATGCTAAGACCTGCTCAACCCAAGAACTCGAAACAAATTCCCAGCAAAGTGCAGATCTTAGAAGGATTTTTCATCAAAACGAGAAGGAGAAACGAAGAACAAGAGGAAGAAAACAATGAAAATCTCCATAGCCTAAAAACGAAGATATGAAGAATTATTGCAGTAGTTGGTGCATGAAACAATGAACCATTTGTTTTTGTTCATGCATTTTCCCAAGAACATCAAAAGACACCTTCAAACTCCCCCTCGTGCAACAAAGCATCCACAATGAAGAAATCTCTTTCGGCTCAACGAAAAAAGAAGTGGGATTTCCCATCAAACCGGTCACGGATTGAAGTAAGATCACACATGAAGCACTAGAAGGAAAAACCCACATCAAAAATATAATTTTCTTTGCAAACAGAGGAGAAAACCAGACCTACAATTTTGAGGTCCATTAGTGGTTATCGTACCCAGAAGCACTGCCAAGTCTAAAAATTAAAACTTTAAAATCTCCTAGTTTATTAAGCGGTCGGGCCTGAAATTTCAATGGGATGATATTGGGCAAAAACCCATATCAATAAAATTCATTCCATGTAAATCCGACTCCCAGAGGCAAACTTTCTAAAAATAACAGGTCTACTACATAGGAACTACTATTTCAAGAAAGTCATCAATAGAAGAACCTGCGAAGGAGATGAAGACATTGGAGGTGCACTACAACTGAGAATTCACCAGTAATAGAAATTTTGGGCACTTACTAAAAATAGTAAGTGGTCCCTCGAGCACCCACTAAAAATATAAATTTGATCCAAAGGAGTAAGGAACGTAGGGAGAAAGGGGAATCAAGGTCACAACACTCAGCAAAGGATCGAGGGAGTTTCTTTCTTCACACTTACTAAAAATAGTAAGTTATACTCAAAGAGAAGTTTTGGCACAATGGGATGTACAAGGATAATCATTCAGGGGGACATCATTGTTTGGGAGCATCCTAGTCATTTTTCACAGGGCATTCAAGATCCACCTTAGTTCATTCAACTTGCAAGCGTTCGTGAGATAATTTGGAGGAGTTTCACATTGTGCAAGGAGTTTGAAGATTCATATTTTCACTGCATTTAGAGCTTTCCATCAACGAGGATCAATGGACTTCATCGGGTGACATATCCTCTTCTTCTTCTCTCTCTTTCTCTCTCCTCTTCCCCCAACTTTCTCTCACTTTCAAATGTTCTAATTCTTCGTTGGGGTTTGCACTTTTTGATATGCCTTTAAGTCACTTAAAAGTGACTTTAGAAACATAATGTAAATTAAGTCACCTTGATTTTATAAAAGGGACTTAATTATTTTGGTAGGAATATGAATAGTCTAAAGTTGGAAATAAGGCATATGGAGGGTCATGAGGAAGACGATAAGTCACCTCTCCTTCTATAAATTGTAACACCATTCCCATTTCAAAGGGTTGGTGATTGATTTTGTAAACTCAAGAGTGTATTAAGAGAACAAAGGAGATAACCAAATTCTTCCATTCCCTCATTCTCAAATTTCTTCTTTTTCTCCACTATGTACAACTTTGGTTTGAGCAATCAATACAAGAAGAAGGAGTTTCTAGCTTTCTTTGACTAAGGGGTTTCTTGATACTTTGTGGTCAATAAATTCTATTTGGTCTTGTTTCTATTTGCAGGGTTGTTTCTTCTCATGAATGCATGTGATGAATATTTCTACTAGTGTGTGTGCATGAATCTGGTTTTTACTTACAGGGATTAGTTCTCCTACCTCATTTCCCTCCCCTTTCCTACTCTTCAAACAAAGTCTTCCCTAGCAAGAGATTGTGAGCTTTTCTGCTGGTCAGTGGAGTTCCCCGTTAGATCCCCGGTCAAAAGGCCACCACAGAAATCCACCTTTTCATGTGCATGCACATACAAAAGTTACACCGGTTAAGTAGAGGGACTTAGATTCCCAAAGCATTGGCAAGAAATCCACAAGTTTTTCCACCCGAAAAACATTCTCGCCAACAAGTTCACACCCATATCGATGTATAACCCCTCCTCCCCCTCCCCCTTTATATAAATCTTCTCTTATCTCTACCCCCATATAGATGAGGGTTATATCTATAGATATTTAGGGGTGGCCTTTACGAATTATTATATGGTGCCTCGACCCGCCCACTCATATCTATTTTGATCTATCTAGCTCCCAATATTGATATAAAGAGGGAAAGGCCACTATTTATTATCTGATTCGATCCAGCCACAAGATCCCCTATGGTTACCTTGTTACAACTTCACCCAAGTCAAAGAACCTACCTTGGCATGTGCTCATAGGACCAAACCTTAGTGGGCCACACTAGTTGAACACAAAGTATAAAATAAATGCAATATATGGGCTCTAAATATAGATAGGCCCCATATCTAGATAGGGGCAATAATAAATAGATGGGGATGAGAGCCATATATATCTATAGGCCTGCCCATATAGAGTTCAAGGCCAACACCCTCCCCCCTCTATATATATCTTATCTTATCATCTCTATATAGGGACTATGTGGATTAGTGATTATTGGTTCAATGCTTCTGGTGAAACCAATTCCTAGGGTGTGACAAGTGGTGTGTATAGGACCTTAGAGCACATATTCACCATGGCATGTTAATTTACGATTTTGCTTTCATGCTCTCGAGTTGTAAAAGAACAATCCGAACTGAGGCAACCTTTCTGGATTTGCTCCGCCTTACGGCCTTCCCATTGTCATTGCCATTGTAGCACGTGTGTGGCCCAGCCCATAAGGGCCATGCGGACTTGACGTCATCCCCACCTTCCTCCAGCATATCACTGGCAGTCTCTTGTGAGTGCAGCACTGAGTGGTACGGTTGGTTGGAGTGTCATCAATCACGCCACCTAGTCCCTAACCATACATAGTGAATAGGATAGTGAATAGGGCCCTTTCCTCCTCTCCCCTCCCTATATTAATAGTTATAGTAATAGAAATATATATGATTTGGGTCCATAAATCATATATTTGGCCTCGATGGGCGAGAGAGCCCATACATCATATATCTGGGAGGCCTCTTGATGAGTCCCCCTTCATATTAATATGGGAGATATGGAAATCCTTCACCCCTAGATTAATATAGAGAGGGGTGATTGGGCTCATGTTGCTCACAAAATATATATAGGTGTGATTTCATTGTTGGTGACATTTATCTTTGCTTAGATCAATCCTGAATAAATATAGAGATACTACTCTCCCATATAGAGAACTATAGGCTAGGCTAGGCTATATAGAGTCAAGAGTTAACCCTATCTAGAATTCTTAATGGCCCCCTATCTAATCTAAATATGAACTCCTGGGGACCTAAGATCTATATAGAGTGAGAAATTCGACCCCCATATCCATATATGGGAGCCGGTGGAGCTATCTATATATGGGGAGCGATAGAGACCAGCAACACAAGACGAGGGTTTCGCTCGTTATAGGACTTAACCAAACATCTCACGACACGAGCTGACGACAGCCATGCAGCACCTGTATGAACCATACGCTTCACACCATCCCGTTAGGGACAGGCACACGTCGTTCATATGTCAAGGGCTGGTAAGGTTCTGCGCGTTGTATCGAATTAAACCACATGCTCCACCGCTTGTGCAGGCCCCCATCAATTCCTTTGAGTTTTAGTCTTATGATTGTACACCCTAGTTGGATTGTTTAATGCATTTTTTCGCCCCCTGATCCGGTCCAGTATAGACCAATATATTGGTAGACCAAGGACGAACACTCATCATTTATGGAATGGACACTAGGGTATTTCATCCTATTTTCTACCCATGTTTTCGCACCTAATGTCGGCAGTAGACCCAAAGAGATGCCTTAACTTTTGGCGTTCTTTCATATCTCTCTAGATTTTATCCCTCCACATGAAATTCCATCCTCCCCTATCTCACTCAAGTGAATTGGTTCTGAAAGCACCCCGCTAATTGTTGGTGACTTTCACTTCCAACCCAATTCATCGCCTATATGCCCTTTATGCCTAGTCATTACGAATAATAGTTTCCCCCATATTATCACGAATTCCGACATGGAGTTATCTTAGGCTTATTCGTCAAGTCTTATCATGATCGTGCACTCGATGAAAGATATTTACAAGAGAAATCACCTTTCTTCACCCACACAATATTGTTGGTTTGGTCTTTTGCCCATTGTTCAAGATTCCCCATTGCTGCCCCTTGTGAGATTTTATGTCGTGTCTCAGTCCCAGTGTGGCTGATCATCCGAAAAGACCAGCTAAGCATCATCGGCTTGGTCAGCCTTTACCTAACCAACTACCTAATACTACGCGGGCTCATCGAACAGCGCCTCTATATACTCTCTATATAGTGGAGCAGCTTTCATTACATTCAACACCACATATATAGATATAAAAACAAGCAAAGGCCACATATGGATCTATACTGGAAAGCAATACCTCCTCTTATCTATATATGGATGAGAATGGTGAATGGAATTCAGGATTTGGCCCGAACTGTTCGGCAGATTCCCACGCGTTACGCACCCGTTCGCCACTTTGTTCTCAACTGTTCGACTCATCTATCTACACCCGGCCTTCCAATCCTAATTAAAGTTCAAGAGGTTTGGTCGAAGCCCTGAACTATCTATATGGTCGGAAGCACGGGAGCAACGTTCGACTTGCATGTGTTGAGCATATAGCTAGCGTTCGTTCTGAGCCAGGATCAAACTCGTTTTTTGAGTATGATTCTTTCCGATACAGTAGGCATTGAACCTACCAAACCAATATTGATATGAATATAGAGACTATATATTGGGTTGGGAGAAGGAAGAGACAGATATTGGGAGAAGAAAGAGGACACTCCCACCTCATATAGAAATAAAAATAGAATAGAGGTTGGAATGCTATTTGATTTTATCTATATTCTATATTTAATACAAATGTACATGGAGATGGAGATGGATACACCAAGATCTAGATGCTATATATGATAGGTGACCCAAATACAACATACGATCGAGCCCATGCCCCAACCCCAACTAGAGAGATGGGGATGGCTATATAGAGAGATAGAATAGACGATGGCCCCAACCCTCTATATCTATATAGGATGGGGCCATCCCCATCCAAATGTCTAGATCTAGATGGATAGCATCAGATCTTAGATCTCTATTATATATGTAATACAAACATAACTATCAGGGCCAAGATCCTTTAGATTTAGATGGATAGAAGAATAAACTCTATTTCCATCCATTCCAAATCACCCCATATCATACAAAGACGCGATTGGGTACACAATATTAGATGTTAGATCTCCCGCGCTGATATTTTTATTCTCTATGTCGATATTTACCCTACCCTAATCCTATAGTTTCATCTATCTACCACTAATTCCATCCATACACTCATCCCATATTAATAGATATAAGATTCATCTATATATATTTCCATTCCAAGTATCCCGATTCCAAACTCTCGTATCTAACGATCCATATTCTATATGCCCTCTTTATCTATTTGGTAAATGAAATGTCCAGATTCCGGATCTAGATGTATAACAAACTAGACTCCCATCCCATCCTTTGGTAATGGTGTTGTGGGTAGTGTGGTATTCAATAGGCACGACTATAATTTGTATATTGTCGAAGGTAGTAGGATATATGGTCTAGTAAAAATCTCTCCCAAATCCCCAACTAGAAGGGCCTCACGATACTAAAATTTTCCTCCATAATTTCTATTTCATTAATGTATGTATTAGAATAGGATGTTAAGTGTAATTAGTAGTAGCGGCCCGATAGAAGATAACGGCACCGTCGATCAGGTGCCGCCAATAATGTGGAGTACGGTAGAATCCAAAAGTACAATAGGAATGTTGTAAAAAGTAAATATTTGTCGTAAGTGGTCCGGTAATGTTAAAATGTCAAAGTTTGGGTAATTAGAGAAGTAGGGTCTACATGATTAGGAATTAGAAATATTATATTGGTAATAAAGACAAGGAGTGATGTCATAAATATTTTGTGTATTTTATTTGTAAAAGTCTAAAAATGTGGAACCCATGTAAAATGATAAGGTTTATCTTATCTTAACGAGATAAGCCTACATGTACGAGATAAGAGTTAAGGTATAGAATATGATTCGTCAGAGTGGATTTCTTATCCTATCTTAGAGATAAGATGGATAAGCCTCGGAAGTTCTATAAATAGAGAGGCTACCCCCTCATTTAACATAGAAAGAAGTAGTGAGAAATATTGTAGGAAGTGTGCAAAGGAAGCCATCAGCTTAAAGGTGTGTCAAGAAGCCATCAAGAGGTGTAATTGTAAAGTTTCTCCCATAGTCTTGTTGAAGTACCTCATGGGTGAGATTGTAATAATTTCATGTTAATATTATAATTTACTTTGATATTTCAGATTTCTCATCATTCCGTCTTATCATAGTCGATGGTATTCTTGTGTTTGGTTGTTGTTTTGTTTCGCAGATTACATCCACCAAACTAAAGGTTGTGCATTAGTAAATAATCATAGACGAGGAGTTCCCTGAAGAATTATCATAGTGCTTGGATTGGTGATGATGACCTCTCGCCCCACCCCTTATAGATATGATCTCAATTCTATACTCCTTATATATCGACTTGGGCCAATGAACGCAAACATGACATATATCATGTCTTATCTCGCCTACCTAGATCTCTTCTCTATACCATCTTGTCTTATTTGTATTAAGTAAGAATAGAGGGGCGGATATTAAGAATAGAGGGGCGGTGTATCAAGGCCTATCTATAGATATGGGTCGGTGTATAAATTATGTACTCTTTCAGAATGCTTTATTTGGTGTATCAAGGTCTATCTATAGATGTGAGTTTTTGTATCAGCTCTTCTTTCGCCCTATTTCTATCTGGCCTATATATAGTTATGGATCCCATTGCCATATCTATATAGGGCTAGATATGGGCACATAAAGAGTTGGAAGTGTTTATTCGATGGAGGAAGGCCTATCTATACATATGGGTGGCCCTCTCTTTATATTTGATCCAATCATCTAATTATATGGGTTGTATTTGGATTTCTATACATAGATATGACACTCCTCGTATGAAGTATTTAGCCTATAGATATATATGGCCCGCCCTCTATATAGAACTTCATGTATATACTATGAAGTGTCCCCCTCCCCATATAGAGAACCTACATCCCTATATAAATCTATATGGTTTGACCTCTATATAGAACTTCACATATATAATATGAAGTGTTTCCCCTCCCCATATAAAGAATCTACATCCTTATATAGATCTATATGGCTTTCCCTCTATATAGAAATTCATGTATAAAGTATGAAGTTTTCATATGACTATTTAGTCTTCGGTACACAACCCCCCAACTAAACTATCTATAGTCTATTCAACACCCTCTCCCCTATATATAGCTCTATATGGCTTCCAGTGGTGGGAACTATAACTATATAGTTTAGTATCATATTACCGGTTATTCTCTATATGGATATTTTCCCTACCCTAACCCTATAGTTTCATCTATCTAGCCGTTAGTCTAGCTAGTCTAGATCTAGATGGATAGCAGACTCCCATCCCATATAAATAGATATAGGATTGATCTATATATATTTCCATTCCAAATATCCCGATTCCAAACTCTCAGATCTAATGATCCATATTCTATATGCTCTCTTTATCTATCTGGTAAATGAAATGTCCAAATTCCATATCTAGATGTATAACAGACTAGACTCCCATCCCATCCATTAGTATTGGTATTGTGGGTATTGTGGTATTGTGTAGGCGCGACTACAATTCCTTTACAGTCGAGGTAGTAGAGATATATGGTCCAATACAACTCTCCCCCAACTCTATCCAACTCCCCAACTAGAGAGGCCCCCCCGCCCCCTATAGATCTGATCTGAATTCTATACTCCTTATACATTGACTTGGCCAACAAACGCACACAGACATATATCATGACTCGTCTCGCCCTACCGGATCTCTTCTCTATACCAGCTTGTCTCTATTTGTATTAAGTAATAATAAAGGGCGGATATTAAGAATAAAGGGCGATATATTAAGGCCTGTCTATATATGGGTTGGTGTATAAATTATGTACTATTTCAGTAATAAGCTTTATTCGGCGTATCAAGGTCTATCTATAGATGTGAGTTGGTGTATCAACTCTTCTTTCGCCCTCTCTCTCTATCCGACTCCATATAGATATGGCCCCCATTGCCATATCTATATGAGAGCTAGATAGGGCACATAAAGAGTTGGAAGTGTTTATTCGATGGAGGAAGGCCTACCTATACATAAGTGTGGCCCTCTCTTTATATTTAGAACCAATCATCTAACTATATGGGTGGTAGTTGGAGCCCCTATACATAGATATGGCACTCCTCGTATGAAGTATTCAGCCTATAGATATACATGGCCCGCCTCTAAATAGAACTTCACATATACAATATGAAGTGTTCCCCCTCCCCATATAGAGAACCTACATACCTATATAGATCTATATGGTTTTACGTCTATATAGAACTTCACATATATAATATAAAGTTTTCCCCCTCCCCATATAGAGAACCTACATGCCTATATAGATCAATATGGCTTACCCACTATATAGAAATTCATGTATAAAGTATGAAGTGTTCATACGACTATTCAAAGATTCAAGACATAGCCCCCAAATAAACTATGTATAGTCTATTTGACACCGCTCTCACCCCTATATATCTCTATATGGCTTCGGGTGCTTCCAGGTTAGGAACTATAACTATATAGTTCAGTCCCATATTACCGGTTAGGCATCCTTCATGTCATCAGGAATTCAAAGAGTTGAAAGATATAGTAAGAATTTTAATCCCTGCTACATTCATCTTCTATCCTAATTCATCCAACCAATCAACTATATAATCCTCTATCCCTTTTGTCATCCTCTACCTGACATCACTTATGGCTATGTCACACTATATCTCTATGGCCTACTATATTAAAATGAATTAGACATGGGCCCTTCACATTTATATATATAGTGCCACCCCACCCAATGGTTCAATATTGGCTCATAAACAGAAATTGGTAGGGTAAAGGATTCCTTCCAAATAGATTAGAGAGCCGAGCTAGATATTCGGGAGATACAAGTTGACATGATTACTTGACAATGAATAATTGGTAAGTGTGTCGATTAAATTGATGGAATACCCGATCATATATCTATATACTAATAGATAGGACACCGAGGAGAGAAAACACCCTCCATGTAGACAAGATAGGTCATAGATATTGTGACTCTACCCTACCCACACCCTCCTAAACGTTCTTATCTAATCTGATCTATTTGAGTATCTAGAGGTTAAGGGCCCTAAATAAGTGGAATGACGGTTGGGTTGAGGATTCAATTTGTTTCAAACTAAAACCTGGTGGGTGTTATGTTCAAGTTAATAGTTCTATGATCATATAATCAATGGAGGATTGTATGATCACCATAGTCATCATGGATCAACAAAACAGACTTTCACCTTCGTTTTGACTTGTGTGGTCCGCACTATGCTACAATAAGCGAGATCAGATAAAAAGGGGGTCAACCCAATCAAGGACAACCCATTACTATGGTAAATGAATGAGAGCTCAGAGTTCATCTAGATCTTGAACTCTATTCCGATCGGGTGATGGTGCATTGTATTAATCCTATAAAATTCCTTGATAGTCATTTCAATCCCCTATAGATCTCTAGTCCTATTGAAAGAATAGATCCGGTCCCCTATCCATATAGATACAGATATAGGGTTTGATCTTGTCTTAAACCTCGTGCTCAAACCTAATAGGACTAGAGACTATGTTATATGGAAATCTAATGACCCAATCGGAACTACTTACAAAACCTACCAATTTGATCCTTCCCTAGTTAGACATGGAAATATTGGTCAAATATAGATATAGATGGGGAAATCTATCTATATCTTCTCAAATCATCCTATTAATAAATGGGTATGGGAGCCTCATATCTAGATAGGCAGGGAAGGTTATTTGGATCTCCCCTTAACGAGAGAGAGTTATTTAGACCTCCCCCTATTATAACAAGGAGGAGGGGTAATGCCCCGCCCCATAAAGAATAAGGACATCTATATAATAGGTTGCCATATCTATCTATATAAGGTTCTATGCACACCCTCTCATATATAAATGAGGATTCTCTTGATCGATACTAGAACCCGATCGTCAAGTAGAAAACCCCATATAGAAATATATGACGACAGGAGATGGCCCCATATATATATATATATAGGGGCCCTACCTTTATCACCGTATAGTTAGATAGGCACCCATCAATCAATCCATATAAATAGAGAGGAGAGGGTGACACCCTCATCACATATCCCAACTATATACCTAGATGGTCCCTATCCTAACTATCTAGAATCTATATAGTAGGTTGTTGGGATGGAGCATAAGTTATAATCAATGGGTACAATGGAATAGAAACTACATGAAACTAATAGATACACCTTATAAAGTATAGTATAGATAAGGGCAGTGAACCTAACCAATTGAATTCCCGAGTAGATAGATAGATATGGTACTAATAGTTCGAGGTTCGAGTATTTCAATAGTGGAGGGGGCACACAATATTTGGATATGGGGCATTGGAGGGCCCCCATGTCGTAATAAAAAGCATCTGATCCATTCTCTTTAGATGGGGATGGGGATGAGGTTAGGGATTTTTGAGTATAGGGGTGGAATGTCTATCTCTCATATAAAGATAGGGCCCCCCCCCTTGGCCTCCCTCTAGATAGAGTAGGCCATCGGGTTGGGGTCCCTGACCCCGCTCACCCTCCATATAGATATTTGGGGTAGGCCCCTTGGCACTCACCCTTCAAATAAAGATCTAGGGGTGAATGAGCACGGATATATAAAAATGGGGTCTCCACCTCTAGATGAACAATACGAGAGCATATTCCCTTTCATCATACAATACGAGAGCATAGAAGAAATAATAGTTCGAGGTTCGAGTATTTCAATTGTGGAGGGGGCCACACTATTTGGATATGGGGCACTGGAGGGCCCCCATGTTGTAATAAAAAGCATTTGATCCGTTCTCTTTAGATGGGGATGGGGATGAGATTAAGGATTTTTAGTATAGGGGTGGAATGTCTATCTCTCATATTAAATATAGGCCCCCTCCCCTTGGCCTCCTGCATAGATAGTGTAGGCCATCGGGTTCATATCCCCGACCCTATGCTCACCCTCCAAAGCATAGAAGAAATGCCTCATACCACCATACCATATAATAGGCCATCGGAGAGAGCTCTAAAGAGTCTTCCACATGATTCGATCATCTCACCTCATAATACAATCTTAACAATTTCTCTCACCCAAGCCATCATCACCCATCCATCCGTAGGGCCTTGCTCGATTTGATGCTAACACATCCTCCATATATAGGTGAGGTTGGAATAGAGGTTATGCTCACCGCTTTAAAGTTGTCTTACATATGTAGTACAATATTTCAAAAGGACCGGAAATTTAGACAAAGGATCGGGTTATGTTATTCATATTGAATTCCCTACGATACCATACCATGCATATTTAGCTTATATAATAACCCCCATCGATCAACCACACAAAATCGATTCATTACAAACTATGGTCTATATGGATAAGGCTCCATCTATATAATATAGAGTATAGTAGGCCATTTAGGCATCCTATCTATACTCCTCCAAGCTATATAGAATTGAATAAAGTATCTACTATCTATAGGAGGTCGAGCCATATAAACTCTAAATTGATAGGCCCTCATAACCACCTCACATATATCTCTAGGGCCTTAAATTTCTAGCACATAAGATGGTTGGGAGATCAAACCATCTATATGTAGTGTGTGTGTGTGTGTGTGTGTGTCCTCATGTTGACCCTCTATAGTGATCTCAGTATGCTTTGAGGAGGGGAAGGACAAGGAATATTGAACTATCTATAGTCCAATCAACACCCCCCCTAAAAATTGATAGGTCAATATGCAATAGATCAAAGAAAAGTCTTTGCACTTAATCCATAAATCGACACTATCTATACCATTTATAGTTAGCACCTTGGACTATATGGCAAACTAAGGGCTCCACACACCACACCCTATATAGATATATGAAGATGACCTATTATATTATATAATAAATGGGCTTGAGGGAAACTATATAAAGTCTCCCCAACGACCTACTATCTATAACTGAAGCCATACCTATATATGGGGGACGAGCAAGCTATACACTACTACATAGTTGCCATATTATCTATTTGTCCCCGCCTCCCCTTGGGATAGGCGAACGAACCTATAAATGCAACTAAGCCCCCACATAGATCTAGGGTGCCCATATGATATCCATATATACAGAGGGTATTCGGTGGGGAGAGAGGGTGTTGGTGGAGCAGATGTTGCAGAAGGTTGGGACCAATCTCTCATCTAGTCTAGTCAAGGCACCTTATATAGATAGATATATGGGAACGCCCGCACTGTTCATAATATATTGTTGTGCCCTATATCTATATACTATATAAGCCAACTCCACCCTCCACTCACACCCAGAACTCTAGAGTCGATTGTCAGTGAGTAACACATATAGAGAGAAGGACACTTTCTATAAGTGCGGATGGAGATGGGGTCAAGGAAGGTCGTGTCATTTATGCACTCCTATCACTATATATATGTCGACGAAGAGGGGGCTTATATGTATCTATGGGGAGGTCGAGGGCTACTACATAAATAGGGGCCCAATGAAATTAATATAAATAGTCCCTCATCCGCTATATAAAGATAAAGAACGGAGTGCCAACCTACATAGATAGTTTCTAGTTACTACCAATTGAAATATATCCAATCTATCTATTCATGAGGGTCATTTATGTTATACGCTCAACCGCCTCAATACTATATAGATATAGAGGAGATTGGTGTCAAGGTCATTTATGTTATGTGATCGATCGGTAATTTATGTTATGAGCTCCTATTAAACTAGACCTGGATAGATAGATAGAGATGTCAAGGTCATTTATGTTATGTGATCGACTCTTATAACAAGGTAATTTATGTTATGAGCTCCTATTAAACTGGACCGGATAGATAGATAGAGAGGTCGAGGTCCCCTATCTAATATAAATCTCTATAAGGTGCTAATAAAACCATATATTGTGCTAATTAAACCCAATATAAGATATAAAGAGGTGGGGCTATCTCCTTCTATTCTATGGAGGGAGGTCCACCGATGAGAGATGTGGCCATATATAGATATATAAATTGTTAGATATTCTTCTTCTCACTACATGCTACAAAGTTATTTTTAATCTCGGTATATATATGGAGACATATAGATCTCTTTATAGAGTTGGTGGGCCATAACTTGTAAGATATAAAGGGGGTGGCAGGAGAGAGCATGAATGCCTAACCGGACATCGTGACTAGCTCTACTCCCACATATCTAGATAGATAGGCAAGCCTAGATATATATAAATAGCGTGCCCACTATATAAATAAATTATTGTCCTATCCATATATGGTGCAAATCACCTAGATATTTATGAGGAGGCTTACACATATAGTATCGATCAAACAAATAAGAACCTCTATCTATATGAGTGGTTGTGTGGTTGACTATCTACAAGGGGACCTAAGTGATTCAAGTGCCATGGAATTATAATATATTTAGGCCGACAATATGTCATTGAACTAAACCTTTGTTATAACCACCCTTACCCCATGGATCTAGATGTAAACTTTGAGAATTTTTCACCCAAATCAAGAGAATTAATTCTCTCTTTCTCAATGAGAAAGTTTGCATTTGCATTCCATAACTTTTGGAGTCAACTTGTGCGGCTCTAGGTCATATTACTAATATAGCCGAATAAAATTTGATTTTAGAAAATAACTACAAAAATTGAATTAGCAATTATTGTTTTTAGACTAAGTGGAGAATTTCCACTTTGCACTATCGCGATTAAAAGTTAGGTTTGCAACTTTTAGTGGTATCATATTATCTATATTTTCAATATATAAAAATAGTTGAGAAACATTTATTTCAAAAATAACATTCTTAAAAAAATCTAACACATACTCTTATTAAAAAAATTAAAAATTAGTTTAAGAAAAAAAAAAACCCTTCCATCTACATTTCATTTTAAAACTAAATTAAAACTAAAAATATGCAATTCTAATAATTCTAAATTTGCTTTAAAAATATAAAAACAATCTACATACCATCTAAAATAATTATTTATTAAAATTTTCCGTTAAACATAAACCTATTATGTGGAAACCAATTATTAATTTGTTGTATTTAGCCACTTACCATAAGGTCGAAACCAGTTATTAATAAGATCCACCAGTTATTAGTAATAAATAAAATATCTATGCAAATTAAAATTCCTTGTACAATAGGAATAGATGCATCTTAGCGCCCACATACTATTACACTTTATGGGCAAATAGAATTTTTTTTTAAAGTTTTATATTTTCTTAATTGGTCATGTATATTAATGGCGGCAAAAAATATTGAAAAAAAACATGATCAAAGAGTCAACATATTTTTACACTTTTATGGACGATTAGGTTTCCTTTGTTATAGTTTACATGTTTTATATATTTATTATCATTATTTATTTATTTCCTTCGATATGGCTTACATGTTTTCTAATTTTATTGTTATTATTTATTTTTATTTAAATATTTTTTAAAGGAATATTATATAAAAATTGTTTAAGAGTTACGAAGGAGAACTATTTTATAGGTGATTAAAATTTCTATATTGAACTTTTTAACTATTCTATATTTTTATTATCATTAGAATATTGTACTTTATTATTATTATTTATTTATTTCCTTTGATATGGCTTCCCTGACTAATTTTATTGTTATTATTTATTTTTTTATTTAAATATTTTTTTCATTAAGGGAATATTATATAAAAATTGTTTAAGAGTTACAAAGGGAACTATTTTTTATAGGCGATTAAACTTTTTGTTTTTTGTAATTGTTTTAATTTATTTTTATTTAATTTTTATGTAAATTGTTTGAAAGTTAGGAAAAGAGTTCACATGCTTGTTTATGTTAATTTAAATTAAAATTATATAAATTATCATGTTGCAATATGCCATAAAACAACATACCACGTAACACTTTTAAAATAACTCCTAACTAATTTACTCTTCAATTAACAACATACCACATAACTCCTAAACTAATTTACCCTTCAATTAACAACATGCCACATGTCACCACATAACATTTAAAATCTTCAACTAATTTACCCTTCCATTAACAACATACCATGTCACAATATAATACTAATAAAATCTCAAACAAAATTTGATATCCCAAATATATCACTAATGAACTCTACCAATTAGATAAATTATCCAAATATAATATTAAGAAACTCTCAAACAAATTTTCCATCCTATCGAAACATATATCAAAATTAAACTCATAAATATATGAGAAATAAACTCTACCATACAAAGATTAAATAAATTATCCTAAACCTCAACTACTAAAGACAAAATTCTATTACCTAAATTTAACACAATCAAAATGCATGACAACTAGGATTATACAAACAATTAACAATTTATTCCAATGCACATAGGGTCGTCTAACATTAATATATTAAACTAAGAAAAATTTCCTACCTACCTAACAAAACCTTGAATGGAACCTCTTTTTATATAATATTTCAATTTTTATATAATATCATAATTTTTTAATGGAATATTATGTAAAAATTGTTTAAGAGTTACAAAGGGGATCATTATTTAGTAGCAGATTGTACTTTAATATAGGTAATAAAAGAATTTCTTTATTATAGTTTACACATTTTATATTTTCAATATTGTCATTTGTTTTCATGATTCTTCCAATTTATTTTTATTTAATTTTTTATGTAAATTATTTGAAAGCTAGGGGAAAAGAATTCACATGTTTGTTTATGTTAATTTAAAATTAAAATTATATAAATTATCATGTTGCAATATGCCATAAAACAACATACCACATTACACTTAAACTCCTAAACTAATTTACCCTTCCATTAACAACATGTCACCACATAACACTTACAATTTTAAACTAATTTACCCTTCCATTAACAACATACCACATGTCACAATATAATACTAATAAAATCTCAAACGAAATTTGATATCCCAAATATATCACTAATGAACTCTACCATTTAACAATCTCAAACAAAATTTGATATCCCAAATATATCACTAATGAACTCTACCATATAACATATAACAATTACATAAATTATCCAAATATAATATTAAGAAACTGTCAAACAATTTTCCATCCTATCAAAACATATATCAAAAATCAAGCTCACTATATGACAAATAAACTCAACCATACAAAATTAAATAAATTATTCTCCATAAAGGCCTAAACTATCACCTACTAAATACAAAATTGTATTACCTAAATTTAACACAATCGAAATGCATGACAACTAGGGTTATACAAACAATTAACAATTTATTCCCACGCACATAGGGTCGCCTAATATAATATATTAAACTAAGAAAAATTTACTACCTACTTGTAACAAAACCTTGAATGGAACCTTAGCACACTTGGAAGAAAGAGTCGGAAGATAAATAGATATAGTGATGTTTCAATCCTTCGTCGACGTAAGTAGTTTATAGTTGTAAATACATTTTTTCTTTCAAGAAAAAAAAAGGTAAATCAAAAGAAAGGTAATTAATCATGGCACGTTCACTAAGAAAAAATACTTTTGTAGCTAATTATTTGTCGAGGAAAATAGAAAACCTAAATATGAAGAAAGAGAAGAAGATAATAGTGACATGGTCCCGAGCATCTGATATTGTACCCAATCATACCCACATTGATTGGTCATACCTACATGCTACCTGTAACAAAACCTTGAATGAAACTGTTAAGGATTCTCCCCGACCATAAATTAAATTTTATTTTTTAACTAGATTATCTAGATTATATTGACGATCTGAGTATTCTGTTTACAATCTCAATCCCCAATTTACAATAATCACGGTAATACTATTAAACTCTGCATTTTAAATTAAATTAAATCTAATTGAAATTTAATGAAAACCAACTAAATTTGAATCCAGAGGAAAACTTTTACTGGATTTCTTCTTCAAAATAAAAGAAAACTAAAATCCATTATTAAAGTACAACAATTCACAACAAAAGATATAAAAGAGACAGCACATAACCACTGCAAGGCACTCGACAAAACAACAATCAACAATAAAATGAAAAATAAAAAGGACTGTAAACTCACTATCCGGATAGAATTAAAAATAATTAAATATAAATAAAAATAAAAATAAACATAATATTATAAAAACATTCAAACCATAAAATAGATTAAAAACTACTCAAACCAAAAAGAAAAATCGACTTCGAGTCTTTCATCATCTACCATTATAAAATCATGACTATTCAAATTATTTGTGAATCTCTTCCCGTACATACCCGTGTATTCAACAAAAGAAACTCAATATTCTATTTACTCTTCATTTTTTTAGAGAAACATCCAATTTAATGTAACCATTTTTATTCGATATAGCATTAAAAAAAAAAAACTACATCCTCCAAAGATTTTTTTACGAATAAATAAAAAACCAAGCTAGGTAATAACAGTATCCTCTGTTTACTCATGTTGACTAACGAGTCCTATAATTATATAAAAGTGCTAGCATTGGATGAAACAAATAAAACCACTCTGTCAAAGGGCACCCCCAAATTTGGGGGTGAATATCGTCCAAAACATTATACGCCCAAGGTCGTAATCGTCAACATTAAATCAGCAATTTTTTGTAAATCTTACATTACATTTTCTAAAAAAAAATAGAACAGATCTAAATATTATACCTAATCCTAAGCTTAGTATAACTTTAAACAAAACACTAATGAGAACTAAACCGTAATCATCAACATTAAATCAACAATTCTGTAAATGTTTACCTTGCAATTAATGTCAGCGATCAAAGTAGGACAGATCTGAACCTTTACATTAAAAAAATAACCATGTATCTCAGAGTACTTTCTGCAAGGTTAGGAAAACCAATTTTTGCACAAACAGTTCAAATAAATTTTGAAGATACGCCCTTTGGTGTTGTGCTACAACAATGTTTTTTTACTGAGCCGCTCACAAAATTACATGCAGAAGCTGCTCAAATCACCTAAAATAGTCCTTATAATACTGACAATAAAATTTAACAAAAAATATATCTTGTGATTGACCAAGAAAATTCTCTTTCAAAAAGCAGTGCAAGACTACACAACTAAGAAACGATTGAATGTGAGAACTTATCTGTACATTGTACAACAGAACTTATCATATTTGTTTTGATTAAATTTTAGTTTGCAAGTCAAGTTAAATCCATAAACCTAAACCCACTTTGAAAACACAACACTATTTTCAATCAATAAAATCTTAAATTAATAAATAAAAACTTTGAAATTATTTTAAACATCTAAATGATTTTATTAGGCAGTAGGGAAGAAAGATGTGAGAGCAACACATTATTTATAGAATAAACACGAGAGACTTACATGACACTCCACCACACAAAAAATGAACGCATCTACACAGGGGATAACTATCAATTTATGAAACTCCTTTGTTATTTGGTTGATTAGGTCTTTCATTTAAACTAGTTTGCTTCTGTTACGACAGAACATCTTATTAATAAAGATAAAAGACCTCAAGAAAAAAAAATCCAAAAATATTTTACTACAAATTTATCGTTAGAAGATGAGTTGCATTTTAATAGTTTTTGTTGATTACTATATGTGTAATTTAAATGGGACAACAAATGATGTAGATTCCTTACCTGCACATTTCTGCTTCTATGCCATTTGAATGATCTGGGCAACTACCTTCACTAGTTCTCCCTGCGGCTCTGTTTATCAAACACAGAACAGAAAAAGAGAGAATACCCAATCACATCCGAGGGTCACCAGAACTGCATTTGCATCAAAGTCTATATTGAAAAAGAGATTAAATCTAAACCACTCGAGGATTTTCTGGAATTTTAGGAAAATTAATTTTAGATACACCCTTTCATACTTTGCTGCTTGTGATAACAATGTTTTTAACTAATACAGAGAAAATAAATTTTAAAAAAGTAAAAACTTGGAAACAACTAAATACAGCCCAACAATAAAAATGCATACAGAAGCTGCTAAAATCACCAAAAAATAGAGATAGAACAATTCAGAACATATAAAAGATAAGGTTTATGTACCCTAGGTTTCAACTGAACCGATAAGGTTATGTACCCTAGGTGTCTAAGAGAACTGTTTCTCCATCCGAAGAGAGGTGGAGAGTTTTTAGTTGAGCTCAGAAGGAACATAATACAGAATACACATAATAGTGAATGCAAGTACATACCAAAATAAGTTATGAAACAACCACCCCTTTGTCATCAAGATAAGGTCTGTTACAAACTTCTTTAGTTTATGGAAGCCCTAATACAAGCGCACTTTCGTAGCATGACCTTAGATTAATAAAACACCAAAAACAGGGGAAAATATAGAAATTTTCAAAATGACACCTAAATACTTGGGAATAATTTACAATTTTGAGAAAATTATTTTGGCACCAACAGTTGAAAATATTTTAGAATATTGCAGCTTGTGACTTCTGTTTTTCTGAGAAGGAGCACACAGAAAAACAAAAACAAAAAAACAGCCCAACCACAAAAACATGCAGTAACGTATAGATTGAAACAACACCGAAAACAGGGAACATATAGAAATAATGCAAAATTCATTCATAGAAAAAAGGAAAACAGTTATTCATATAAAAAGGAAAACAGGGGAACATATAGAAACAATGCGTAAAAAACAGCCCAACCACAAAAAACATACAGTAACATATAGGTTGAAACAGCACCGATAACAGGGGAACATATAGAAATAGTGCAAAATTTATTCATATAAAAAAGGAAAACAGGGAGCATATAGAAACAATGCGTAATTTATTCATATAAATAGTAATCCCATTGGCCAAAATTTATTCATATAAATAGTAATCCCATTGGCCAAAACATCCAGATCTGCAGAACCCTAAGCGAAGTAACGATTCTAAACCCTAAGCAAATAATAAACTTCAGTAAATCCTAGGCGTAATGCAAGTAAGATATAAAACGTAACTGACAACACTAACCCCTAATTATTTACTTTCAGCAATTATCTGTAAACTAAACCCTAAGTCGGACATCAGAAGGAACAGGCGTGTCTATTTATTTTTAAAAACCAGATGTAAAATTGCATTTACAAAATTATACCTGTGCATTTTCCCAAATAAAATTCATTAACCAAAACCAACCATATCAGATGGACTAATTAAACAGAGGCACCGAGAACCCTCTACATTTACACAATAAAAATTAAGAACATCCGGCTGAAATTTTTCAGAATAACTCCTAAAACACTTGCGGATAATCTACAATTTGGATAAAAATAATTTTAGCACTAAAAGTTGGAAAAGATTTTACAGACCTCAAACATTGTTTTGTTGTTCTGCTACCTTGCTGCTGTTCTGCGGCTTGCGACTGCTGTTTTCCAGAGAAGGAAGACACACAAAAACACACAGAAGAAACAACCCAGCCAAAAAAACCATACAGAAGCTACTCACATGACAAAAAACACAGAGGTAAAGCGACTCAAAACATGTAAAAAAATTCGCATGGCCATGCGACGCACACACTTAGAAGGGAAAACAGAAAAAAAAATACAGAAATACAGAGCAGTAAGAAAAACTAGACTCGAAATGTAGAATCCCAGGGAGACTTGAAGGGTTTTTATAGTCCCTGCGTGAACGGCTCTTTCGCCAGATGTCAGCCACGTGTCTGGCTCGCCCGCTCCTCCCGAACTATTTTTTAAATAACTCTTCTAGAAATAATTGCAACGGATTTATTGCTTTTATTTGAGATTGACTATTGTAGACAGATTTATATTTCCAACGGATTTGTTGTTTTTAACTTCATCGTCGCCGTTAATATTGCTTTTATCATGTGTGACTGGGATTACATTGTATTCCATGTGTGACCCTACCACTTACCCTAGATAGTTTTTTAAAAAGCAATTTAAGATTTTTAACGACGTAATTTTATGAAGATGTTTTTAGTAAAAGATATTCGATTTATAATAAGGTCATGAAAATTGGTTAGTATTTATTAGCAAGTGCATTTGGAACGGGATTTATAGGGTTACGATGAGTGAGTTTGAACCAAAAATAAATAAATATTATTTGGGTTCTAAATAAATATGGCACTTATTAGTACCGCCGTCGGCAGACATAATTTTTTTGGCTCGGTGATGCGGTGCACTGGCGGATTAAATTGGCATGCCATTATTTCTCCAAGGTATATATTGTGATATTTAAAGAATGTGATTTTTAAAAATAAATAATCATTTTAAAATCTTAAAAACAATTATAAGAGGCACCCAATAGAAACTTCAATATTATGTATATTGTAATAGTTGTTAATGTATATATTGATGTTCTTTTGATTTGTATGTTGTAGTGGATATGGTTGAAGATTTGCGAATTATGAATGTAAAAGATGAAAATATCATGGAAGAACCAATTAATTGTAAAAATCATTTAGACTTCACTCTCATAGTTTATCTCGTAGCGTAGATTATTACCTTCTCTTCTCTGGTAGTCAAGATTCTCATTCTTTGGGATGCCCTTAAGTCAAACCAAACTTATCTTTTCATACATCTTTTGCAAATTATATTCAACCACACCCAACACAATTTAAACCCTTTTCTAAATTGTATTCTCTCCATTTTGTTATAGGTTTTGTGCATATTTATAACATGAAATGTAAGGATTTAACACAATGTCAATACACCTTTTTTTTTTTATGGCACATGAGACTCAATGATATCTTGTATGACAAAGGTCATCCGAGTGTCAGAATCGATAATAGATAAAAATTCAAATGCAATCACCTTCTTCTCACAGTAGTGGTAGAGGAATAGTTCTTTTCCTCATCCACATCACTCAACAAATTTTAAAAATATCTTATTGTCTTTATCTCCCAAGTCATTTTCTCTAGCTTTACACAGATCTCTTGTACAAAAAAACCATGCAACACTTTATGGAATTTAATTGAAATACATGAAGGTATTTTTAAAATCCCTTTCTCCTCTATCAACCTCCTTAACATTTGAATCTCAAATCACCTACACACTTCTATGTAGATGCTTGACAAAAGAACATAATTTGTAAATTTTGAGGATCAAACTCAAAATGAAGAGTTAATATAAATAATCGTAACCCCATAATGTACACTAATGTGCTCTATAGGCACCAAGAAAACACAATCGCTATAGGAATGATTGGCATGTTGATGATAAAGTATTATAGCCCTCATCTTAGACTCTATAATCTAGGCTTCAACAATGACTTTGTTCTCTTTCTTCTCCTTGGTGAGCTCTGTAGTTGTCGGCCCCAGCGCCATCCTTGATGTTTGTAAGTAACATCCCTAAAAGGTCCTAGAGATACTCCATTTCATCCCCATAATCTATCCTGTCCTAGCTCACCAACGCTAGAAATTGTCCCAAAATGCCTTTAACGAGGGCACTCGATCATAGGCCTCCTTGGTTCATGCGCCTTCTCGCCCTTCATTCCTTGGCGCAATCTCTCTATCTCTTTTTCTTTTACCTTATTCTCCACAGCTAAGGTTTGACCAGGGCCCTTGCATCCAAACTACGTCACACCATGTAGTGCCCACTTCCCTTTAATACTAATCATGATATCTTTGATTTTATTATGGACATGATTATGGTCCTTATTATAGTATGATGTAGATGTTAGATCATGGATTATTGTTGACTTGATTCAGATTACATTGATGCATGACGATTATTAGAGACATTTTATATGTTGATGATGATATACTATTTGACATGGTCATATTATGGATGTTGTTTGGACTTGTGATATTTGGATATTGTGAGTAGACCTAGAAATGGAAATTATTGGATGATGATATAGTTGTTGATAAAACTATAAATGATATTGTTAGATTTCTTTGATGTTGTTGTGATTCATATATCTAAATGATTTTGGGAATTATATTTATATTATTTTGGATGTTTTGATATGGCCATGAGGCCGAAGGAGGTATTTGTGTTTTGCAGGTTAAAATATCACAACAAACATCGGGGGATTGGAGACCAACCACATTGGAATTCTAAATGAATTCCATAAGGTCACCATGGTAGCAAGTATTTGTTTGTGCATGTTAGGGATTCCCATGGGAGATGGATCACCTTTAATTGTGACCAAGGGGTTTTATGTATTTATTTTATTTTGGTCCCTTTGTTTATGTTTGCATGTGTTTATTTTGTGGTGTCTTTACCCCTTACATTAATTATTAAATGTTGTGTAAATGTTGTGAGTAATCATATGGTTAAAATAAATAAATCAAATATGTCATAAGAAGGTAATTAATTTGAGAGTTGTTGGCCATGATTTAAAGTTTTATAAGTGATGTGTAAGTAATGTGTAAGAGATATGTAAGTGATGTGTGAATTGACTTTTGAGTGTGAAACACTCCACTTTCTTAGAAATTCGAATCTGTCCTTGAGATGATTTTGGAGGCTTGTGGGAGAAGTTAAACTTGTCCCATGCCTCTTACATTTAATTACCAACCATACCTATGGTTGGTGAGTTGAGATTAGACTTTTATAATGCTTTTTTAGAAGGAAAATTGTGGGTTTTAAATGCACTTTTCTTACATGATTTAATTTCTCAGTCCTTTGGGGTGGGGTTGGATTTGAGTGTGTAAGTAAACTGTCATATTATTTACCCACCTATTTATTATGCATTGAGAATGAAGTTGACTTTGGGGTTGGGGTTGAGGATGTGTAATGTGACATCCTACATGGATCCACCCCATCCTCTCCTCTTCTCTCTTCTATAAAATTAGAACTCCTTGCCTTGTTTTGGGTTGCTTGACTTTGGAGACTTCATTCTTGGGTGAATTCTTTTGTCGTTTTGGAGCTCTTACTTTGAAGAAGTTTTGGGAAGATTGTTGCATGCTTGTGCTTGGCTTGTTTTGGATTGCTTGCATTGGGATAAAGCTTGTTGTTTTGGAACTTAGAACAACTCCATCATGGAGAGGTAGGAGCTTGACTCTTGAAATGCTCTTCTTTTATGAATGTAAGTGTTAATGTATGAATGTCTTAGCATGTTTGTGGGTTGTTGGGTAGATGACCTAGGAATGGTGTAGGAGAAGACTATGGGGTTATTTTGTGTGAGGAAAAATGTGTTTTAGGGAGGTATAAGAGTGGAGGGAGTTGGGATTTGGGTTCCACCTTACAAAGAAATAGTTTTCATTTCTTTACTCATTATGGGGTCCCATAAGAGGTTGGAGAGGAATAAGAAAATGTGAGGAATAAGGGGTACTTGGGGAGGTATAAGGGCATGTCGGGGATTTGAAATGATACACACACACACACACACACACATATTTTGGTGGTTTGTTCTCGTGGTGATACCCATTTCTCCTTTGGGTGGCATAAGCATCATCCCCATAGTTTCTTTCTCCTTTGGCTTGTTTGAGGGAGCCTCATTATTGTTTGTCATGTTTTAATGTAGTTGTAGAACTACATTTTGTTTTAGATTGTGTTCTTATTGTGATTATGTTGCTTGTGTGTTTGTGGAAACCTATTGTTGCCATGAGTTGGATCACATCTTTTATTGCATTATGGTTGGGGATCGGGGCCAATGAAGAAGGATGGCTTCTCCTCTTCATTGGATGTCTTGGTTGGGTGGAGAGCATTGCCTTTCCCCTACTCTTGTTGTGATCAAATTGGAAGAATGAGAAATCTGCATGTGTTATGGAGCTGAGATAAAGATAGTTTGACAATCCCTTGTGAAATGAAATCTTATTGTAACCTTTCCCACTTAAAGTGGATGAACTTGTATATATTTGTAATAGGAAGATGTTGGAGTGTTTAGGGAAGTGTAAATTGGAATGTGAAAGAATGATACATACTTTGTATGTTGTATTTTGCAATCAAATAGAAAGGAAGTTGTAAGAGTTTCATTTGAATTAATAGAAGTAGTTTTGTCTTGTCCATATGATATTATTCCATTGGAAATCTGTATTTAACATGCTCTATGAAATCCTGTTTGGAAAGTGGAAAAGTGAAACACGTGAGAAGAAAATGTATTATTCTTCGCCCTGTATATAATATATGTTTTTGGAAAGAATAAAATAAGGAAGTTGTAAAGTTGTCTTTTGAAATAGATAAAATATTGCATGATCTTCCTCAAATTGTATCATTGTGTTGAATTTAATAATTTATATGCAAGTTGTAATCTCTTTTTTGAAAGGAGGAAATGAGTATAGAGGAAGTGTAATACTCTGTTTCTTTGAAATATGTGAAATTTGGAAATCGAGATGCATCTTAGTTTTGAATAGTTGAATTAAATCAAGTAAATGCATTAGATTAGGTTTGCAACACATTATAATACTTGGAAGAAGAAAATGGCAAATAGACCTTTTTAAAATTTGAACTTTGCCTTACATTTCCAATTGACAATGATTTAATCCCAAATGCTCAGACCGAATCTGCAACAATGGAATAACAAAAGAAACATTAATTTGGGCATAATAATATCTAATCAAATTCATCTAGACATTAACACTTAAAAAATTCTTATAAAACTTAGCAAAATCAAAGCTCAAACTATTTTGCAGATCGTCTTCTTTGTCAAGAGACGTAAACGTTCAAATTGCAAATCAATTAGACAAATTGAATCTTGAAATATCTCTTAAATACACCTAAGAAAAATTTTCCATGTCTATTTGACATGTTGAGAGAGGGACAAGAACAAATTGAACAAATTTAACAAGTTAAAATTTACCAGTTTGCATGGTAAAATCCTACAGAACGTTTTCACAAATTTTACCCCTTAAACTTTATCAAAATAAAAAATTAGTGATCCTTATGTAATGAGGACGTCGAGAGATTTCTAGAAAGTCCTTGTTTTCCCAAAACCGAGCCCTCTATTAAAAGTTATGGCCTTATGAAGTTTTTCCCTTCACTTGGCGCCCAAAAAAAATTTGGGAAAATTTTTCTTAGTGGGCATGCGGGCCCAAATTTTTCCATTGAAACTTCGAAACAAAAATGGAAAAAATTTCCCCACCAACCCGCAGCCAATTAGAGCGGCGCCATGGCACCATGAGGTTTCGGCAGAGGGGCAGACCCCTTTTTAAGCTTAGCGCTCCCGTAAAGTTTTGGGAAATTTTTCCAAATACTCCTCCACCCGCCAGCCCTGCAGCTTTAATCGTAGAGGGTGACACGTGTCACCACGAGGCATTAGTGGAGGGATGGATCTCTTTTAACTTAGTGCTTTTAAAAAATTTTGGGAAAATTTTCCAAATTTTCTCTGCCACCCGCTGCCCACAACTAATCGTGTGATGCCACATGGCGTCACGAGGCATAGGTGAAGCGCAGTCCCTTTTTGCCCTTTTACGTTTCAAAAAGTTTTGGGAAAATTTTCCAAATTTTCCCCACCGCCCCGCCACCCCGTAGCCAATCAGGAGCCACCACGTGGCATCGCGAGGTGCCAGCGGAGGCACAGTGAATGCTACCCTCTTAGCCCTTCGGGGCATTAAACTAATTTTCTCCTACCGCCCCACCTTCCTAGCATTGGTTTAAGAGGCGCCACATATCCTTGTGGAGTTGCGGACCCGTGGGTGCGCGGGTGTAAAGTTAGTTTTTCACCCTCATGTGAGAAATTTTCCAAAAGTCTCTCCGCGACCCACCAACCCACCCTTGGGGAAAATTTTCACCCCCCGCTCGCAGCTCACTCTTGGGGAAAATTTTCACCTCAAGGCCCACCGCCCATAACTCAAAAATATGAGGATTTAGGAGGAATTATTTATATCAATGGAAAGGTGAGGAAATTTCCTATCTAATGAGATTGATTGAGGGAATTTTCAAATGTGTTAAGTGTGAGAAAAATCAAGTTGAACCTTTAAGCTTGTTAGAGAGTGGGTATGGTGAGGAGTTACCCTCTCGAACCTAAAGAATCTTATAACCTTAAATTTTGGACCTTACGACCTCTAATAATTGTTAATAAAAGAAAAGTATGCTCTAGTGGATTATAATTGTTTCAAAACCTATTAGTGAAAACTGTTGTCTTATAACCTTGTTGTAGATTCTTTTAATTAAAAAAATCTTATTCCATAATTTTCCTAATTAATCCTAGGTTGTTCTTGGGTCTCAAGTGGGTTGTTTTAAAGCAAGCGTTACACACCACTTTCAAGGAAATCTTCTGTAGAGTTTTGCAAGCTTTCTCATCTGTGAGGTGGCTAGGATCCACCACTTGGTATGTCTCTCCTCCCTTCTTCTTTAGGTGAATTTTCTTGATCGCATGATTGCTGACCTAAAGTTTTGGCTCTTTTACATTCCAGTTCAGGGTTCTAACTTATCATCTTCCTCATTCTGGGCATGCCCCCTTCTTGATCCAAGATATCCCATGCATGTAGTTTCTCTAGGGGAAGGGTGGCCTAAAACCTTGCATGTAATACCTTCGTGGGGTCATCCACAAAGTCCATATGTGGGGACACGGTGTCAAATTTCCTTATCACCTTGTGCTTTGAATGCTTTGCTTCTTTGATCCAAGAATGAATCCCTTATCCTCCTTTATGAAAAAGGATTCTCCCTTAATTTATTCCTCTAGATTGGTGTGCGTGTAGGAGAATACTCTCGTGCTAGGCTCTTCTAAGTTTCTTCCTAGAATGAGCCTTCTCCTTGGCACGTGCATCAACTTCCTCCTTGGTGTCTGATTCAGCTCTTCTCTTCTCTTCTTCTTCGAGCACAACTTCGAGGTTCCTCCTCCTCGAAGGTCACGTTATCTTCCTCTCGAGCCTATTTCCATTGCCAAATTGGCAACCTCGTGCACCTTTTGTTTCTTCCATTCCTACTCCTCTCCTTCAAGTAAATTTCCTCCCTCGTGCCCTACTTTAGTTTCCTTAGCGTTGCTCGACCGTGAAGAACTTATGCCCCCACTGCTACCTTGGTGTGTATAGTATTTTCACTTCCAGGAGGTGTCCAACTTCTCCTCACTTTCTTCTTCTCCCACTACTACCTCCCTGTTTTCCCAAACCACTTTCATAGGTGGGATCGACACTTCTCATGGCTTAGAGAAAGGGGTGCCTCTAACGCCCATCTCAACTCCTCCACTTGTCTTTGGGCGCAGCTGCACAAAAACCCTGTGGATGTATCCCTTGATGGTAACATTCATTTGTGGGTGAAGATCTAAGAATCCACGCTCCAGGGTCTCCACATATGTTGGTCTCGAGTTGTATCTCATGCGTTGCATGCGGGGTGTGGACATCTGCATCCACCTTATTTACGTCGAAGGTTAAGAATTGTGCATCCTTCAACTAGTTAATGGAATACTTCAGATACTTACTAGTGAATGCAAATAGGAGTATACATCACAGCCCCTTCTCTCGTTTGGCCATCAAAATTTGTGCCAAACTAAAAAGTTGCATGATTGCAAACTGAACTTGGTCTGCAACGATCTTTGGAAGCTCGTGTAGGATGTACCATTCATTTTCAAAAGTTGTGCATAGTCTCTCATATAATTTGTTAATCTGCACTTGTATGTATTAGATATACTCCCATCACAAGTGAATTGTTTGAATCTGTATTGTAGGAGATGGGTGCGCCGGTGGGTAAATCCACATGTTATCTTCTGGTCATTTTTAGACACCAAGTTCCCAGGATACAATTATTAATAGAATGGACCCCCAAGTTATCTTTTTTCCGAGGTCGTTTGCACTCGCGCCTCCTCGATGATACTATCTGCGATGAACTATGCAAAATTGTAATGTAATTTTCTAAAC